>CM061918.1:154234111-154566306 GCA_031002005.1 Vandiemenella viatica
AAGTAGAAAAAAAGAGAGCGTGCTACGGCGCCGAGAAAAGAAGACAGCAGCCTCGTGGGGAAGGACGCTGTAAAGCCTCCTCTGTATGCGGTACAGTGCTGCCGCTGACAAAAGTTTCGCACTGCGTGTGTGAGTGAACTGATAAACTGAGCTGGTCGCCAAAGCTACTGCGACTGCGGCGCCAGGCTTGCTGCCTGTTACTGAGGCTGCATGTCGCGTAAGCAGAGACTACGGAACAGCCACCGAGAGGAAGTCGACTCCATACGAAGCGGCAGCAAGCGTCAAGGCAACGGGGCTCTCCAACCAGCTTCCATGCACCCGGATTCAGCAACGCCGGCTGAACATCAAGGAGAATACAGGGCAACGCAGAACACGCCCTGCTGCGCCTGACCAAGGGTCACCTGCAGTTTCCAGCCGAGATACTGACATCATGAACGCCGCACATCTGTGACTGCTGCCACAACCACGAACTAGAGCAACGGGACTCTGAGATCAAGTCCCACATCGAGCTACTCAGGCCAGCTCGTCCTACCTACTATCAGCTCAGCACAAGGGATGTCCTACAACCACCAACTACTCGTCAAGCCACCTGTGGTAGAGACGCTGACCATCTCTGAGTTATGAAGACCGCAAAACGACGATCCCTAGATAAGACGTAAAAAAACCAATATCCAACAATGCTACAAACGAACAGTAACTACATGATCCGTCTAAAGATACTAGGAGCAAATATCGAAAGTCAAAGACTCGATTGTAGACTGTTCACTGCAAGAAGTGTTTGCAGATGGCTGCGACTGCAACTGGGCCAAGAGGGCGGACTACCTGTTGCACACTGACGAGCTGATCTACAGTAGACTGACCTGTAGTGCTGGTCTATGTGCGCCCTTCTCGATGCGCTTGTCCTTGGCGCGGCGGTTCTGGAACCAGATCTTGACCTGGGTCTCGGAGAGGGCGAGCGTCTCTGCGAGCTCGAACCTGCGTCCCCTGGAGACGTACTCTGAGCGCGCGTACTCCAGCTCCAGCCGCAGCGTCTGCTCCGAGCTGAAGGTGGTGCGCCTGCCTCCGAGGACGACCCTCCTTGCGACGTCTGCGAGCCACTGGAACAACCAGCACCATCACACTGCAGGCGGGAGCACTGCGGTCAACGCGACCAAGTCGGAGTACACCTGCGGGTCCCAAACAGCGCGACCCAAGACAGGTGGCTAGCAAGTCGTCCAGGAAACTGGCGTGGTGCAGACTCCTACGAAAGAAACCTGTCATCACTGTGGAAAAAAAGGGTCGTCAAACTCTAGAAAGTAGTCGCGCAGCCAAGGTCCCAGTCACCGAACACCGATCCTGTAGTCACTGCATTCCCCGTCTTCATTGAGCACTCTGTCAACGTGACCTGGACTACCGGTACGATCCAGACCAGATAACACTCAACCTGCAGTCGTGCGGTCGTGCAGGAGAGGACTGGACCTCCTACTGTCACATAGTACTCCGGCAGTTGCAGCAGCTCCTGATGCAGACAGTCTGCAGGTATGACTATAATGCCTCATTGAGTGTAGTCACAGCTCTGGGGTGAGCCATGCGGCGCCTTTATCAGACTCGAAATGGGGTCATCGCGCATGCGCGAGTGGAGCTCATCCTGCCGTCTATCTGAGCAGCCACCTCCACCTTGGGATTGGAGCTTAGAAGAATCACCCGCTCCCCTCCGCCATATTCGTTGGAGGGAAGGTACGGGCTCTGAAAGAGAAGCGTCTTTAGCCACCCTTGCTGGTGCCCACGGGGAGCTTCGTGGCGTTGGACGCTGCCGTGACATGGGGTCGAAGACAATCCCCAGGCATTTGGACTCCCGTTACAGCGCACTGCACGTCACAGGTAGTTTAACTTCCTGGGCCAGCTGGGTTCTGCCAGCTTAATTGGTGATCTTCTTGTCCTCACCCTCTTCTTGTTCAGTGGTGTGTCCTCGGATATGTTTTCGCTTTTGTCTGCCAGTAGCAGTCTTCTAGTCTTGCTCTTGGATTTTAGTCTTGATCGTGTTTAGGATCTGCCATTCTTCTTTGTTTTCCTTGACTACTTCTCGATGTCTCTTATTGTGAATACCGAACTCCGAGAAAGCTTGGAATGTCCTCTCATCCTGAAGGAGCGTTTTCCTCCAGTTGTGCGCCCCGATGTCTCAACGAACGCTAGGAGTGCGTGCTGAGGCTCAGGCTGAGATACAGGAGCCAGCATCACCCAGCACCACCACCAAGGGAAAGACTTGGAAGAACTAGGTTCCTCATAAGGGAAACACCTTTCGCCACTTGAGTTAGTCAAGTGCCAACGGCGACCACGTGGAGGCGGTGCCACCCAGCTTGATGCCGAAGACCCAGAGACATCAGCCGTCTGGTGCCTGCCGTTTATTTATTACATCATGAGCTTCATCCTAGTGGCAAACACTAGCGCAGACCATTTCCAGATGTCAGCACTGCGCGTTTGTCCTCCAGGTCAACTTCGCTTAGCTGCAGGATAAACCGTCACCGGTGGGAATCATACGCAGGGCAGTGGTACAGCGCGTGATCTATGTCCTCAGTTTCTTCGCAGCGGCATCTTGCGTCATTCACTATGTTTAGCTCTGCGAGCTTCTTCCGCAGGCCATGACCAGTTATTATCGTCGCCAGCTAATACGAGAAGGTGAAGGATGGCTCTAGGCATTGTTTATACTTCTTAATGTCCGGGATCCACCGGTGGGCTTCTCTTCCTTTCCCAGTGCCTAGATGTCTCACTCGGCATGAGTGATTCCGTCATCGGGTTGAGTGGAGTTTGCACTCATAACACTCACTGAGATACTCACCACGAACCACCCACCACCAGCAGGCGCCACTGTCGCTGCATTAGGCCGGCATTACACTGTAAAAGATCTTTGTCAAAGATCATTGATAAAAGATATTTTATAAAATATTTTACAGTGTAATGGGGCATATTTTATAAAAGATTTCTTTTATAAAATTTCTTTTATAAAATGTAAGACGTTGGCATTACGTTTTATAAAAGATTTCCCCACCCTGCAAACGTAAACAAAGAAAATGGCGTAGGGGACGTTACCAAAGTTGGTTATGACTGTCGAATCCACGAAAATCTTTCTTTCTTAGCATGAACAGAAGGAAATGTTGTAAACGCAGAAACATATAGACTATAAGATTAGGAATGAAAAGGTGAACACTTACGAAAAGTTAATTAGTGCTATGATAGAAAGCTGTACTGTAGAAGACGTAAAAAGAGAAAATTAATGTGTTAAGAAACTAGTATCTGACAGGTTTCTGGAATAATAGGGCGCTAATGACCTAGCCGTCGACGCGCCCTTAAGCCACAACAACAACAACAACAACAACATCTGGAATAATAACAGAAGTAATGCGCAGACCAATGCGTGTGCTATATTGCAGAATGGCGTAGATCCGTCACCATCAATCGAGTACAACCCATGGCACATACACCATAAAAATAAACACCCAATAGTATATATATGGGGAAACAATTCTGATGTATAAATTTATGAAAATATTGTGGTAAGAATTTAAAGGACGTATACTTCAGCATCAACCATAAATTTTATAATTTGGCATGTCCTCACATTGCAGCTCTTTCACTAAACTGTGATGAACTCCTGTCATATCAAGTCTCGTAATCCATGGCGTAACCTAAATATGTTTACTTCTCTTCTTTATCTTCAATAAAATGCATATTGTAACAGTTACACTAACTGCGTCTGCGAAAGCTTACAAGTTTACTCCATTCATTTCAGAGAACTATGCCGAAAAATTTTCAATTGTGTAATGGAACTGAAAAATTATAATAAAATATCTTTGATAAAATAAATATGATAAAATGTTTTATAAAAGATCTTGGACAAAGATGTTTTACAGTGTACTGCCGGCCCTAGTCCATCTGAAGAGTTACCCGCCATTACAGCGGGATGGTGAAGCAAGGTGCCAGCGGGAATGATGCAGACGCAACGCCTGCCAGAAACCAAAGCAGAACACCCTCCAAAACTAGGCAGTATGTGTAAAGCCTGTGTTTGTGCCTGGCTCCACCGAAGCTTCCATACAGGGACACGGTGGCAGCAGCAGCGCACGGAGGACCTTCCTACTGCACTGGAATGCTGATGAGCGCAGGTTCCCGCACGCTCGGGCAAACTGCACGGAGCACCATCGTAGTTCACGACCACGTCGCAGGAGTTCGATATGTGTTGCCGCCGCTCCCGGGTCAGGTGTTCGGACCCTCGCGCTACCAAACCCTAGTCATACTCGGTTTCATTTGATGGTCGATACGCGCGCCGCAGCGACAACCGGAAGCCGAGGACTGATGCCGCCTACATGACTGCTACCTTCAGAGGTGCAACTTGACTTAGCGGTCCCACACGTCTCCCCCCAGCAGAGTAGGGTCACCTCTCTGCACCCAAGGCCCCCCTGCCAGCAGCTGCGGAAGAGGAACAAGTTCCGCCTTCCCCGCGCCATCTGACTTACCGCCGAGGGCGTTGTCAATGAGTGCATTCTACCGGTGGCGGGACACACTACTTCACCTGTCTTCAGACCAACCAGGATCCACCGCGCCGTGTGTTTCCGGTCTGCGAAACCTCACCATCTCCTCGACCTCCGACCGACCTGCAGTCCAAAGACAGCAGAGCATCAGGGCAGTATGCATCACACCCCTGACAGCAGTCCTCTCTGTAGGCTACACACTTTCCAATACACAGTATTCGGAATCGCGATGAAACATTTAGGCTAACCCTGTATCTGCTATATAATTTCCTAAGCTCACTCACTCACTCACCTCGATAGCTATTGGCTGGAGAACGGTGACGTCACGTGCCAGCCTTCACTCGGAAATTAACAGCGACCATATTTTTCGAAATTAGAGGCTATGGCCACAGTTCAATCATGGAGCAAAGAAAAGAGAGGAGACCACGTAAGGGACCTTCTCCATACAACGAAGTGACGCCGAGTGGAGACCAGTGGGGTGGGGGGTCGCCATATTGGTAGGGACAAGAAACACAAGGAATGTATACAAAATGGAAGAATTTCTTCGTTTTTAATCATCGCATTACTAAAAATGAAGTCTTATGGAGTCACATTTATAAATACCCTAATTGATATAACCTATAAACATTAGAATTTAAGAAAAACAGACCAATCTTTTGAACTCACGAAGATGGCGGCTCCGGAGACAGGCTGCTTCACAGTTTAAGCGACACCTGGTCTCCCCTCTACTCCTATCTCCATGAGTTCAATAGGTCCGTAGCTGCTATCAAATTAACTGCCACAATACAGGGGACAAAGTATTTTGGATATGTTCCTAATACAGCCCATTGATAACAGAAGGAATAAGTGATCATGAAGCAGTTCTGATGGATATTAGAGGATTCAGTAAACCAGCAGCCAAAATTGAAGGAGGAAATAGGTACAATTATAAAAAGGCACAAATTTCGAATTTGAAGAGATATTTCAGAGAACGTTTCAGCAAATGGAAGGAAGGCTCAGGTACAGTAGAGTCAAGGTGGGAAGATTTCAAGGAAATAATAAGAAAGGGGGAAGAAAAATTTATTTCAAAGCAGAAAATATAGAGAAGCAGAAAACCTGTGTACTATAATAGGGAAGTGAGGAGGTTAAAGAGGTTGGTACGAAGAGAACATAACAGAGTTAAGAGACAGCAGGGTAGTAGGGAATATTTAAAACAACTAAACAAGGACTTAATAACAGCAAAGAAAATGGCTAAAGATGGGTTTATGAAGAGTATTGTCAGTTCAGGGGGACCACTGACTGATGCATTTAGAAATTTCTATGGCTATATCAGGAAACTGAGGGGAAGGGAGGGTGTAGAGATGCTCATAGATAAGAATGGAGAAGAAGTTACTGACGATTTGAAAAAGGCAGAGATTTTCAGTAACTGGTTTAGTGACAGCATTAGGGACAATGAATCAGAAATGGGAAGGTCTAATTTGGAGAACGAGCTTAATTGGAAATGAACAGACCAAAAAATTTGAAATTTATTCTGACGATATTATGAAGAAAACAGAAAAAACATAAAGGGGCAGGTGTAGATAATATTACTACTGAGTCTGGATACATGCTGCTTACCACAGGACTGAAAAATTGCGATAGTAGTACCGGTACATATGGGAGGGGTGAGAAATACAGTTGAGAATTACAGGCCAATCAATTTGACATCAGTGGTAGGTAAATTAATGGAAAGATTGATATGCAACCACATCAGAAATATATGTGAGAAGCGTAAGTGGTTTTTAAGTAGGCAACATGGGTTCAGGCAAGCATATTCATGCGAATCTCAGTTGGTGGGATATATGCAAGATATTTCAGATGAAATGGACAAGGGAGGCCAAATTGATAGTGTAGCATTAGATCTGTCTAAGGCGTTTGACAGAGTAAGCCATAAAGTGGTACTAAATAAAGTTAAAACTATTGGACTGGTTGAGAAAGCTGTTTGCTGGGTAGAATAATTTTTAAAAGTTATAAAACAGAAAGTTAGGGTAGAAAATGCAGTATCAAAACAAGTAGTAGTAAAAATGGGAGTGCCACAGGGTAGCGTATTGGGACCATTGCTATTCATTATTCTAAAGAATAATTGTGTTGATTTTTTACTATCAGAAATGAGATTGTTTGCAGATGACATAATGCTATATAAAAGAATCAAAACGATAGAGGACTGTAAACAGTTGCAGGGTGATCTGGACAGGATATCTACATAGTTGGGTTGGTTAACATTCGATGAAGATAAATGCAAAGAAAAGTCAGCTCATTAGATACACAAATAAAAAACAAAAGGTTAATTATGAATATAAGGGAAAGAATTGCTTGCTGAAGACTTGAAAGGTAACTATCTTGTCATTACATTTGATAACAAGCTTAACTGGGCAGGTGGTACGAAAGGGTTTCAAAGTTCTGCACTTGTTGGAGAGAGTGATGAGGGGATGTACGAGAGAAGTGAAGGAATTTTGTTACAAATCTTTGGTCAGACCATTGCTCGAATATGGTAGTGTAGTATGGGACCCACATTTTGAGTATCAAATACAGGAGTTGGAGAAGGTGCAAAGAAGGGCTGCTAGATTTGTTTCTGGAAATTACCGCAAAATACAATCAGTAAAAGATATGATAAAAGAGCTGAAATGGGATTCATTGGAAGACAGGAGGAGGGTGAAGAGGGTCATGGGAGTGTGTAAGGCGTATATTGGTGATGAGGCGTGGAAAGATATTGGTTTAAGAATTGAAAGTAGTGCATGGAAGGGAAAAGATGACCATGACCACAAGCTGGCACTCGATTTCAGACACAAGGGTGTGGGAAGATATAAATGAGATATTAATTTTTTTGTTTATAGCTCTACGTCTCGTTTTCGTCCAGTTCATTTTGAAGTGTGGAAGGACTGGGGGAAGGAACGGAAATCAATTCGGCCATGATATTTTTAAGGGAACCATCCCGACATTCGCCTGGAGTGATTTTGGAAACCATTGAAACTCCAAATCTGGATGCCCGGACGGGGATTCGAATCCACGTCCTCCCGAATGCGAGGCCAGAGCGTTAACCGCTCATGCACCACGCTCGGTGATGAGATATGGAGACAAGTGATGAGGAATTTACCTCGGAAACTAAAAGACTTAGAAACGAAGCTTTCGCAAATGGCCAGAATGTGTGTGTACGGAAATTCGGAGCGTGCCATCGAGTGCACATAATGAGCGCCTGGTGCAGCTGATTACGTGGCAATGATCCTCAAGCAATGAACTCGCATTTCCTCTGTGTGTGTGCGTGGTGATGCTGTCAGCGTGGGAGAGGACACGTGTTCCCAGACACGTGTGCTGACGCACGCGTGTTGGGAACACGCACGTGCGGTCCAGGTGTCCCGCGCACCTCACGGATCAATCCTGGGTCCTGCGCTGTCCCTGGTCATCGGCCGCCAGCGATCACATCAGCGTATCGCCGAAAAACAAGCCAGGAACAATCTTGACGTGGCACGCTTCACGAATCAGGCCTGCGTATTCCGCCCTCAGTAACATGACAAAATGTTTACCGAGCGTGGCGGTGTAACGGTTAGCGTTCTGGCCTCGCATTCGGAAGGACGGCGGTTCGAATCCCCGTCCGGGCATCCAGATTTGGGTTTCCATGGTTTCCAAAATCACTCCAGGCAAATGCCGGGATGCTCCCTTCAAAAGGCCATGGCCGAATTCCTTCCGATTCGTCGCCCCCCATCCTTTCCCGTCTCTAAAGACCTCGCTGTTAGAGAGACGTTAAGCAGATAAAAAAAAATTAATTTAGTAAAAGTGTCACCATTTTAGTGTTTTTTTTTTTTTTTTTTTTTTTTTTTTTTTTTTTTTTTTAAACATGTGACTTTTTTTAGTTTATTCCACGCCATTTCTACAAATTAATACTTTTTGAATCCTGTTTTTTGTTAATTTACTCAAAGATGTACGGATTCATCTAAAAAAAATTTCTTTTCTTCTAAAAGCGTTAAACAAAACCAAAAAAAGATATTTTTAAAATCATTTTTTAATTAATTGAATTTAATTGCAATGGAGCACAGGCTCCGGTGGCAATATCCCTACACACCCATCTTCCTCCTATCCTGCACCCACCTACATTTGCCACCTACAAATTTTATCTTTAAATTCCTTCAAAGTTTTCGGTAAATTATTGATCATTTCTCTTGGTAACTCATTCCAATCCCTGACACCCTTACCTAAAAAAGAGAATCTTCCCACACCCTTGTGCCTGAAATCGAGTGCCAGCTTGTGGTCATGGTCATCTTTTCCCTTCCATGCACTACTTTTCATACCTATTGCAATATCCTTCCATGCCTCATCGCCAGTATATGCCCTGTACACTCCCACTGACCCTCCTCATCCTCCTCCTGTCTTGTAATGAATCCCATTCCAGCTCCTTTATCATATCCGTCACTGATTGCATTCTGCGATAATTTCCAGAAACAAATCTAGCAGCCCTTCTTTGCACCCTCTCCAACTCCTGTATTTGATACGTAAAATGAGGGTGGCCATACTACACTACCATATTCGAGCAATGGACTGACCAAAGTTTTGTAACCCAATTCCTTGACTTCTCTCGTACATCCCCTCATCACTCTCTCCAACAAGTGCAGAACTTTGAAACCTTTTCCTACCACCTGTCCTATGTGTCCTGCCCAGTTAAGTTTGTTATCAAAAGTAATTCCAAGATATTTGCATTTCAAGTCTTCAGCAAGCAATTCTTTCCCCTCCTTATATTCATAATTAACCTTTTGTTTTTTATTTGTGTATCTAATAAGCTGACTTTTCTTTGCATTTATCTTCATTCCATGTTTACCAACCCAACTAGATATCCTGTCCAGATCACCCTGCAACTGTTTACAATCTTCTATCGTTTTGATTCTTTTATACAGCATTATGTCATCTGCAAACAATCTAATTTCAGATAGTAAACAATCAACACAATTATTCATTAGAATAATGAATAGCAAAGGTCCCAATACGCTACCCTGTGGCACTCCCATTTTTACTTCCACTTCTTTTGATACTACATTTCCTACCCTAACTTTCTGTTTTCTACCTTTTAAAAATTCTTCTACCCAGCAAGTGACTTTCTTATCCACTCCAATGGTTTTTACCTTATTTACTACCATTTTATGGCTTACTCTGTCAAACGCCTTAGACAGATCTAGTGCTACACTATCAATTTGACCTCCCTTGTCCATTTCATCTGAAATATCTTGCATATATCCCACCAACTGAGATTCGCATGAATATCCTTGCCTGAAACCATGTTGGCTGCTTGAAAACCAATTACGTTCCTAACATATATTTCTGATGTGGTTGCATATCAATCTTTCCATTAATTAACCTACCACTGAAGTCAAACTGATTGGCCTGTAATTCTCAACTCTATTTCTCACCCCTCCCTTATGTACCGGTAATACTATTGCACTTTTCCAGTCCTGTGGTAAGCAGCAAGTGTCTAGACTCAATTTAAATAATATTTCAAGATAAGGTACAATGTCACATCCGGCTATCTTTAAGATATCTGTAGTAATATTATCTTCACCAGCCCCTTTATGTTTTTTCAGCTTATTTATTTCCTTCATGATTTCCTCAGGATGAATATCAAATTTTTTACTATCGTCATTTCTAATTGTGTTGTTAAGCTCGTTCTCCGAATTAGACCCTCCTGTTTCTGATTCATTGTCCCTAATGCTTTCACTGAACCAGTTACTTAAAATCTCTGCCTTTTTCAAATCCTCAGTAACTTCTTCTCCATCCTTTTCTATAAGTGTCTCTACATCCTCCCTTCCCCTCAGTTTCCTGATATAGCCATAGAAATTTTTAGATGCATCAGTCAATGGTCCCCCTGCACTGACAATACTCTTCATAAACCCATCTTTAGCCATTTTCTTTGCTGTTATTAAGTCCTTGTTTAGTTGTTTCAAATATTCCCTACTACCCTGCTGTCTCTTAACTCTGTTATGTTCTTTTCTTACCAACCTCTTTAACCTCCTCACTTCCCTATTATAGTACATAGGTTCTCTACTTCTCTTTATTTTTTGCTTTGGAATAAATTTTTCTTCCCCCTTTCTTATTATCTCCTTGAAGTCTTCCCACCTTGACTCTACTGTACCTGAGCCTTCCTTCCATTTGCTGAATTGTTCTCTGAAATATCTCCTCAAATTTGAAACCTGTGCCTTTTTATAATTGTAACTATTTCCCCCTTCAATTTTGGCTGCTGGTTTACTGAATCCTCTAATATCCATCAGAACTGCTTCATGATCACTTATTCCTTCAGTTACTTGATACCTCAAAAGGTCATTATCATCATTTTCTTACTACATGTTTAAAATCCACTCTTTAGCATATTTAACTACCATAAAATAATCATTTTAAAGTAGTATAAACTAATCATACCATTTGAGAATCTTTTATAAGATTTTTTGAAATGTTTTAAGATAAAAAGTCTTTGATGTCTCAAATATCTTTGAGTAAATTAAAAAAAAGAATGCTTTTTGAAGGCCTGGTGGTGGTATTGGCGTGGGAGCAGTTTCCTGCTTCTCGCCGCGGAATGTGGCGTCGCTACCGTCGGACGTGTCCACGTGTCGGTCTGTTTGATGTGTTTCGCTTCTGTCGGACACACACGGGAAACACCAAGGACGATTATTTCAACACTTCCGCGCTAACACACTCAACTGCACGAACTATATTATCACTATTGAGTACGTTAAGAGTCTGCACCGAAGAAACACTCTGACGGAACGGTTTTCTCTCTGATAAATAAAATATGAACAAGTGACAAAACACAGTGAAGTGTCGCAGTATTGAAAGCCATTTTGATTACCAAAACTGACATCAACACATCAAACATACAAAACAACTTCTTAGTCAGACATTAGACGTCACACACTAAGGCTAAGTAACTCAGATAACATGTAATAGGTTCTACTTACTAAAAGTATAGTTTTAATAAAAAACTAGTAAAATACGAAAAATATCATTTTACAAAATCCCTAAGGTGCCCCGCTATGACGAAAAAGATAAATAGTCATGTTATGTATAGCATCATCGTCGTCTCGTATCAGATGGTATTCTTTGAACATAACATTTTGGAAAGACAATCGGAAAGAAAGGGTCGGAACCTTGTGCCTGAGGGATGGATTCTTAGCCCTCTGCTGTTCGTTCTGGTGGCTCAGTGGTTACGGTGTCTCTCTGGAGATCAAAAGGTGCGCGGTTCGAATCCCTGTCTCGGCGGGGATTTTCATAGACCCTCAACCCTCCTTCACCTCTGGCACAGCTTGCTGTGTAATGTGAAGTACGCCAGAACACTTCCCAGGTTCGGGTTCCATGTTGAACTGTAGCTCCCCTATTTCAGGTACTACTACATGGTTAGGTTAAGGCGGCTGAGACAGGGGCGGAAAGCGGAGCCAATAGAAACCCTGTCACCAGGTCATTACGACCACACGGAATTATTATTGTTTAGTATATCTGTAGGTCCCCTGTACCTGGTAGCACTACCGGGTTAGGTTAAGGCGGCTAAAACAGGGGCGGAATGCGCAGCCAATAGAAACCCTGTCACCAGGTCATTACGACCACACGGAATTATTATTATTTAGTATATCTGTAGGTCCCCTGTACCTGGTAGCACTACCGGGTTAGGTTAAGGCGGCTGAGACAGGGGCGGAAAGCGCAGCCAATAGAAACCCTGTCACCAGGTCATTACGACCACACGGAATTATTATTACTATACAGTAGATTTAACTCATTGTAATTGCGATGAGCGCAGCTTCAGTGGCAATTTCTTACATACAGATATTTCCCTTTCTTGTACCCCCCGAAGTTCTGCCCTCTGGGAATTTTAGTTTGGATTTCGTTCAGTGCTGTTGATTGGTTTTTCCTCCCTCCCCCTGACTGCTTTACCCACCAACGAAAATCTTCCTCCCAACGTGGTTGGTGAGTGCTTAACGCTCTGGCCTCGCATTCGGGAGGACGCGGGTTCGAATCCAAATTTGGGTTTTCCATGGTTTCCGCAAATCACTCCAGGCGAATGCCGAGAGGTTCCTTCAAGAGACCCTGGCCGAATTCCTTCCCGTTCCTTGTCCAGAGGCGCATCCCGCCTCTAATGACGTAGACGTTGTCGAGGCGTAAATCCCGCCTCCTTATGCTTGAAATCGATTGTGCCCCATTTTAATGTGAGAGAATCAAATATTTGAACATTTTAAACACTATATTCTCTTTTAGGCTATCCCGTTGGCCGCCTCTGCTGTTGTCCTTGGTGTTTCCCGACTTGACACCGTAACGTGTTTGTCCGCCACACACGGAACCCATCAAGCGGACTGAATACATCCGACCGTAGCCTCCACACATTACAGTCAACCCTACACTACAGCTCCAACACTCACTGCTACGGAATTTTTATTGCTACTATATAATACGACGGTTAAGAAATTAATTACCTAACAACGCGAGAGCTATAAGAAACGTATCGAGGGGCGCGCGAGAGCGTTATGAATCCCAGTTCGGTCCCCCCTGGTTACCAGAAATCACTGCGACGGTTCCTTCAAGCAGATGGCCGAATTCCTTCCCGTCCCTTGTCCCCAGTCCTCCGTCTTCTCTAATGACCTCAACATCGGGAAGAAAAAGTCATAAGCATAAAGAAAAAGATATGAGTATCAGCGCTTGCTTTCCCTTTAAAAGATTAAGTCACGTATAGTCCAAGATCCAGCTCCATGGTTTCGGTGTCCGTCTGTTATTTGATTGAAATTCAATTTTTAATTATAATTATCACCAGCAGAATACGATTCTAAAGGGTTGCCTATCAAAACGAGTATGTTTAATTAAATTTTCTTCACTTTTTCTTTTTAAAAATGAATTACGGTACTGTTGATTTCAAAGTTAGCCATATAAATAACAAAAAGTTTGGTTTGCCTACATAAAAGTGGCCACAAGTAGAGATGTGGCTCCATTTTGGTCTCCTGTCAACCTCTACCCTTCCCCCCACTTAACTTGATGTGGATTTTGTTCGCCCCCCCCCCCCCTCACTCGTGGCAAGCAGCCTTTTCCCTCTTGATTCTAGAGGACATTTTGTACTGTTTTGTCCTGTCAGAATATCGTAAATTACATACAAAGATAACTGAATGACGGAAATAAATATTTACATGCTGTTGTGTGTTCTGTACGTTATTTTAACTGTGAGACATAATATGTATGAAAGCTTTGTACCCAACCCCTCCCTCCCACGTAGTGTATGGACGGTCCCTTATCAGACATGGTGGTGCGCTGACTCTCTCTCTCTCTCTCTTATGTATCTCTAGCAGCTGGTAATCCCTACTTGCGGCAACTTTTACACAGGCGACCCAAACTTTACTGCTTTTCATGTATGTCTTTGAAATGAATTGTAATTCATTTGAAACAAAAACAAGACCACTTTTTTTTTTTGATAATTCAATAACAAATATTTTCGGCTTTTTTGGATAGGCAACCCTCTAGAATCGTATTCTGCTACTAATAATTACACATAAAAATTTCATTTCAATCAAATAACAGACGGACGCAGAAATGATGGAGCTGGATGTTGGAGCTGCTCTGCGGGAGTATTTTCCGCGGCGGATAGTAGCGCGCCAGTTCGGCGAATTCAGCTGACCTCACGTGAAGGTCGCTTTGTCAAGGTCGCATGCGACTTGGTTTCCGTTGTTTGTCTGTCCCGCGTCTAGTCACGGGAAATCTTCAAGTCTCTTTTCGACAGGCGCTCGGATTTATTTTTCCTTACTTATGGCTTTACGCCTCGTCGACGTCGAGGTCATTAGAGGCGTGATGAGACTGCGGATAACAAACAGGAAGGTACTCGGCCATGGCCTTTTGAAGGAAGCATCCCGGCATTCGCCTGGAGTGATTAAGGGAATACCATGTAAACCCCAAATCTGGATGCCCGGACGGGGATTCGAACCCGCGTCCTCCCGAATGCTCTCTCGTAAGTACACGTACGAGAAAGTGCTGACGTAGGATACGGAGCTACATTTAGTTTGTGTGCAGTGCGTGAGGAGTTTTTTATTTTCGGACGGTTGGCAACGCCAGCGAGTTAATTGCAGACGGCGCTGTTTACAGGAAACGGAACCGGATTATTCTGAGACTGCTTTGATTCATGAGTCGAGATTACTCTCACCCCATCACGAGGCCCGCACTCAAGCGCCACTAATAGCATCGAATGCGATGTACCGAATGCCGCGCTCGCCAGATCACTAAAAATCTGTTTTGACTGAGTGACCGATACGACGTTACGGAGACTAACACACGGCATCCGTCTGTCTCACAACCTGCGATTAGTTTTACATTGTTGTTGTTCTGGCTTTACGGGTATTAGTTTTAGAAACTTCCTGACAAAATTTATTTATCCCGAGAAAACCATTCTGTGTCCTTCCTAGTAGCACATAACATTTCTTTGCAAAATTGAAACATGATTCGTTTACCTGTTCAGGTGTCAAAACGTAACGAACATAAAGAGAGCCTCAGTTACTTTCGTATTTATACTGATCAGCCAAAACATTATGACCACCACCTGCTTACTAGCATATTGGTCCACCTTTCTAACGCAATACAGCAGTGATTGGGCGTAGCATGGATTCTACAAGTCCTTGGTAGACTTACAGAAGTATCTGACACCAGATTACTACCCACAGGTCACGAAATGACGGGCCGCTGGATTGTGGGCGCGGCAGCTGGGAACGAGCATCTCGGAAACGGCGGGGCTGGTCGGCTGTTCGCGTGCTACTGTGGTGAGCATCTACGGAAAGTGTTTTAAGGACGGTGAAACCACGAGTCATGGTCAGGTCGTTTAAAGATATAACAGTTCGTTACTGTAACCAGAGAGAAAATTAAATGACATCAGTAGGCTTGCTGGTACCTGAAACATCCACGAGATGGCGTTAGAGCCGTTTCCGAGGTGGCAGATATAAGAATCGCTCGTGTTTTGTAAAATCGCGTTTTTTTTCAGGTTAACATATCTATTTACATAAGCTTGAAAAGCAAAACTTTATCTAAATACGAAATTTCATCAAAATCATTAGAACAGTTTCCGAGACTGAAAATATAGATTACACTGAAGAGCCAAAGAAAGTGGTGTAGGCATGTAAAGAGATATGTAAACACTCACAGTACGGTGCTGCGGTCGGCTACGCCTATGTAAGACAATAACTGTCCGGTGCAGGCGTTAGATCGGTTACTGCTGCTACAATGGCAGGTTATCACGATTTAAGCGAGTCTGAACGTGGTGTTATAGTCGGCTTACGAGAGATGGGACACAGCATCTCCCAGGTAGCGATCAGGTGGGGATTTTTCCGTACGACCATTTCACGACTGCACCGTGAATATCGGGAATCCGGTAAAACATGAAATTGACATTGGACTGTTGATGATTGGAAACATGTTGCCTGGTCTGACGAGTCTCGTTTTCAAATGTTTCGAGCGGATGAACGTGTACGGATATGGAGACAACCTCATGAATTCATGGACCCTGCATGTCAGCAGGGGACTGTTCAAGCTGGTGGAGGCTCTGTAATGGTGTGGGGCGTGTGCAGTTGGAGTGACATTGGACCCCTGATACGTCTAGATACGACTCTGACAGGTGACACGTACGTACGCATCCTGGCTGATCACCTGCATCCATTCATGTCCATTGTGCATTCCGACGGACTTGGGCAATTCCAGCAGGACAATGCGACACCCCACACGTCCAGAATTGCTACAGAGTAGCTCCAGGAACACTCTTCTGAGTTTAAACACCTCCGCTGGCCACCAAACTACCTAGACATGAACATTATTGAGCATATCTGGGATGCCTTGCAACGTGCCGTTCAGAAGAGATCTCCACCCCCTCGTACTCTTACAGCCCTGCAGGATTAATGGTGTCAATTCCCTCCAGCACTACTTCAGACATTAGTCGAGTCCACGCCACGTCGTGTTGCGGCACTTCTGCGTGCTCGCGGGGGCCCTACACGATATTAGGCAGGTGTACCAGTTTCTTTGGCTCTTCAGTGTGTACAAGATTTGTCCGTTTAAAGATGAGACAGTCGCGGTCGGCTGAGCTGTTGGCGAGTTCCCCGCGAGACGGACTTCCAGTGACGCGTAGTGTTTACCAGACACGAATAGACCAGTGGAAAACACGGCGCAAGGGCAGCGCGGCCACGAAAACACATTCGGTGTTCCTGGTCGGCCAACGGAACATGGAGGTGCCAATGACAAACCAGGACGAAACGAAATAGTCGATATTAGCTTCATTTCATTGCGCAAGTCCCGCTAGACCAGTACTTACACATTTCAGGGATCTCTGTCTTCAAACTTGTCTGACACTTCCCGTCGACATCTCTCCCAGCTCCTGTCTCTCTCATCTCCTTCAAGCCTCAACATCTCCGCCATCTCTTTCCTTCCATATTGAAGCCAGACGGTTAACTATACATTCCTTTTATTCTTTAAATGTAATTATCATTAAAATTATATTCCTATATACTCAATTAATAAACAGAGGGAGCGGGATTTCTCTGTTTAATTACAAAACTCACTACATCTACATTTAGACAAGTCACAGATTTATCTTATATATATAAAAATGAATGTTTGTTTGCTTGTATGTTCATCTTCTTTGCATTCCTATATCATTCATAAACGCCATGGCCGAATTCCTTCCCGTTCCTTGTCCTCAGCCCCATCCCGCCTCTAAGGGACATCCATAAATTACGTGAGGTGTTTTTCCGGATTTTCGGACCCCCCTCTGGTGAGATTTTGGTGAGATCTGGCCCAATCTCCCCCCTCCCTGTGGTGAGATCTGGTCCCGTGAGGACCCCCCCCCCCCCCTACAGTTCGTCTTTGCAACTTTTTGGGACCTCACCCAAACTTTTCAGCCAAATACCCCCCTAAATCGACTTTCACGTCAATAGAATTTTTTTTTTTTAGCTCTACAGTCCTGCCCATTTTAAAAAATCACACTTGAGATTTCCGTTGACCCCCCTCCCCCTTGGTGAGATTTCGCCGGACCCCCCCCCCCTATTTCACCTCACGTAATTTATGGATGACCCCTAATGACCTTAGCCGTTGATGAAGCGTAAAGCAAAAAAAAAAAAAAAAAAATCATTCATGCGATTACGACGAAACTTTTGTGACTTATTGTGTGCACGCGAGCGAAGGTTTCAGAAAAAAAATCTCCCCATCCTCCCCTTTACAAGCCTTAATTTTATAAGAACGCACATTTTTTATCCGATTTCGATGGAACGTTGCACATGTATACTTTAAAATAAACAGAAAAATACTATCAGCATTTGGTTTTCGGAAACCCAACCCCTTTCCACCCCCACAATTTGTGCCATCGTTTTTTATACGCACCCAGAATTTTTATCCAATATCGACGGAACTTTTCACACGTATACTATAAAACAAACAGAAAAATACTATATATATTTGGTTTGCGAAAACCCAACCCCTCTCCCCCTTTCCACCCCCTTTATTTTTGTCAATGTTCTTTACGCATACCCACAGTTTTTATCCACTGTCAACGGAACTTTCCACACGTATTGTTTAAAACCAACAGAAAAACAGTCTACATTTGGTTTTCAGAAAACCAACCCCTCTGTCCCTTTCCAACCCATTCATTCTTATCAATGTTATTTATAGAAAGCTAAAGTTTCTATCCGATTTTGAAGGAAGTTTGTAGACGTATATTTTAATCAAAATCAGTCTACTTTACGTATATGTATCGACTTAGAAATAAAAACAGGGATTGCATTGAATGCAGGGTAAAGCTAGTTTATAATCAATGGAGACCGGATTATATTTATTTGCATGTTTGCATAAGCATTTACATATGCAGCCCATTTTCACTGGTTATTGCATATTTTACCTAAAAACCTAGTGGTGATGCATATTTTCGCTATATTTACAATATTTTTCGGTAGTGTACGTAGTTAATGAATAAAACCTTGCGTTGTAGCCGGCTAAACCTACTAGCAGCACAGCTCTTAGTCTACCTGAAGAACTACGACCCACGTCTGGGAATGTAAATAAACTGATTTCATCAACAAAGAAAGTGTTTCTTAAGGCACGTTCTCAGGATAATCACTATAAGAAAAAAGCCAAATGTGCCTTTACCTCCGGAACCAGTGGTAACTCGATGGGCGACGTGGGTTGAAGCTGTACTGTTTTATAGTGAACATTTCGAGGCCATTAAAGGTGTAGTAAACGACTTTGATAGTGGAGAGGCTACGGCAGTTTGTCAGCACAAGGAGGCATTTAACAATTCCAGTACTGAAACCATAGCTGTGATTAGCATTCGTTTATACTACATACCTGCGAGTATTGAAAGGTTTGACGCTGACTGAATACGTTCAGTTAATGAATAAAATCCGCACCGAGCGTGGTGGTGTAACGGTTAGCGTTCTGGCCTCACATTCGGGAGGACGGCGGTTCGAATCCCCGTCCGGGCATCCAGATTTGGGTTTTCCATGGTTTCCCAAATCACTCCACGCAAATTCCGCGATGCTTCCTTCAAAAGGCCATGGCCGAATTCCTTCCCATTCCTTGCCCCCCCCCCCCATCCTTTCCCGTCTCTAAAGACCTCGCTGTTAGAGAAAAGTTAAACAGAAAAAAAAAAATCCTCATTGACAGTATCCTATGTATACTTAAAGTGAAGTTTGAAAATATTTTGAAGAATAACCCAGGTTGATAGTTTTAGTAACGGAGCGGGTGAACTTTTTCCAGAAACAACGACTGCTGACACAGCACCCAATTTCAAATACTACCCAGTTTCATCAGGGAATGTCGAACGGTCCATATCCAACTATAAAAATATTTTGAGAGATCAAAGAAACAATCTTACTATTGAATATTTGGAACAGTACCCGATTGTTCATGTTTACAAACGTAAAAAAAAAGTTAAATATTTTTAAGTATCGTATTTATGAATGCTATTCACCTACTTACTAATTGCATGCTGATTTTGAAATAAAAAATCTATAAATTGATATTTTTATATAATATAATGTTGCATATTTTGACACTTTTCTTGCATGTTTTAAGCATTTTCCGTGCTTATTTCTAGTTGTTCCATATAGTCCGGTCCCCAATAATGAATATCTAACAACCAGGAACTATCTTTAATAGAAACAAATTAAATTAATGTCTCTCCTTTCAGTGTATCAATCCTCAATTCTCCTCCATATACAAACAGTACACGCATTCGGGAGGATGACGGTTCGAATCCCCGTCCGGGCATCCACATTTAGGTTTGCCATGGTTTCACCAAATCACTCCATGCGAATGTCGGGATGCTTCCTCCAAAAGGCCATGACCTAATTCTTCTCGTTCCTTTTTTTATTTTTTTTATCCTAAATAAACGATCTATGACACCAAGAGAAACCATTCTGTTTCACAAAGTGAAGTGAATACACACTGTAAAGTGTAGACTTGGCTCAGAGGAAGATCTCATAACTTTTCGTCACTACATGAACACGAGACTTGGCCCAATTTTACAAGAATTGTTTTCGTGTGGTCATACCTTCCTGCCCCTCGTTCACGATAGAATTTAAAGTAAAAAGTTCTTGTCGCCAGTAGCTGCAGCGCTCTGTGGGAAAACTAAAACAGGCCGCGTGTTTACGTATGCACTGTAGATGTTTTTTTTTTTTTTAACGATTAGGCATGTCTGTTTGCAGGTTGCTGAAAAAAAGAAGGAAAACAAAACAAAACAAATCGACAGATGAACAGCTAACATACCACAAAAGAGAATTGTGAATGAAAAACAGTGTGAGCTAGAGATATCCCGGAGAGGCAAAACGTGTCCCAGAATTAATAGAATCCAACAAAACATTCGCAATTGACGAACTCGATAAATAATGATTATAATTTTGTCTGTTTCTTGCGGTATTTTGTAATGTACAGACTTCGTTGAGGTTTCCTTTGCTTCAAATCTTGTCGCCTGTCATCAAGTATCACGAATATCGTCAAGTACGACGAATGTCATCAAGTACGACGAATGTCATCAAGTACGACGAATGTCATCAAGTATGACGAATGTCATCAAGTGTGACGAATGTCACTTCCCACTACGACACATAGTGGTGGTGGTAGTGGGGGAATCACGACTTCCATTGTGGTTTCGCAGCGGACTACTAATCAGACTACTAGTGACTAGTAGCTAATAACTGTTCGAGAAAAATAACGCGTTACTTCCGTAAACCCTCAAGTGTTATAATGTGTCTCTCCGGTATTAGATTTTGTGTTTGGTTTCCGGGTCATGACTTGGGCTGCAGCTATTTCCAGTTTATTTTAAGCTTTCTCTGATGCGGATTCGGAATTTTCAGGTTAACTGGTTTTTAAAAGTCGTCAAATGGTCAAAACACCATCAAACCGCCATCTAAATCCAACTGGAAATCCCAATGATCCAAACAAACAGACAGACAAATACAAATTTGGAAAACAGTCGACTGATTCCGTGTTGCCGCATGTCTGTTACCCGCGACGTACTACGCAGAGTGACTGCGAGACAAGCAAAGCCTGAGTAACTGATGTAACGTAACACTCGCTATCCGTCTGTCTGTCACGTTACGTTAACTTTCAAAATATCGTGACAAAATACGTTATTTGTGCCCAAAAAAGTACCCCATGTCCTTCCAAATGCTACGTAGTCTCTCATTGTTAAATCTGAAACAAGTGGACAGAACGTACGCACCAGACAGAGTTAGCCTATAAGAAATGTAGCTGTGCAGACGACGCAACGACGCGAGATTTTCTACGTTGAACGAGGACGGAACCGCTTGCATGTTAATGGCGACAGCTGCGGCTTTCCAAAAATAAAGCGATCCTTGGCAGACGTCAAGGACAACGTACAGGGCTCGTATTAACCCACTTCGCACAGTTCTAGATAAATCTATCCGCTGTGTGGAGCCTCCCCAGTACCCTCGGAGAGGTTCGACCCACGACCCACGCGAACCAGGGGCCTTAGCCACCTCGGCGACAAGGTAGTCCACATCGGAGACTATGTGCCATCTACACACATAATATAAATGCGAAAGCGATTCTGTCTCTCCGTCTATTTGTTAAGTTTACACGGCAGTACCTGTCCTGATTAAATATGACAAGGAAACACTATGTATCATTACGGGACGTCCATTAATTACGTAAGGTGAAATAGGAGGGGGGGGGGCGTCCTACCAAATCTCACGAAGACTCACTTGAGGAGAATTCCGGAAAACACCACATGTCTTTAAAGGACGGCCCCTTACGAAGGACATAGGATATTTGTTTATGGATAAATAACACAATTTATCATGAAATTTTGAAAACTAACAGAACTGTTACAGACAGATGGGATAGTGCAATGTTATATCGGTCAGTCAGACTTTGTATAATGTAGGGACACGACTTATTACATTGTTCAGACGTAGATTATCTCTGCACCACACTATAATGTTGTGTTTATATGTAGTTAGCTCACCGTTTTCCAGCCCCCAAAAGACTATATATCTTAACATTGGACAGCAAACCCAAAGACCTTGTGAATGAAACGGTACTGACAAACGAGCAAGATGTCCCCCACCCAAGAAAAATATGTTTCGAAAACATTAATTTACAAGTAGTTCTTTTACTAAATACAAAGAACTTTTCTTCGAATTAACGAAAAATTAATTCCCTTTATAGGAGTTATTATTACACTAGTTTAATACAAAATTCAAGGGACCAGAAGAAAATTACGAACTATCGAGAAATTCGAATTAAAGAAGTTCCACTGTGTATAGAATCAAGATTTTTGTGGTTACTGTGGGACCTTATTAGTATCTATATAAGCTATCACTAAGATGTATTTCAATACAACACATACATTGTTTTTAGGTACGTTGTTATTTTATCACCTCTGTAAGCAATTTTGGAACGTATCTGTATTGGAAGTGTCGTGTATATGACCCACTTTGTGCAGTTCTGCTGGAAACAGCTGATTAGTTTTTGCCTATTGCGTGCTCGGATACACAAACAAAATATACAGACTTGTTTCTCTCACATCAGTGGTGTTCAACGCAGTTAAACTGCATTTTTTAAAATATTTACTGGTACAGGTAGGACCTTTTTTTTTAATGTGCAATGTTGTCCCGGTCTTTCTGTAATTAGCTGAGACAAAAAGATCAATATGCCAAAACTTACTTTTTAACCCCCCCCCCCTTTTGATCCATCATTTACCCACGACATTTATACAATCTTTTTAATAGATTTACAAACAGTATCGATATATATCAAGAAAAAGTTTAGATATATCGATATTTTTACCTAAATCCAGTATTTATCTAAAATATTCCCAAAACATATCAAAATATTCAAGAAAATTAAAGAGACATGCATAAATCACGGAAACTTTTATTAATTTATTACTATTTACAATTTATCAAACCAGTATTTGTCTGATTTCAACAGCACTCTCTGTTTTATTTGTTCCCCCGTCAGTCTACCCCTGTTGTCTGGTGCCGCCAAGTTAACAGCAGAAGCCACTCTCGCTCTTTCGGACGACACAGAAGAGGCTCGGCATAACAGATACTTCGTCAACGCATTAACAGTTATTCATCAGTGAACAAACCAGTTAAAAACAGAAGCAACTCAACTCTCAATATTGCAGCACGGACGCTTAATCAATATCTTCAACTATAAAAATAGCCTAACCATTACCATTGAAATAGGTTGACAAAAAAAATAACGTTAACGTAAATCTGTTAAATTTTAACAGCTTTTTTAACCTCTTAACCGTTGATGAAAAGCTGTTAAATTACGGCGGATTCACTTTTTAAAAACGCTTTCAGAAGATTAGCTTTTTTTTTCTTTTTATCTGCTTAACGTCTCTCTAACAGCGAGGTCTTTAGAGACGGGAAAGGATGGGGGGGCAAGGAATGGGAAGGAATTCGGCCATGGCCTCTTTGAAGGAAGCATCCAGGCATTTGCCTGGAGTGACAGAAGATTAGATATGTATGTATATTTATTCAATGTATGTGTAACGTATTAAATTGGATACTGAATTGTGTTCACACAAAAAAAAAATGGAAATGGTACTTAAAAAAAATACTCCAAATAAAATACCGATATTTGATATATCGAAAGAAATATGGAGAGTAAATATCGATTATTTTATGAAAAATATCAATATTTCGGTACATCGATATATTTTGCTCAAGCCTAGCAGTGGCCTGAGAGTGGCTGTGCTGTCAGTTCATCCTCGGTCCCCACTGATAGTAATTACTATTATTCTCATTTCATCGTATTTAAATCGACTTATTTTGATTTTAAAGATCTTTGTCTTCACTATTAAAAATGAGTTATTGTTTGCCTTGTTGAGGATCGATTATTAAGAACAGTACAGTGACAGTATTCTAAATAATGGAAAAACCAGTTGAAAACGGAAGCTGTTGAGTTACGTCAGTCCCCAATTTCGCAACACAGATGCTTAACTAATATTCTTCAACTATTAAAATAACCTAACCCTTAACATCCAAACAAGTTGACAAAGAACAAACATTAACGCGAAGCTGTTAAAATTTAACAGCATCTTTAACCTCTTAACCGTTGATGAAAATCTGTTAATTACGGCGAATTCACTTTTTCTTTTAAAGGCGCTTTCAGAATGTCAGATAAGTACGTATATTTATAACGTGTAACGTATTAAATTCAATACTAAATTGCGTTCGTACAAAAAAAATCTCGAATTGTTACTTAAAACTGATTAAATGTCGATTTTGGATGTATCAAGAATAAAAATATCGATGAAAAATATCGATTATTTTACGAAAAATATCGATATTTCGATACTTCGTTATATTTTGCCCAACTCTAATACACACACACAGAGAGAGAGAGAGAGAGATAGAGAGAGAGAGAGAGAGCCGGGGTGATTCTTTTTGAAGGCCATGGCTGACGTCCTTCCCGATCCCTATGCCCTTAGGTTAGGTTAGGTTGAAAAGGGTCCCTGGAAGGCTACAGCAGCCTGTGTCCCTCGCTTCAACTGGGACTTAAAAACACGTTATCAACAATAACACGTACGGAGGCTGGTTTTGTCGTTCGATGAGAAAAACGCTATTTTATTGTGTGAAATACATTTTATTATTTAACATAATGTCCCTGAACTTCAATACACTTGCTCGAGTTATCCCTGAAGTGAGAATCCGCAAGACAGGCTTACACGGCGGCTATTACCTCTTTGTTAGATGAAAATAGTTTTCCACGCATGAATTTTTTTAGACGCGGGAACAGCCAGAAGTCAGACGGAGCCAAATCTGGCGAATAGAGTGGACGTGGCAACAATTCGTACTTTTATTCACTGATTTTGTCAATGGGTTTTTGAGCAGTGTAAGAGGTCATATTGTCTTGATGAAAAATAATTTTTTTCTTCTGTAAACCACGAATTTTTTCATCCAGCTGATCGAAAAGATTACAATAATAATCTGCGTTTATTGTTTTACCAGTATGAAGGTAATCCATCAATAAAATTCCACTCGCATCCCAAAAAACTGATGTAAAGTCTTTCTTGGCTGGTTTCTGGGCGCTAACTCGCTTTGGAGTGGAAGTACTGGGTTCACGCCACTCCTTAGCCTCTTGTTTTGATTCAGGATCGTGGTGGTAGACCTATGTCTCATCCATAGTGATGAAACGACTCACAAAATCCCTTTTCTCCGTTCTAAAACGCTAAAAATGTTGCTGAGATATTCGAATGTATGTTTGTTCCGTTGTTAGCGAATGCGGCACCAATTTTGCAAGAAAGTTTTTGAAACCCAAAATTTCAGCCAAAATATTACTCACACTGCCTAATGATATGCCTGGAGCTTCTATTAAATCTCTCTCTGTTAATCGACGATCTTCTAAAACCATATCCTGTATTTTTGCTACGATTTCTGGTGTTGATGCACTTTTCGGACGTCCTTCATATGGATGATCTTCAAGACTCGTGCGACCATGTTTAAATTCAGCAACTCGTGTTTCTACTGTTCTAATTGATGGTAAAGCATTATTATACACTTTTAACAATCGTTCATGATTTTTTTTTGCTGCTACACTTTCCAAAATAAGAAGTTTACTATTGCACGATATTCAATTTTTTCCATTTCAACAATATACGGCGACACAACTCAGAACAGCTGTAAATATACGAATAAGGTAGGGAGCGTCCATAAGCCACGTAGCTCCATTTTGGGCTCCTCTGAAACCCCTCCCCCCCCCACGTAGCCCGACGTGGCTTTTGCCTCTACCCCCCCCCCCCGGTTCCCCTACGTAGCACATAGCTATTCGTCGTTTTTGATTCCAGAAGACATTTTTTACTGTTTTGTCTTGTCAGACTATTGTAAATTATATATGAAGATAGTGAAATGACGAAAATAAATAGTCACACGGTGTTGTGTGTTCTGTACCTCATTTTAACTGTGACAAATAATATGAATGGAAAAATTATGAGGCATGTGTCGGAAACACCCCCCCCCCCACCCCCCTAGACCGAGAAACGTACTTTATGGACGTTCGGTTATCAGATCTGCATGAAACTTCACACGTGTTCGAAAAAAGTAGTACCAACGTTAGAAAATTAAACGACCGAACATACGAGCGCCATCTCTTATTGAACAGACAGGACATTTTCGCAAGGATTTTTTTACAAAAAAGTTTATGATGAAGCTAAATGACTCCCCCATGTGTGGGACTTGTCCAGAGACGGAGGATATTTACCACTTCATGTTAATACAAGGCCGAAAGACACGAGTTCTTAGAAGAAGGACTACAAATCACAGACATGCAATCCCTTATCCAGGCCCTCGCATTTCCCATCAAAAAAATCCGCTAAATTATTGTACAAGTATGTTTCCAAAACAAAAACTCATGTATAAAAGCATATAAATAAATAAATAACAAATATTGTTACAATACCCTCATGCAACTGGCTAAATTAGCCTATGGCTAAAGCCAAAAAAAAAAATTAACAAAAAAATAAAAAAAAAAAGAAAATTCGCAAGGTTTTGGATTTTCTGAAATGTTTTCTAATGTGGATTCGTAGTTTTGGTTTTGCGGATCGTCCTAATAGGGGCCACCTGGAGCAGGGTTCGACCTGGGAGGGGTGGAGTTGTTCCTGGTGTTGGTGGGGGTGGCCTTGGGGGTAGAAAGTGGCGAGTGTATTTAACGACGCCGCAGCCCTGGAAGCGGGTTTAACAGCACCACGAGATGAACACGGTGAGTGGCGCACGCTAGGCGCGGGCTTATTGTTATTATCATTACTAATTTAATTGTGATGGACTTACAGCTCCGGTGGCAATTCCACTAGACATCTAATTACCCCTTTACATATATGTTTAGATTTTCTTTTATTACTGGAACATTAAATTCCTCCCCTATCCACTTTTCCGATTTAAAAATATTAATTTTAAGTTCCTTAAGCGTTTTTGATTAATTATTAAACACTTCACTTGGTAATTTGTTTCAATACCAGACACCCTTACCACCAAAAGAAAATTTTCCCACTCCCTTATGCATGAAATCGAGCGCCAGCTTGTGGTCATGGTCGCCTTTCCCCTTACATGCACTATTCCTAATTCTTTGACCAATATCCCTCCAAGCTCCATCACCAACATATGCCCTGTACATTCCCAGCACTCTCTTCACCCTCATCCTTTCCTCCAATGACTCCCAATCCAGCTCCTGTATCATATCAGTTACTGACTGGGTCCTGCGATAATTTTCACAAACAACTCTAGCTGCTCTTCTTTGCACACCTTCCAACTCCTGTATTTGATAACAAAAAAGTGGGCCCCAAACTACACCACCATATTCAACCAATGGTCTGACCAAAGTTTTGTAACCAACTCTTTAAGTTCTCTGGTACAATTTCTCCAGGATTTTGTAACCTTTTCCTACCACTTGCCTAATGTGCTCTGCCCTATTGAGTTTATTATCACTCGTTATGCCAAGATATTTACACCTCAATGTTTGAAAAAGAAATTCTGACCCCAACCTATAATCATAATTAACCTTTGGTTTTTTTTTATCTGTGTATCTAATAAGCTGACTGTTCTGGGCACTTATCTTCATTCCATGCTGACCTACCCATTTAGATTTTCTACATTCTCCGATTTCGGCCTTTCTCGGTAATGTATGGAACTGTTGTATGATCTCGGTTATAGAATCGCATCATCCGCGCTAAGCATTTCGACTTGGAGAAAGCTCCGCCGTCTACTTCAGCGTCATCACTGTCAAGTGGTTCGCATCGTGGCTGTATTCGCACCGTCTGGTATTGGGGTGGCTAGTGAGGTTCTTAGTTATGGATTCAACATTGTTTGGCAGAACTTTGTCGCAGTCCCAACGGCTAGCAGACACCAGCGCCATCTGTATGAATGATACTACTAAAAGCCTACGTCAGTACAATGAGAATATGTCGTCACTAGGTCCAGTGGTTTGTCATAGAAAATAAGGTTTACTCTCGCACAATGTATTTTACATAGTAAGGGAGCATCCATAAACTACGACGACTCGGTGTGTGAGGGGGGGGGGGGTTCGGTAGAAAGCTACGTGGGGGAGGGGGTAGTTTCCGAGCCAGGCCACGTATTCATATTATTTGTGACAGTTAAAATGAGGTACAGAACACACAACAGCATGTGAATATTTATTTCAGTAATTTAACTATCTCCATATGTATTTTACGATAGTCTCAGAAGGAAAAACAGCACGAAATGACTTCAGGAACCAATAAGGAAAAAAGGGGTGGGGGGAGAGATTCACAGAAGGCCGAAATGACCTATGTGGTTTATGCACACTTCCTGATAGAGGATTAACTATAAAAATAGGATGCGGAGGGAGAATTAAACGAATTGAGCTGCTTAGGAAGTAAAATTAAACAAGGAACCGAACAGGCAGGGCCGGCGGGGCGCTAGGATTCTCGGTCCCTCCCCCCCCCCCCCAAACCCCGATTTTTTATTTTTTTTACCTCTAATTTTAATATTTTTTATACAGACAGAAAATTTTAATCCAAAAAATCAAATAACACATTTTTCGAAAAGTTCTTTTGTTTGTTTGGTTTCTATTCAGCTAGGCACCCTCGCCGGAGGTCCCCCTTTGGGGGCCCGGGCCCGGGTACTTTAGCTCCGCTTACCCCCTCCCTAACGCCGGCCTTGCAAACAGCAATAATGTTGAAAGCAGAATAGCACTACCGTAAAGAGCTCTCATGAAAAACAGAAGTAAGCTTTCAGTTTCAGATGTTGTTCTAAGACTGATAAAGATTTTTTTTAAACAGCATAGTGCTTTATCGTAGCGAATTACGGACCTTAGGAATATCAGAAAGAATGAAAATTGAAGCATTTGAAAAGTTGTGCTGTAGAAGGATGCTGAAAATTAAGTGGACTGACAAAGTAAGAAATGAACAAGTTTTGGAAATGATGGGTGAGGAAAGAAGTTTGTGGAAGAGTCTTACAGGAAGAAGAGACAGGCTGGTAGGTCATATTTTGAGACATGCTGGATTGGTTAATTTGTTAGTGGAGGAAACAGTCGAAGGTAAGAACTGCAGAGGCAGGCTATAACAATTTGTTCCGCTGTTAATGTCCTCTCCACACAACAGAAACAAATCAACATGACGGGACTCGTTAACGACTTCATTGTTTAATATAAAAACAAATTTGTGCTATCTCGTTTTCACTTGGCCGCGCAATCCGCTTCTGTCGCGGTAGGACCTACAGTTAATCCCAAGAACGGCGTAGTCCACTTGATCAAAGGAAAGTCCGGAAAAAAAACCTTGCACCAGCGGACACTCTGAAATGCAAACAGCTTAGCCGCTTTTTTTTAATAACAAACTTTACTCAAAGAAACAAATATTTATTTGACTTTAGCAGGTACCCAGCCTTGCTCGAGTTTTGGTTCTGATGTTTTATCCGATTTCGAGAAATATATAAAAACCTAAATTTGTGTAAGGGGGCGTGAAGGGCGTAGCGGGTGCAGTTATGTAAACTAAATGTAAACATTATTATTCCACTCATTTTAAGGCATAGGTGGGCAAAGTTCCTTCGGGATCGGATAAAAGGTGTAGATTTGTGCATCGCCACACCGACTATAAAACAATTTTTTTATTTCAAGTTCGAATTTTAACTATAAACTAGCAGAACTGGTCAAACGCCGTTTGACAGAAAATGTTATTGGCTTTACAATATCAGTACAAACTTTGACCGAGCGTGGTGGGTGAGCGGTTAACGCTCTGGCCTCGCAGTCTGGAGGCCACGGATTCGAATCCCCGTCCGGGCATCCAGATTTTGGTTTTCCGTGGTTTTCCCAAATCACTCCAGGCGAATGCCGGGATGCTTCCTTCAAAAGGCCATGGCCCAATTCCTTCCCGATTCTTGTCCCCAGTCCCATATCGCCTCTAATGACCTCGACGTCGACGAGTAAACAAATTAATCCATTAGTAAACAAATTAAAGAAATATCAACTTTGGCCAATATTTCTACCAATTTTCGAGATATTTGCAAAAAAAACTTAACTGTTGCGCGTGTAAATTTTCCTGAAAGAGGATAACGGGGGAGATAGCTAGAGGTGGTTTTGTTTTAGACACGCATCAACTCACCAAAGTTTCGTCATAATCGGACGAATGGTGTAAGAACGGACAGAAGACGGACAGACAAACGAGGTTAAGTTGTTTGCAGCTGACATAATGCTATGCAGCAGGACAAAAACACGACAACACTGAACAGCTGCAGGGTGATGTGATCTGGACAGGATATCTAGTTGGGTTGGTAAACATGGGATGAAGATAAATGCAAAGAGGAGTCAGCTAATTAGATACACAAATAAAAAACAAAAGGTTGATTACGATTATAAAGTGGGGAAAGAATTGCTTACTGAAGACTTGAAATGTAAATACCTTGGCATTACATTTGATAACAAGCTTACCTGGGCAGGACACATTGGACAGGTGGTAGGAAAAGGTTTCGAAATTCTGCACTTGTTGGAGAGAGTGGTGAGGGGATGTACGAGAGAAGTAAAGGAATTGGGTTACAAAACTTTGGTCAGACCACTGCTTGAATATGGTGGTGTAGTATGGGACACACATTTTGAGTATCAAATACAGGAGTTGGAGAAGTTGCAAAAAAGGGCTGCTAGATTTGTTCCTGGAAATTATCTCGGAATGCAATCAGTGACGGATATGATTAAGGAACTGGAATTGAATTCATTGGAAGACAGGAGGAGGATGAGGAGGGTCATGGGAGTGTACAGGGCATATACTGGCGATGAGGCATGGAAAGATATTGCAGTAGGTATGAAAAGTAGTGCATGGAAGGGAAAAGATGACCATGACCACAAGCTGGCACTCGATTTCAGGCACAAGGGTGTGGGAAGATTCTCTCTTTTAGGTAAGGGTGTCAGCGATTGGAATAAGTTACCAAGAGAAATGATTAACAATTTATCAAAAACACTCAAACAATTTAAAGACGAAATTGGGCTCTAATTTCCGTAGCAGCCCGTCTTTCCACCAACTCACGGAGCGTAGTGGGTGAGTGGTTAGCGCTCTGGCCTCGCATTCGGGAGGACGGCGGTTCGAATCCCCGTCCGGGCATCCAGATCTGGGTTTTGCGTGGTTTCCCAAATCACTCCAGAGCAATGTCGGGATGCTTCCTACAAAAGGCCATGGCCGAATTCCTTCCAATTCCTTCCAATTCCTTCCAATTCCTTGTCTCCCCCCCCCCCCCCATCCTTTCCCGTCTCTAAAGACCTCGCTGTTAAGTGACGTTAAGCAGTTTAAAAAAATGCATTGCGGAAACATTTCAAATTAGCGTATGCGGAAACATGACGTCAGATGACAATAGACGTCGAGAGAATCCAATTTAACGTGATTGTACGTCCCGCTTTCGGGTTGTCTGGCCCCACTTCAGACGCATGGACCATTGCTGATCAGGCGAGGATTTATTAGCAGCAGCCAAGATACGAAAATGTTGGACGAGTCTTCTCTTATTTCCATCTACATCACAGATCAAAAAATCACCAGCTGGAACGCTGGGAATGTTGCTGCTGAAGACCGTTGGGCGGAATTATCTCAACCCTTCCGTGCAAACACTCTCAACTGCACGAACTATAGTGTAGCTACTGAGTACGTTATAAGTCTGCCTGCAAGTAACGCACCTGTAGAAAGAGTTTTTCTCTGATAAATAAAATATGGACACGTGACAAAACACAGTTAAGTGTCGCAGTATTGAAAGCCATTTTTATTACCAAGGCTAACTTCAACAAATCACGTAATGATCTCCATTCCTACTTGAAAACTAGACCCGATATTTCGAAACCGATTTGTTCCGCCGATAAATACAAAACAACTGCCCAGTTAGATATCACTCACTGAGGCTAAGTAACTCCTAACTAACATGTAATGCATTCTGCTTATTATAAGTGTTCTTCGTTTTTTGTATAGAAAGTAGTAAAATAGGTTGCTTTTAAAAAAAAATCCACCGGTGTTCTGCTATCACGAAAAAATTTCCTCAGAGACCTCACTCTGTCCAAAAATGTAAATGACCACTTTAGCCTCAGGGTGCGGTCATTAATTACGTGAGTTTTTCTCCTGGAATTCGGGCCCCCTTCCCCGTGGGGATATCTTATCGGACCCTCCTCCATGATGACGTCAGACCCCCCCCCCCGTCCTGCTGATTGATCTCGTAGTTTTTTTTGATAACCTATTCTTTTTCTTTTAGTTCCCCTGCTTCCTAAGATCGGTTTCCGCGTCGTTTGTAGACCCTTTTCTTTACTCTACCGTCCTGCAAGAAATTAGAAATATGACGTGAGATTTCCGTAGACCTTCCCCCCCCCCCTGTTTCACGTGACGCCCTCTGATGCGTGATGTGTTGTTGTGTGCAGGTGACGGCCCAGCTGGTGCTGGCCGCGGTGCTGGTGGTGGCCGCGCAGTCCGCCTCCGGCGCCCCCGCTGCTCGCGCCGCTGCTCAAGCTGAAGCAGCTGCTGCTGGGCAAGCTGTTCTACGCGCCGCCCTCGCCGCCCTCGCCGCCTCCACCGCCCCCACCCGTCGTCTACTACCAGCCCTACAGGTGCGTACAACAGTCGGCAGAGTACGATTCTGGTGCTTCCACAAGTGTTTCATAGCACAAGAATCTGCCACAGATCACCCCCTATCCTGCTTTACAGAGCGGACAAGCCTCCGACCTCCACGTTCTTTGACGTCTAGCACCTTGTCACCAACTCGTGGTTTCACTACAGTAGCACGTGAACAGCCGACCAGCCTCGCCGTTTCCGAGATGCTCGTTCCCAGCAGCCGCGCCCACAAAGCACCGGCCCGTAATTTAAGGGAATTGCGTGACCTGTGCGTAGAAATCTGGTGTCAGATACCTCTGGAAGCATACCAAGGACTTGTAGAATCCATACCACGCCGAATCACTGCTGTATGATACTCCAAAAATGGACCAACACACTAATAAGCAGGTGGCCATAATTTTTGGCTGGTCAGTGTGTATCGGTCAATGGCGGAAGAAACTACCTAGTATCTGACGCTGTCATCGACAGGAAAAGAAGAATTGATCAATAATTGCCAGGCTAGAGAGCGAAATCGATAATATTGGACCTAAAATATCGATACATTGCAATGAGATATCGAATGTTAAAAACCCGTTAGCACTATAAAAATCCTGTAAATAAATGTATGTCTGACAGGCAGCAAACGCGACTACACTAAAAACTCAGTTAAATCGATATCAAAATCGATACAGTGCTTTCCTTATATTTTAATGAATATAATTTTATCAATAAAAATATATATTAGAGTGAATTTTGTGTTTTATTTCTCTAAGGCTGGACACGCTGTCATTTAAACTAGGAATATACTTCACCAGAAAAGGTTAATAAAATAATTAAGACGCTGAATATTGTCAGATGTAATTTTTTCAATAAACTACCTCTAATTTATAAGCTGGATTTGATTAACATACTATACTTGGCATAATTCATACGAATATAAGAATATATCGATATTATCGCCTTGAGGTGGTCGACTATCGATATCCGTCTCCCATCGATACGGAAATCGATATACTTATCTATATTCGAATCAGCTTGTACCCATAATTCCCCCATTCAACTGTCGTTCCATCGGGAGACAGGGTTGCCAAATCCAAAAAATATTAAACTCTAAAGCTTAAGCCAAAATCCCCTAAAATACCGATAAAATTTTGTTTGTAGGTTAGGTATGTAAATAAAATGCCTATTAAGAATTTCACCGAAGAAAAGTTACAGTTGTAATTCAATTGCGTTGATAATTCTGTGGTAAGACCGAAAGGAATAGCAAATAATAAATATAATACTGTATTGCGTCACCTTATTGATAATGCAAAGAAATTATAAGGTAACGAAAGTGCCTTTTAAATCTGGATATGTTTGCGAAGTCTTTGTGTACTTTTCACTGTATTTCTTTAATTCCACTTTACCGTTATTCTTAGGCATTGTCAACAACAAACAACAGTACAATTAATTCGACCAGAAATAATTAAACTACAACGGCAACATTGTCGCACGTTGGTTGTTGCGGCAACAACCAACACCATTATGTCTACGGTAAACACTGAGATTATGGTGATTTAAAAAAAATATCGACCAAAAACATAAATATTTTATTGAGTGATCAGAAAATAATATTAAGCCATAGAGAATTCTAAATTCTTAAGAAACGAGCTACTATACGTGATATTGCTATTTGAATATTCAACATAGGCTTGGGCAAAACGTATAGATGTATCAAGATATCGATATGTTTTCGTAAAATAATCGATATTTATCGTCGATATTTTTATTCACGATATATCAAAAATCGATATTTTATTTGGAGTATCAGTTTTAAGTGCCAATTCGATATTTTGTGCGAACGCAATTCAGTATCTAATTTAATACGTTACATATGTATTGGATAAATTACGTACATACTGCTGATCTGTTGAAAGCGTCTTTAAAAAAATGAATTCGTCGTAATTTAAAAGATTTTCAGGAACGGTTAAGAGGTAAAAAAAAATGTTAAATTATAACAGGTTTACTGTAATGTTTTTTTGTCAACATATTCGAATTTTAACGGTTAGCTTATTTTAATAGTTGAAGAATATTGATTAAGCATCCATGTTGCGACGTTGAGGGTTGGCGTAAGTTAACAGATTCTGTTTTCAACCGGGTATTTCATTGATGAGTAACAGTTAATTCGTTGACGAATTATCTGGTATGCCAAACCTCTTCTGTGTCGTCCTATAGAGTGGCTTCTACAGTTAACTTGGCGGCACCAGACAACAGGGGTAGACTGACGGGGGAACACATAAAACAGAGAGCTAAAGCGAATACTGGTTTGATACTTTGTAAAAAACAAAAAAAAAAAAAAAACAAAAAAAAAAATTTCACTAATTTCTTCAAGTGTCTAATTTTCTTAAATGTTTTGATACATTTTGGGAATATTTTTAGTTAATTGTTGGCTTTAGGTAAAAATATCGACAGTCTTTCCCGATATATATCGATACTGTTTGTAAATATCGATAGTGTTTGTAAATATCGATACAGTATTTATTGATATATTTTTTTAGTTGCCCATCCCTAATTCAACAAATAAACACAAGAAATCAAAAAGTCTCTTAAAAATTCCCCTAAATTCATAAAGGCGTCCCAAGTACACACCCCTAAATTTTGGGGGGAAATTCGCAATTGTGACTAGGGATAAAACGATACCAATGAAATATCGATACTTTTACTCGATAGAGTATCGGTCGTAAAGCATCGATACTTATTCGGTATCCATTGAAAAGTATCGATACTTACTCGTATCGAATGATTTTTCGTAGTGAAATTTGGAATAAATAAATAAAAAATTGTAATAATTATTGATAGTCTTTATTGATATAAAAATAAATATTTATTTGACAAAACTATTTATTACATTTTCATCTTACTAATCGTTGCAGGACTTCTAGAGACTTGGACAAAATAAAACTAGTTTTATGAAAAAAAAGTCGGTTTTGTAGTGCTCCCCAAAATTGTTTGTTTTTCTAAGTGTTTGCCTGTTAGACGATTTCTGGATGTAGTCATTGTTGCGTCAGCTTTGGAGAAAAGCCTTTTTCACAGAGTACAGACGTACCGAGAACGTTTAAATAAATTCGCGCTTGTTTGTATAAGCATCGAAATACGGGTTTTAATTCCTCTAATGGATTGGCTTTTAAAGCGCAGACTGGATTAGCCAAATAAATTGAAACTTCATCGGCTTTTGAGTTAACGGCGACGCTTTTGGCCTACTCCAAGTTGTTTGTGGTGTAACCAGAAATCAAAATCTTCGTTGGTTGCTTCTTCTTCAGATCCACTGGTTGACATTGTCGGATCTCCTTTAATAATATCATTTAATTTTTGTATCGCCCTCCCACACGCACCTGCATCTTGAAAATGGAGGTTTTTGAAACGTGGGTCTAAAATTGTTCCCAAAGCTGCAAGGGTGTTAAATCCAATAAGACCAAATCTTTTTTTACATTCAGCCAGTAGTTTTGTTTGCAACTGAGTGACACATTCTATTGATGAGGAAAATTTTGTTAGCTGCGACGTCAGGCAATTAATCATCGGTATGATTTTGGATAAGGTAACATAATTCTGGCCTGAAGATTCTCTTGTGACAAATTCGAATTGTTGTAACAAGGGGACTACCTGTTTCAATATTTCAATTTCTTGTCCAGTCACCAATTCATGACGACCACGACATGAAATGGCGACTGAAAGGACATCAGAGAGTTTTTTCTTTCTTTCTTTCTTTCGGCCGGGCAGAGGCAAACAAGTTTGCCAACAACACAAACTTATAAAAAGAAAGTGTTGAAAAAAATGCAATAATGACAACCAAAAAAATATTCTTTACAGTGTAGATAAGCGTTTAATGTATCAATTAACGTGTTAAATCAAATCATGATATTCGTAATACTGGTATACACACTGATACGAGTACTTTTGGCCGATACCTACTTTATACTTATTTATAAAGTATCGATACAAAAAGTACTTGGTATCGGAAATAATGTATTGAATAAGTACTTGTATTTACTCGTATCGTTTTATCCCTAATTGTGACCCCTGTTGGAGGCGCCCATTGGGAGAGTGTGTGTGTTGCAGGGTGGTCTACAAGCCAGTGCCGCCCCCGGTGTACGTGCGGCCTCGCCCTGTGTACGTGCCGGCGCCGCCCCCGGTCTACGCGCCGCCGCCCCCGGTGTACGCGCCGCCGGCCCCGGTGTACGCGCCGCCGCCTCCCGTGTACGGCCCGCGTCCCGTGTACGGCCCGCCCCCGGCGTACGGGCCGCCTCCGACTGCCGCCACCACCACCACCACCACGCCGCCCCCGCCGCCTCCTGAAACGGAGACGGAGTCTCCGCCGCCCCCGGAGACGGAGTCTCCGCTGCCCCCAGACACCGAGGCGCCGCCGACGCAGCCGCCCCCCACGCAGCCGCCGCCGACGTACGGAGCGCCGCCCCCGCAGACGTACGGGGTCCCGTCTACGCGCAAGTGACGGACTGAGGTATGTTATAGAGCTGTGTAACTTCAATATGGCCATTGAAATGTGGTATATTTATTAACCATGGCTATCAACAATACGGCCAGCTTCAATAATTACATTAGTTTTTACATTTACTGTTTGACCTTTTTAAGTAATGTAATCAAGCCTTATTTCACATGGCTTGTAAAATCAATCAGTGATACAATATGATAATGAGATGACAATTACAGTTGCATAACTTTTCTTACCAAATAAAATTTGTAAATCCTATAGAATAACATCTTAATTCTGGTTGAAGTACGAGTTGCACTTGCTGTGCACAATAACATTTAATATAATAACACTTGGCTTTCATGATAATTTCTTAACAACTAATGTACAATATCCATCGTTACATTTAGTACAATTATAAGTAAATTGAAAATAATAATAATAATAAATATATATACATACACACATATACATATACATACACACGTACATATATATACACATACACTTCAATAAAAATCTATTATTATTATTATAAATGCTTTGCTTTAAAGGGAGATATCTGCCTCTCTTAAATAACGAGCTATCGCTCCGTACACATCGAGTCTTCCCTCTGTCAAGAGGATATTTTTTTTTTTTTTTAATATGGCATTCGGTCTTTGCGACCATTTAGCCAGCTCGAATTTGTTTTTGTACCAACTGTTGTATCATGCATTAATAATGATATTGGAGACACTACAGTAAGCACAGCACAAGACGAACACAACACTTAATTAAAACCACCCATGCCCGCGGCCGGACTCGAACCGGCGCCCCTTACAATGCGAGGCCAGCGTGCTAGCCCCTACACTGCCAGGGCCGGCTGAAGAGGATATCTACCGATGTTGGTAAATGTGGTATACTCAACTTCCGGTTCCGCTCTAGCGCTGTGTTCTATCGTCGCTACAAGGCTCAATAAAAAACGGAATGTCCCCGGTTAATCGTTGGATCTACGAGTGTTTGGCGATTTCTGTGAAAAATAAGTATCTCAGTTATCATGCTTTTTTCCAAAGACCGGCGAAAGCGGTGGATTATTCAACTGCGGCATGGAAAACTCCATCGAAGTGGACCCGAGAGCGCAGTCCTCATTTTCCTAAATCCGATTTTTAATTCATCGCTTGACAGCTGTGCTAAGTGGTTGCTTGAATTGAGAGTATAAACCACGTATGCGCATATGCTGGAAATCGATTGTTTATGTTGTAGTTGTGCTTACATTACGACAACATAGCCTTGATTTGCTGTGGATTGTCTACCTTTTTCTGCTGCTTTCTATGAGGAAATTAAAGTACTTTAGATCGACTGAAAATCTATTTAACTGACAAAAAAGTATTAAATAGTTTGGTCAACGTAATCGTTATGATGCGATAAAAAAAAGTAGGAGATGTCAAAAATATGTTGCAGTTAAGATTTTTCTCGGAAGTTAAACAATCCATAACGGCAACAGCATTTTACAGGAAAGTCAAAAAAAAAAAAAAAGTTAAAACCTCAATTGGTTCGACCAGCAACAAACGCACAGTGGTCAACCGGAAGTTAACAATACCACACTTTGGATGGTGGCGCTGCAGGTGACAAAAAATTAAACTAATAAGTTATAGAGCTGTATAGTCTTAGATTTCTACGTCCATCTGTTATCTGACTCAAATTCACTTCTACGTGTAATTATTAGTAGCACAAAACGATTCTGCAGGCTTGCCTATTGAAATATGGCCTCAAGTATTTTTACTTAAATCTTTCAAACGTATTTTTTTTTTTTCAAAAATTTCGTCACTTGTTATGAAAGTAAATTATAATTCATTTCAAAGAGAATCCTGTAAAGAACATGAACATTTCGTGCTGCGTGTGTAAAGTGGCCGCAATTATGGGTTACCAGCTATTAAGGTGTGAATCGCTAACTCTAACAATCTCTACTTGCGGTCACTTAACACAGGCAACACGAATTGTTCATGTTCTCTACAGGATTCTCTTTGAAATGAATTATAATTTACTTTTATAACAACTGACGAATTTTATTTTTTAAATTTAACTAAAAATACTTGCGGCCATATTTCAATAGGTAACAACTAATGATTATAGATAAAAAATGTATTTCAGTAAAATGACGATGGACCTAGAAATCTTGTAGTCGGATCTTGGACTACTATTATTAGTGCTGAAAACAATTAAAATCAGCAGTAGCATGTACACACATTTAAAATTATAATTTACATAACACTCACACCTAAGGTATTCAAAAATTTGCAATTGTTGATAGTGCGGTGATTCCCCGTCCTGTAGACAAAGCAATCGGACACGCTTTGTTATTTGCCATCTTCATATCGGATCGTAAGGTGGGATGATTATATATCAAAAAGCATTTTCCCGTTGCTTCGCGTGCGTGTCCTTTCCTATTTGTAAAAAATCTTACCAAATATTGATGTATACACAGGCATGAATTGTAAAACCTGAGGTACGGTTTTCATACTCAGTTTTGTTTCATTCACATTTTAATGTAATACAATTTATGACATAGTAGAAAAGTATGGACTTTTGGAATACCAGAAAAAAAAGAAAATTGAAACATTTGAAATGTGGTGCTACAGAAGGATGCTAAAAATTAAGTGGACAGACAAAGTAAGAAATGAACGAGCTTTGCAAAAAAAGATGGGTAAATAAAGTAGTTTGTGGAAGAAACTTACGGAAAGAAGAGACAGGCTAGACATGTTAGTGGAGGTTACGGTCGAAGGTAAGAACTATAGAGGAAGACAGAGATTAGAATATAATATATGAAGCAGATAATTGAGGACGTGCGCTGTAAGGGGTATGTAGAGATGAAGAGGTTAGCACAGGATAGGAAGGGATGGAGGATTGCATCAAACCAGTCGCAAGACTGACGACAGCAAATATATATATATATATATATATATATATATATATAAAAAAAAGTCTGAAAAATTGACTGTGTTAATTCGTAGCGAAGAAAACCAATACATTGTTCAGAAAGGGTTTTATTTTTGCAATATGCTAAGTGAAGCATTGTTTAAGAGAAATAAGATGTTATGTTTACCGTACTTGATACTTCGGCCAGTGTGTCCACCAGGAGCGCCAGCGTAGTGCGCAGTTAAAATGGCTGCTTTCACTGGAGCGTGCTCGCTGTGTCTTTTGGTTTCGCGAAACGTACTCTCCAACAACTGTTCCGCGTAAATTTCTCACCGAATACGCTGAAGAACCTGCAAGCAGGACTACTATTTACTCATGGTACGAGAACTTTGTTGGGACGGATTGTTCACAAGTTAAGCCCGATTTCCTCGAACGAGTGTCGGAAGAGATTTATTACCGGTGGGATGTTTTCTTGCCGCATGACAAATGGTAGTCACATCAAACCAAAATGACACTTGACGCTTTTATGTCAAAGTGGAGGTTGTTTGCTACAAAATCACACCTCTACCGATACTGTAAGTTATCTCAATAAATTTCTAACCATTCCACAGTTGTAAACTCCTTTTTGACTCACTCTGTATGTACAGGGTATCCAAGAACGAAAGAATAATCCTGTAACCGCTGATAGTTCACACCATGTCCTCCTATACCGCAAAACTTTATTTCATTAAAAGTCTCACCATTTTCGAGAAATCGATTTTTTCGAAACACGTGACTTTGTTCAGTTCATTCCACGAGATTTCTACAAATTAAGACTTTTTGAACCCTAGTTTTTTTTATTTTATTTTTTTTATTTTTTAAAATTTACTCAAGGATGTTTGAGTCGTCTAAAAGCATGTTGTTTTTTTCTTTCTTAAAACGTTATATAAACCTTTAAAAAATCTTATGTAAGAAGTGTATAAAAACAAATTAACCGCAAATGTTGTGCTCAACAAATAAAAAGATCGTGTATCAAAAGATTTAGCGCGTGCATAAGAGCGAATGGCGGCCATTTTGAACAATTTTATAATTATCGAAGTAAAAAATATTAGTATTTTGTCCATGACGGATTTGTGGAAATCAGCGACTGTGGTATAAAATCTGTTGATATTAAAAGCAGCAACCAGTCACAATTCGTTATTATTAATATTTTTATTTAACCATTTTGCTCGAAACCGGTAATGGTTAAATAAAAAATATTAATAATAACAAATTGTGACTGGTTGCTGCTTTCAGTATCAACATATTTAAAACATAGTACTTGTTTTTATTCTATATATTTGATTATTGTAGGCCATTTTCTTCTACAGTTGCTTGATAAATTAGTATTTGTTGTTTAATAATACGCGATTACAACTGTTGGATATTGTTTTTATTTTCCTGACGCGTTTCGCCTCTCGCCGAGGTATCTTCAGCGTATTCGGTTTTGCTGTAATATGTGATTTGTTATTGACTTTTGAATATAATGATTTTTAGATTTACCAAGATTATTCTTATATAGGCAGCATAATATTACTTATATTCATATATCAGTTTGATTACTAATATTTTTATATCCGTTTTGGATTATCATGCAAGACGTTTTGTTTACATAAGTGTACTAGGATATGTTTTATACTGTAACTTACATTTGCATTTTGAGGTCTGGTCGTTGCTCGCATGCGACCTCAACCAGCATGTTGTTTTTTACACTATTGCACTTGGTATAGTTTGCTTTCGTGACTTGACTAGCAATCAACTTTGAGGCGTAGTTTTCAATGCACGACATTGTCAAACTTTATGTGTGCGCTTTTGCTGTTCTGCTGTTTTCTTGATGGTGCTCTATCGGTAGTGTAGTGAGCGGCGAGTTTGAATTTCGTAATTGAATTTGTGTGTGTGTGTTTTTAGCTAAATGTGCATGTGAGGTGGATGGCGGAGACGCAACGTGGTATTATATTACTGTTGTGGTGGTTTTTTGTGTGTTTGATGTTCTTTTACGTCGGTTTCGATTTTTATTCTGTCTGTTATTTGTACCAAAACCCTAACAAAAAACTTTTTTTAAATCATTATCATCGTTTCTTACTACATGTTTCAATTGCACAACAGTCTCTTTAACAGACTGAACTACCACAACAGTGATTTTAAAAGAAGTTTAAAATAATTATACCATTTAAGATTTTTAATGAGGCTTTTTTAACGTTTTAAGGAAAGAAGAAGATTGTTTTAGGTGACATACGCAACTTTGAGTAAATTATTTTTTTAAAAAATCGTTCAAAAAGTCTTAATTTCTACAAACGGCATGGAATAAAGTCAACAAATTTACATGTCTCGAAAAATATTTTAAAAAATCAATATCCCGAAAATGTGAGGATTTTACTGGAATAAAATTTTGTGATATAGTAGGACATGATGTGTGACTTATATGTGGTTGCAGGATTATCCTTTCATTCCTGGAAACCATATATATATATATATATATATATATATATATATATTGTAAGCTGTGGCGGCAGGCCCCATTGAAGTTGATTCACTTGACTCTTGTCTCTTTGTTTCAGCCGTGTGAAGTGACCGCCGCGACGGCTGCCGTCCACGCCGAGTCATCGACGCTGGCCTATTCCTGACCTGTACAGCTCTCATTCCCAACCAGTGTATACGTGTATCGTATTTTTCTAATAAATGCACACTAAACCCTGAATTATTTCAGTAGCAGAATGGCGAATTAATTGCAACTGCTATTTGCATGGCGTAGTACATCCCTTAATACATGAAAAACTCTGAAGGCACACCAACACAAACACCACTGAGCATTCACAATAATAATTTAATTAATTCCGACATAACTCAAGCTCCATAAGCAACTTTCCTAAACACCCATTTTTCCCGTTTTCCCCCTTTTATTGTAGCCGCTTTTCCCCTCTGAGAATGTTAATTTTAAATTCTTTCAGTTTTTCTTTTTTTTTGTAAATTATTACTCATTTTTCTTCTTAATTTATTCCTACCCCTGACCCCTTTACCAACAAACAGAATTCTTTCCTACTCCTTTTTGCCTGAAATCGAGTACCAGCTTGTCGTCATGGTCATCTTTTCCCTTCCATGCATTACTTTTAATTCTTACACCAATATCTTTCCATGCCTCATCACCAGTATACGCCTTGTACACTCCCATGACCCTCCTCATCCTCCTCCTGTCTTCCAATGAATCCCATTCCAGCTCTTTTATCATATCTGTTACCGATTGTGTTTTCCGGTAATTTCCAGAGACAAATCTAGCAGCCCTTCTTTGCACCCTCTCCAACTCCTGTATTTGATACGTAAAATGAGGGTCCCATACTACACTACCATATTCGAGCAATGGTCTGACCAAAGTTTTGTAACCCAATTCCTTTACTTCTCTCGTGCGTCCCCTCATCACTCTCTCCAACAAGTGCAGGACTTTGAAACCTTTTCCTACCACCTGTCCAATGTGTCCTGCCCAGTTAAGTTTGTTATCAAATGTAATGCCAAGATATTTACATTTCAAGTCTTCAGCAAGCAATTCTTTCCCCACCTTATATTCGTAATTAACCTTTAGTTTTTTATTTGTGTATCTAATAAGCTGACCCTTCTTGGTATTTATCTTTATCCCATGTTTACCAAACCCTACTGGATATCCTGTCCAGATCACCCTGCAACTGTTTACAATCCTCTACCGTTTTGATCTTCTTATATTACAGGGTGATGACAGGATGTACCAGAGAAGTGAGGGAAATCGGGTTACAAATCTTTGGTCAGACCATTGGTTGAATATGGTGTTGTAGTTTGGGACCCACAATTTTGGTTATCAAATACAGGAGTTGGAAGGTGTGCAAAGAAGAGCAGCTAGATTTGTTCGTGGAAATTATCACCGGACCCAGTCAGTAACTGATATGATAAAGGAGCTCGATTGGGAGTCATTGGAGGGTGAAGAGAGTGCTGGGAATGTACAGGGCATATGTTGGTGATGGGGCTTGGAGGGATATTGGTCAAAGAATTAGGAATAGTGCATGGAAGGGGAAAGGCGACCATGACCACAAGCTGGCGCTCGATTTCATGCATAAGGGAGTGGGAAAATTTGTATGTAAGGGTATCAGGGTTTGGAACAAATTACCAAGTAAAGTGATAATAATTTACCCAAAACACGAAAGTAATTTAAAATTTGAAAATCGCAAAAGTAGATGGGGGAAGAATTTAACGATCAAATTAGATAGGATAATTTAAAAAATTGGATGAAAAGGGGTAATTGGACGACTAAGGGAATTGTCATCGGGGTGTATGCTCCATTGCAATTACAACAATAATAATTACATTATGTCATGTGCAAGGAATTTCACTTCTGATAGTAAACGATCAATACATCATTTATTGCAATAATGAACAGCAGTGGTGCCAACACGCTACCCTGTGGCACTCGCATTTTCACTTCCACTTCTTTTTGCTTTCTACAATTTACGAATTCTTCTACTCAACAAATCACTAGTTCATTGAATGATTTTTATCTTATTTTGCACTATTTTATTGCCCATTCTGTCAAAATCCTTGGAAAGATCTAGTGGTACACTATCAATTTGGTCTCCCTTGTTCGTTTCTTGTAATTATATATATATATGCTTAACGTCTCTATAACAGCGAGGTCTTTAGAGACGGGAAAGGATGGGGGGTAAGAAATGGGAAGGAATTTGGCCATGGCCTTTTGAAGGAAGCATCCCGGCATTTGCCTGGAGTGATTTGGGAAACCATGGAAAACCCAAATCTGGATGCCCGGACGGGGATTCGAACCGCCGTCCTCCCGAATGCGTGGCCAGAACGCTAACCGTTACACCACCATGCTCGGTCCATTTCATGTAAAATTTGTTTTATTCGTATGAGATTCGTATTAATATCTTTGCTTAAAGCCATGTTATCGATTTGAGAACTAGTTTATTTCCTCACAGAAAATTCCGATGTGGTTGCATATCAATCTCTTCATATTTTGCCCACCACTGATGTCAAACTAATTGGCTTGTAGTCTTCGACCTGATTCGCCACCCCTCGTTTAAGTACTTTTCCAGTCGTCTGTTAAGCAGCTGTTTCAGGATACTGTGAATTCATACCTGTCTTAGTTGCGTGATTTCTCCAGAATGGACTTAGCTCCAGAATGGACTTAGCTCCACGACTGAAGGGTAAGCATTGGCACCACTTGTCTCTCTTCTAAATTTCTGCAGAAGAAAACAAACACACGACCAATATGCTTACACTTAGCGACGGTTACATAGCCCGACTGAGGGCGGTCTCATGTGCCTACGTCATCAAAGTCAGAACAAGCCCTGCAAGCTAGATAATCTTAGCGCAGTTCAATGTATGGAGTCAGTGCCAGCTTAAGGAATTCGGGGCCCCCTGCGAAGTTTGATTTTGGGGTCCCCTACTTCTTTTCTAGATGTACTTTTACCTACACTTTAGATAATTTTCGTGACTTTATACACACACACACAAATACATACGAGGGTGAGTCAAATGAAAACCTTAAATATTTTTTAAAAGATTATTTATTCTGCAGAAGTGGTACAAAGCTGTATCACTTTTCAACATAATCTCCCCCACGCTCAATGCAAGTCCTCCAGCGCTTACAAAGTGCATAAATTCCTTTAGAAAAAAATTGTTTTGGTAGTTCGCGCAACCACTTATGCACCGCGTGGCGTACCTCTTCATCAGAACGGAACTTCTTTCCTCCCATTGCTTCTTTGAGTGGTCCAAACATATGGAAATCACTTGGGGCAAGGTCTGGTGAGTATGGTGGATGAGGAAGACACTCAAAATGCAGGTCTGTGATTGTTGCAACAGTAACGATTCTTGCAGGGAACTCATCACCTTCTCGTTCAAAGCGCCGAAGAAGTTCTTCAGAAGCATCAACACGTCGTTCTCTCATTTCAGGAGTCAGCTGCCGTGGCACCCATCTTGCAGACACTTTGTGAAACTGGAGCACATCATGCACAATGTGGTGTGCTGAACCATGACTAATCTTTAAACATGCTGCAATGTCATTCAGTGTCACTCGGCGGTTTTCCATTACTATGGATTCAACTGCTGCAATGTTCTGTGGAGTCACAACTCGTTGTGCCTGACCTGGACGAGGAGCATCTTCCACTGAAGTCACACCATTTGCGAACTTCCTACTCCATTCGTAGACTTGCTGCTGTGACAAACATGCATCACCGTACTGAACCTTAATTCTTCGATGAATTTCAATAGGTTTCACACCTTCACTACTCAAAAACCGAATAACAGAACGCTGTTCTTCCCTGGTGCAAGTCTCAAGTGGGGCAGCCATCTTTATACTGATACTGCGACGGTATTTGTGCATCTGCACTATGCTGCCACCTACAGGCCATTACACACGCTGCTTGTAGCACGCTTACCAACTTACAAGATAACGGCGTGAAATGTCGATTTTTTATTTCAAATTTAAGTTTTTCATTTGACTCACCCTCGTATATATAGAGTTCAAACAACGATCAAAGAGACGGACTGAGGTTTCTCTAAATCTGTGTACAAACGGGCCAGCAGTTTATTGAGTATTAGCTGAACGGGACCAACTTCGCCGAGTCTCTGGTGTTTTATCAATGCATCTCTTATGGATCTCCCAACTACTGTCACTTTCATTTCTGGCTAAGCCCTGCTGCCCATTGTGTCAAATGAAATTGTTATTGTATTCAGTTTTGTAGCTGTTATATTTATAATACACTTTTTGTATACGACATTTCTTTTGTTGCCTTTCTTTGCTAGTACACATAGGTTCTTTGGCACTGGAGACACGTGAGCAGGCATACGCATTTTAATTCAATAACTTTTTTTATGAAACTTCAAAAGATGAAATCTAACGAAATTGCATAAATTGCTGAAACAGGTTCAGACAATACACGCCTTTAAATACATAGGCCTATTGTAATTACATCAGATACGACTTTCTCAAAACTGAATCTGATGAAGGACTTCTCGTGGAACTCCACGCTTCGGAAGCGTCTGTTGTGAACGCAGCTTGATAGCATTCTAAATTGGCAGATTATTTATTTTAGCAGGAAAATTGTTCGTTAAGTAAGGACAAATTTTGAAGGGGATCGTGGCGGGGCCCCCTCAAGCTTGGGGCCCCCCGCGACTGCGGTTCTTGCGGTAGCCTTAAACCCGCCCTGTCTGGGGATGGTGGCTCTAGTAGATAGGGTAGGTTTCGTTGGTAGATTTGGGATTCGGCAGCTGTTATGAAACCAAAATTAAGTGTCTACGAGGTTTGTGCAAAGAGAAACCGAACTAATTAAATAGCGCGCCAACGGCGGCAGATAAAATTCTCCGACTTCCGTGCACACTAGTGACATCTCTCGGCAAGAGATTGCCTCTTGTCGCACTACGGTCGCTGCATTGTTTACGAGTGACAGCCGGTTGAGTGAGGTCGTGCGCAGAGTGCTCGTCGGATTTGTGAGAAAGCGAGAATCAAGGAATTGCAGGAGCAACGCCAATCTGTGTGAAATTTTGTGTTAAACGTGGGAAAACTTTTACCGAGACACTTCAAATGCTTAAACAAGCATACGGGGATGACTGCATGAGCCGAACACAGTGCTATGAATGGTTTAACCACTTTAAGGAGGGCAGGAGTTCGGTTACCGACGATCCAAAATCTGGTCGACCCTCCACATCAACAGACGACCACCATGTTGAGAGGGTTCGCACTGTCATTCGTGAAAATCGTCGTTTGACTGTCCGTGAGGTTGCTGAAGAAGTTGGCATAAGTGTAGGCTCTTGCAATCACATCCTGAGAGAAAAACTTGGAATGCATCGTGTCAGTGCAAAACTGGTGCCGCGCTTGTTGACGGACGAGCAGAAGGAGAATCGAGCTAGGATCTCTAAGGAGTTGCTTGAAAAAGCAAATGAGGACGAAAATTTCCTCAAGAACATCATTACAGGCGATGAAACATGGGTTTATGGGTACGATGTGGAAACGAAGAGGCAGTCTTCACAATGGCTGGGGAAAGGATCTCCTCAACCAAAGAAAGCGCGGATGAGTCGGTCGAACATCAAGGTGAGGATGGTCGTGTTTTTTTATTGTAAAGGAGTTGTGCACCATGAATTTGTACCACGTGGTCAAGCGGTAAACAAGGAAGTCTACCAGAAAATTCTGAGACGGCTGAGAGATGCTGTGCGTAGGAAAAGGCCTGAACTCTAGGAGAATCAGTCGTGGATGTTGCACCATGACAACGCACCGCCCACGCATCGTTGTTCGTCACGAATTATCTGGCAAAACATCGCACTCCCGTTGTGCCTCAGCCACCCTATTCTCCAGACTTGGCTCCGGCAGACTTTTTTCTCTTCCCAAAACTGAGAAACACTTTGAAAGGACGTCGTTTCCAGACCATAGAAGAATTTGAAGACAATGCGACGAGAGAACTACACGCCATCGGAGAAATTGCATTCCAGGAGGCGTTCCAAAACTTGAAAAAACAATGGCAACGGTGTATTGATAGTGAAGGACAGTACTTTGAAGGGGACAGTGTGTAAAAGTTAGTATGATGCGCAATAAAGCAATTACAGCAGAAGTTCGGTTTCCTTTTGTACACACCTCGTAGTCCCATGAGGACGGATAAATATGCATTTGAGGCGATAAATATCATCATGATGATGATGATCAGTGTTCTGCCTTCCTTCGTGTTCGTGCAGTTGCCATTTTCTGTGATGTTGTCTGTTATCTTGCAGGTCCGTCTTCCTTTCACTCTCCTTTTATCAGCCACTCCCCTCTCAGCAAGTGTCCCATCCAGTTCTTCTTTGATGACTTGCAGTATTTTTCTTCTTTCACCAACCCTTTCCAGCACTTCAGCATTACTTACTTTTTCCGCCCAGCTTATCCTCTCCATTCTTCTCCACATATCAAAAGCGTCTAACCGTTCTTCATCTTCTCGCATCAGTGTCTACGTCTCTATAGAGCCACATTCCATACGAAACATTTGCCGAGCGCTTTGTCCACTTTCCCAGCTAATAGTCGCCGCTTCCTTCCCTACTGCAATGCGAGTTTTTACCTCGAAATTTAAAAATACTTTTTTCCTTTCATTCACTTTTCATTTTCGTCTTGCAAAGATAAATATACTTTTTTCGAACTAAGTTGGCAAGCCTGTGGCATTACTAACGGAGCCGGGTTTGCTGGCAAGAGGAGGGTGAAGAGAGTGCTGGGAGTATATTGGAGGTGAGGAGTGGAGGGGGACTTGCAGAAGAATTAGGAGAAGCACATCGAAGAGCAGAAGAACTGAATCGGCCTTTCTTGAAAGGGCGTAATCGACATTTTTTGCACTTTTGTCTTTTCTAGTGTTTTTTGTCCCTTGAGGATAGAGCTATCAGTTTCTTTCGAAAATACATATTGGGACTTTTTAAGGTAACATATTTCAAATGAAAATACCATATAAAGCCAAACAAAAATTTCTAATAAGGCTTCTGGATTTTTATTTATTTATTTTGTTAGCTTTCTGAATGTTTAGATTCAGTCACATACGCCCTTTCAAAAAAAAAAAAAAAAAAAAAAAAATTATTCAATTAGTAAAAGCACTTGGAACAGAAAATATGACCATTGCCACAAGCCGGCACTCGATTTCATGCATTAGAGAGTGGGAAAAAATTTTCTTTCGTAGGTCAGGGATTGGAATAAGTTTCCACGTACTAGGCTGAAAAATTTAGCTGAAATACTGAAATAATTTAAAGCGAAAATTCTCCTATCGGCGCCTTTGATCGGGCGAGGTTCTGTTATTTCGTGGCCGCCATATTCCTAGTTCCGGCTCGCGGTGCCAGACAAGTGAAGCACGCGCCGCGCTACGTCACCGTGACGTCACGAGACTGCGTAACGGTTTTCCCTAGCTGTGACTTCCTTAAAGTCCACGCGGCTCCGCTTTTCCGTTCGCGCAGTCAATTCCCCGTGTTTCTACTTTAAATTTCATTGCTTTGTAGTAGGCCTACATACAAACTTTGTCCGTTTTTTTCGATTTCAACGAATATCCAGTTCGTATGAAAAAGCAATTCGGTTATATTTAGATATTGTTATATTTAGATTAGCTTTTAGATATTGCAACTGCATACGTCTTAACACTCTTTTATTAATATTTAAACCTTAAGGCTTTGGCAAAATAGATCGATGTATTGAAATATCGATGTTTTTCATAAAACAATCGATATTGTTATTCTTGACATACGGTATCAAAAACCGATACTTTATTTTATTTGGAATATTAAATTTAAGTACCGATTCGATATTTTTGTATTCAGTTTCATGTGCTGCGTATATATTGGATAAACATACTTACATATGTGATCCGGACGCGTCTTAAAAAGAAGTGAATTCGTCGTACTTTAACGGTACTTCATCAGCAGTTAACAAGTAAAGAAAGATGTTAAATTTTAATCAAGTAGAAGGAATATTGATTAAGCATCCTTGTTACAAAGTTGACGTAAATTAATTTTGCTTTCAACTGTTTTTTTCATTGATGAATAACAGTTGATGCGTTGAGATAGCATCTGATATGCCTTCTGTGTCGTCCGAAAGACACCAGACAACAGGAGTAGACACATAAAACAGAGAGTTCTATACCAGACGAATACTGGTTTGAAATATTGCAAAAGATAGATAAATTAATACACGTTTCTATAACTTCCACATGTGTCTTTAATTTTTCGAATTTTCTTAACTATTTTGGGAATATTTTAAGAAAATTACCGGCGTTAGGCAAGAATATCGATACGTCGAAATATCAACATTTTTCTCTCGATATATATCGATACCATTTGTAAATATCGATACGATATTTATTGATATATATTTTTGATTTGTCCATAGTACCACAGCCGGCGAAAAACACAGACGACAATCAACTGACAAAAAAGAAAGAAGTAACAGAATGCAACAATCGGAATCAAAGTAACTCAAATTTCTATTTTCGAAAACAAATAATCAAATTACTTCGCAAATAATCAGATCACTTCGCAATGAATCAAATCACTTTCAACAATTAGTTTTGCACATAATGAGCATAAATTGCTACGAAACAATGATGAAAGTTTTGAAAAATGTCGAAATTTTATGAGCGAAACCACAGGTGAGGATCGTAGTTTACGACAACCTTCTTCATTCTCCCAAAATTTAAAGTCAGTCGAGTTTTGCGATCACAAATATGCACAGCCCGAATTTTTTTTATATATAAAGATAACTTGAAAAGGCTCGTGATAATTTATCAAATATAGAAATGAATGTTTCCTGACTGATCTTCTTCTACAATTTCTGCCTTTAGCGAAATAGTAATCAACTCAAAATGGTAGGCGGAGAGAACCAGAGAGTCCTTACATTTAGCTGAAATCGAGTTGTTCGTTTATACGTAAATCTAGGTATAGGATGTGGCAGCTGTTATCAATCTACGAAAGGTAACCTAAAATTAATAACTATTTTCACCCGCACGAAAAAATATGCATTTAAAGCAATAAATAATTTCCTAAAATTTAAAAATACTTTTTTTTTTCTTTCATATACTTTTGTTTTCGTTTTCCAAAGATAAATATACTTTCTTGCAGCTGAGCTGGCAAGACTCTTTCCTTCCTTCTCACATGGTTTTCATTGTTTCTCCCGGTCTCTCTTGGTTCTCTGTCTACATTTTGCCTTCTTTCTGCGTCCCTCCTCGTACCGCTCAGTGTTTCAGTTTTTATTTTTGTGATAATCACCTTTAACAGCTTTTTTTTTCCTTAGGCGTCTTTCATTTTTCTATATCTTGTTTTATCGATCTCTTTGGCTAAACCATGAATTATTTCTCCGCGGAGATGAAGTTCGTTGACAATATTGATTTTTGCATACTTTCTGTTTAATAACATTATACCTTACTTATTTTTGTAAGTACTGTTCTTTTTAAAGAGACACATTTTTCATTTTATACAGAATGTTGTTTTGTTGTGTTGCTGAATCTATGGATTCCGAAATAATTTTTGAATCGTCTACAATGACTGGACAAATTAAGTCTGATACTGACGTTATTATTACATACCGATTGTTTTGATAAACTTGGAATATATAGAATATGTTATCGGTCATGTTCCTCACTCAAATTTAATATTAGTCTTTGTAATCAGAAAATCTGAAACTTTTTTGCTGTTCATTTTCGCACAGCATCTTCGCCGGTTCATCTCTAAGACATTGTTACAGCTTTTTATTAGTTGCATATCGATTTTGATATCAAAATGGACATTCTCCTTAGTTACCTATATTTCTTATCCACATCTGTTCTGTCTCAATATCAGCGTTCATCTTGTACCGTTTAACTCATTCTGATCTTTTGTCGAGCGTGGTGGGTGAGTGGTTAACGCTCTGGCCTTGCATTCGGGAGGACGCTGGTTCGAATCCCCGTCCGGGCATCCAGATTTGGGTTTTCCATGGTTTTCTCAAATCACTCCAGGCTAATGCCGGGATACTTCCTACAAAAGGCCATGGTCGAATTTCTTCGCTTTCCTGACCCCCCCCCCCCCCCATTTTCCGTCCCTACAATGATCTTGACGTCAACGAGGCGTAAAAATATAAGCAAAAAAAAAAAAAAAAAATTCTAAGAGTTCTGAATTGTTTAATTAACACTGACGTTCCCATGACAATGTCACACAGAACAAATAATGTTTTTTTTTTTTTGTTTTGTTTTTTTTAATTGTTACTGTACTTCAAATTATTTCGTTGTTTGAAGTGAATTGTGCAACACATCTCCGGATAATTTAATCCACTTCATGTCTGCATTATGTGTAAATAAAATCTATTCCAGTCCCGAGTAATGCGACTCTATCAAAATGACGTAAATAAAATCTATTCCACTCCCGGACAAATCAAATCTATCAAAATGGCGTACGACGAGAAAGTTCGAATTCAGATTTCAGATATTATTTTTATGATTGTAATCAAATGAATACCGTCACAGAATTTAGTGATCATCTTACAGTTGTGTAGAAAAAAAAAATTATTCTGGGCAACACAAACAAAAGAACTTACTACCTGCTAGTAGCAGCCTAGGTGTATTTTTTTAAGTGAAGTGTAAACTTCTACAGTTGCATTACGCGATGTTTGGGCGGGGGTAAATCTGTGAGTTCGCGAGCAGCCACCTGTTGCGCGTCAGATCACGCCACCTGTTGTGCGTAGATACCCGCGCGGGACGTTTTTCGCCAAATCTTTATACAAACACAAAGTTTTAATCCGATTTTGATGGAATTTTACATACATATACTTTAAAACAAATGGAAAACACCGTTGAGGTTTGATTTACAGAAACCTAAACAATCTCCTTTCCTCCCTCGCCTTAACTTCTGTCACCGTTGTTCATACAAACCCACAGTTTTTAGGAGTTGTATCTGATTATATGAGCTACGCCGGGACGTTCCGTGGTTCTGATTCCACGTTAAACTGTAGGTCCCTGAGGAAAGGAATTGTCCTTCCTACCTCTGACACAATAGCTTGGTACATCTCCTCCAACAAACCGTTGGATTGTGAACTAACTTAGATTTTTAGTTTTCGATGTGAAAACATCTTTACGCGCATTGGACTTTTTATGGATAGGTAAAATATTATGAGTTCGCTTCATCGACATGCTGTTGTTAATAGTATATGTGTTGCGGTCTGGTGACACAGTGGTTAAGGTATCTGACTGGCGACAGAAAGGTTCTAGGTTCGAATACCTGTCGCGGCGGGGTTTTCCATAGACCATTAACCTGACCTTCACCTCTGGCACAGCTTGCGGTGTAAAGTATTCCAGAACGCCTCCGCGGGGGGGGTTCCAGGTCCCCTGTACCTGATAGGACTACCGGGTTAGGTTAAGGCGGCTAAGACAGAGGCGGAATGCGCGGCCAATAGAAACCCTGTCACCAGGTCATTACGACCACACGGAATTATTATTATTTAGTATATCTGTAGGTCCCCTGTACCTGGTAGCACTACAGGGTTAGGTTAAGGCCGCTAAGACAGGGGCGGAATGCGCAGCCAATAGAAACCCTGTCACCAGGTCATTACGACCACACGGAATTATTATTATTTAGTATATCTGTAGGTCCCCTGTACCTGGTAGCACTACCGGGTTAGGATAAGGCGGCTAAGACAGGGGCGGAATGCGCAGCCAATAGAAACCCTGTCACCAGGTCATTACGACCACACGGAATTATTATTATTTAGTATATCTGTAGGTCCCCTGTACCTGGTAGCACTACCGGGTTAGGATAAGGCGGCTAAGACAGGGGCGGAATGCGCAGCCAGTAGAAACCCTGTCACCAGGTCATTACGACCACACGGAATTATTATTATTTAGTATATCTGTAGGTCCCCTGTACCTGGTAGCACTACCGGGTTAGGTTAAGGCGGCTAAGACAGAGGCGGAATGCGCAGCCAATAGAAACCCTGTCACCAGGTCATTACGACCACACGGAATTATTATTATTTAGTATATCTGTAGGTCCCCTGTACCTGGTAGCACTACCGGGTTACGTTAAGGCGGCTAAGACAGGGGCGGAATGCGCAGCCAATAGAAACCCTGTCACCAGGTCATTACGACCACACGGAATTATTATTATTTAGTATATCTGTAGGTCCCCTGTACCTGGTAGCACTACCGGGTTACGTTAAGGCGGCTAAGACAGGGGCGGAATGCGCAGCCAATAGAAACCCTGTCACCAGGTCATTACGACCACACGGAATTGTTATTATTTAGTATATCTGTAGGTCCCCTGTACCTGGTAGCACTACCGGGTTAGGTTAAGGCAGCTAAGACAGAGGCGGAATGCGCAGCCAATAGAAACCCTGTCACCAGGTCATTACGACCACACGGAATTATTATTATTTAGTATATCTGTAGGTCCCCTGTACCTGGTAGCACTACAGGGTTAGGTTAAGGCTGCTAAGACAGGGGCGGAATGCGCAGCCAATAGAAACCCTGTCACCAGGTCATTACGACCACACGGAATTATTATTATTTAGTATATCTGTAGGTCCCCTGCACCTGGTAGCACTACCGGGTTACGTTAAGGTGGCTAAGACAGAGGTGGAATGCGCAGCCAATAGAAACCCTGTCACCAGGTCATTACGACCACACGGAATTATTATTATTTAGTATATCTGTAGGTCCCCTGTACCTGGTAGCACTACCGGGTTAGGTTAAGGCGGCTAAGACAGAGGCGGAATGCGCAGCCAATAGAAACCCTGTCACCAGGTCATTACGACCACACGGAATTATTATTATTTAGTATATCTGTAGGTCCCCTGTACCTGGTAGCACTACAGGGTTAGGATAAGGCGGCTAAGACAGGGGCGGAATGCGCAGCCAATAGAAACCCTGTCACCAGGTCATTACGACCACACGGAATTATTATTATTTAGTATATCTGTAGGTCCCCTGTACCTGGTAGCACTACCGGGTTAGGTTAAGGCGGCTAAGACAGAGGCGGAATGCGCAGCCAATAGAAACCCTGTCACCAGGTCATTACGACCACACGGAATTATTATTATTTAGTATATCTGTAGGTCCCCTGTACCTGGTAGCACTACCGGGTTAGGATAAGGCGGCTAAGACAGGGGCGGAATGCGCAGCCAATAGAAACCCTGTCACCAGGTCATTACGACCACACGGAATTATTATTATTTAGTATATCTGTAGGTCCCCTGTACCTGGTAGCACTACCGGGTTACGTTAAGGCGGCTAAGACAGGGGCGGAATGCGCAGCCATAGAAACCCTGTCACCAGGTCATTACGACCACACGGAATTATTATTATTTAGTATATCTGTAGGTCCCCTGTACCTGGTAGCACTACCGGGTTACGTTAAGGCGGCTAAGACAGGGGCGGAATGCGCAGCCAATAGAAACCCTGTCACCAGGTCATTACGACCACACGGAATTATTATTATTTAGTATATCTGTAGGTCCCCTGTACCTGGTAGCACTACCGGGTTACGTTAAGGCGGCTAAGACAGGGGCGGAATGCGCAGCCAATAGAAACCCTGTCACCAGGTCATTACGACCACACGGAATTGTTATTATTTAGTATATCTGTAGGTCCCCTGTACCTGGTAGCACTACCGGGTTAGGTTAAGGCAGCTAAGACAGAGGGCGGAATGCGCAGCCAATAGAAACCCTGTCACCAGGTCATTACGACCACACGGAATTATTATTATTTAGTATATCTGTAGGTCCCCTGTACCTGGTAGGCACTAACAGGGTTAGGTTAAGGCTGGCTAAGACAGAGGGCGGAATGCGCAGCCAATAGAAACCCTGTCACCAGGTCATTACGACCACACGGAATTATTATTATTTAGTATATCTGTAGGTCCCCTGCACCTGGTAGCACTACCGGGTTACGTTAAGGTGGCTAAGACAGAGGTGGAATGCGCAGCCAATAGAAACCCTGTCACCAGGTCATTACGACCACACGGAATTATTATTATTTAGTATATCTGTAGGTCCCCTGTACCTGGTAGCACTACCGGGTTAGGTTAAGGCGGCTAAGACAGAGGCGGAATGCGCAGCCAATAGAAACCCTGTCACCAGGTCATTACGACCACACGGAATTATTATTATTTAGTATATCTGTAGGTCCCCTGTACCTGGTAGCACTACCGGGTTAGGATAAGGCGGCTAAGACAGGGGCGGAATGCGCAGCCAATAGAAACCCTGTCAACCAGGTCATTACGACCACACGGAATTATTATTATTTAGTATATCTGTAGGTCCCCTGTACCTGGTAGCACTACCGGGTTAGGTTAAGGCGGCTAAGACAGAGGCGGAATGCGCAGCCAATAGAAACCCTGTCACCAGGTCATTACGACCACACGGAATTATTATTATTTAGTATATCTGTAGGTCCCCTGTACCTGGTAGCACTACCGGGTTAGGATAAGGCGGCTAAGACAGGGGCGGAATGCGCAGCCAATAGAAACCCTGTCACCAGGTCATTACGACCACACGGAATTATTATTATTTAGTATATCTGTAGGTCCCCTGTACCTGGTAGCACTACCGGGTTAGGATAAGGCGGCTAAGACAGAGGCGGAATGCGCAGCAAATAGAAACCCTGTCACCAGGTCATTACGACCACACGGAATTATTATTATTTAGTATATCTGTAGGTCCCCTGTACCTGGTAGCACTACCGGGTTAGGATAAGGCGGCTAAGACAGGGGCGGAATGCGCAGCCAATAGAAACCCTGTCACCAGGTCATTACGACCACACGGAATTATTATTATTTAGTATATCTGTAGGTCCCCTGTACCTGGTAGCACTACCGGGTTAGGATAAGGCGGCTAAGACAGGGGCGGAATGCGCAGCCAATAGAAACCCTGTCACCAGGTCATTACGACCACACGGAATTATTATTATTTAGTATATCTGTAGGTCCCCTGTACCTGGTAGCACTACCGGGTTAGGTTAAGGCGGCTAAGACAGAGGCGGAATGCGCAGCCAATAGAAACCCTGTCACCAGGTCATTACGACCACACGGAATTATTATTATTTAGTATATCTGTAGGTCCCCTGTACCTGGTAGCACTACCGGGTTAGGTTAAGGCGGCTAAGACAGAGGCGGAATGCGCAGCCAATAGAAACCCTGTCACCAGGTCATTACGACCACACGGAATTATTATTATTTAGTATATCTGTAGGTCCCCTGTACCTGGTAGCACTACCGGGTTAGGTTAAGGCGGCTAAGACAGAGGCGGAATGCGCAGCCAATAGAAACCCTGTCACCAGGTCATTACGACCACACGGAATTATTATTATTTAGTATATCTGTAGGTCCCCTGTACCTGGTAGCACTACCGGGTTAGGATAAGGCGGCTAAGACAGGGGCGGAATGCGCAGCCAATAGAAACCCTGTCACCAGGTCATTACGACCACACGGAATTATTATTATTTAGTATATCTGTAGGTCCCCTGTACCTGGTAGCACTACCGGGTTAGGATAAGGCGCTAAGACAGGGGCGGAATGCGCAGCCAATAGAAACCCTGTCACCAGGTCATTACGACCACACGGAATTATTATTATTTAGTATATCTGTAGGTCCCCTGTACCTGGTAGCACTACCGGGTTAGGTTAAGGCGGCTAAGACAGAGGCGGAATGCGCAGCCAATAGAAACCCTGTCACCAGGTCATTACGACCACACGGAATTATTATTATTTAGTATATCTGTAGGTCCCCTGTACCTGGTAGCACTACCGGGTTAGGTTAAGGCGGCTAAGACAGAGGCGGAATGCGCAGCCAATAGAAACCCTGTCACCAGGTCATTACGACCACACGGAATTATTATTATTTAGTATATCTGTAGGTCCCCTGTACCTGGTAGCACTACCGGGTTAGGATAAGGCGGCTAAGACAGGGGCGGAATGCGCAGCCAATAGAAACCCTGTCACCAGGTCATTACGACCACACGGAATTATTATTATTTAGTATATCTGTAGGTCCCCTGTACCTGGTAGCACTACCGGGTTAGGTTAAGGCGGCTAAGACAGAGGCGGAATGCGCAGCCAATAGAAACCCTGTCACCAGGTCATTACGACCACACGGAATTATTATTATTTAGTATATCTGTAGGTCCCCTGTACCTGGTAGCACTACCGGGTTAGGTTAAGGCGGCTAAGACAGAGGCGGAATGCGCAGCCAATAGAAACCCTGTCACCAGGTCATTACGACCACACGGAATTATTATTATTTAGTATATCTGTAGGTCCCCTGTACCTGGTAGCACTACCGGCTTAGGATAAGGCGGCTAAGACAGGGGCGGAATGCGCAGCCAATAGAAACCCTGTCACCAGGTCATTACGACCACACGGAATTATTATTATTTAGTATATCTGTAGGTCCCCTGTACCTGGTAGCACTACCGGGTTAGGATAAGGCGCTAAGACAGGGGCGGAATGCGCAGCCAATAGAAACCCTGTCACCAGGTCATTACGACCACACGGAATTATTATTATTTAGTATATCTGTAGGTCCCCTGTACCTGGTAGCACTACCGGGTTAGGTTAAGGCGGCTAAGACAGAGGCGGAATGCGCAGCCAATAGAAACCCTGTCACCAGGTCATTACGACCACACGGAATTATTATTATTTAGTATATCTGTAGGTCCCCTGTACCTGGTAGCACTACCGGGTTAGGATAAGGCGGCTAAGACAGGGGCGGAATGCGCAGCCAATAGAAACCCTGTCACCAGGTCATTACGACCACACGGAATTATTATTATTTAGTATATCTGTAGGTCCCCTGTACCTGGTAGCACTATCGGGTTAGGATAAGGCGGCTAAGACAGAGGCGGAATGCGCAGCCAATAGAAACCCTGTCACCAGGTCATTACGACCACACGGAATTATTATTATTTAGTATATCTGTAGGTCCCCTGTACCTGGTAGCACTACCGGGTTAGGATAAGGCGGCTAAGACAGGGGCGGAATGCGCAGCCAATAGAAACCCTGTCACCAGGTCATTACGACCACACGGAATTATTATTATTTAGTATATCTGTAGGTCCCCTGTACCTGGTAGCACTACCGGGTTAGGATAAGGCGGCTAAGACAGGGGCGGAATGCGCAGCCAATAGAAACCCTGTCACCAGGTCATTACGACCACACGGAATTATTATTATTTAGTATATCTGTAGGTCCCCTGTACCTGGTAGCACTACCGGGTTAGGTTAAGGCGGCTAAGACAGAGGCGGAATGCGCAGCCAATAGAAACCCTGTCACCAGGTCATTACGACCACACGGAATTATAATTATTTAGTATATCTGTAGGTCCCCTGTACCTGGTAGCACTACCGGGTTACGTTAAGGCGGCTAAGACAGAGGCGGAATGCGCAGCCAATAGAAACCCTGTCACCAGGTCATTACGACCACACGGAATTATTATTATTTAGTATATCTGTAGGTCCCCTGTACCTGGTAGCACTACCGGGTTAGGATAAGGCGGCTAAGACAGGGGCGGAATGCGCAGCCAATAGAAACCCTGTCACCAGGTCATTACTACCACACGGAATTATTATTATTTAGTATATCTGTAGGTCCCCTGTACCTGGTAGCACTACCGGGTTAGGTTAAGGCGGCTAAGACAGAGGCGGAATGCGCAGCCAATAGAAACCCTGTCACCAGGTCATTACGACCACACGGAATTATTATTATTTAGTATATCTGTAGGTCCCCTGTACCTGGTAGCACTACCGGGTTAGGTTAAGGCGGCTAAGACAGAGGCGGAATGCGCAGCCAATAGAAACCCTGTCACCAGGTCATTACGACCACACGGAATTATTATTATTTAGTATATCTGTAGGTCCCCTGTACCTGGTAGCACTACCGGGTTAGGATAAGGCGGCTAAGACAGGGGCGGAATGCGCAGCCAATAGAAACCCAGTCACCAGGTCATTACGACCACACGGAATTATTATTATTTAGTATATCTGTAGGTCCCCTGTACCTGGTAGCACTACCGGGTTAGGATAAGGCGTTAAGACAGGGGCGGAATGCGCAGCCAATAGAAACCCTGTCACCAGGTCATTACGACCACACGGAATTATTATTATTTAGTATATCTGTAGGTCCCCTGTACCTGGTAGCACTACCGGGTTAGGTTAAGGCGGCTAAGACAGAGGCGGAATGCGCAGCCAATAGAAACCCTGTCACCAGGTCATTACGACCACACGGAATTATTATTATTTAGTATATCTGTAGGTCCCCTGTACCTGGTAGCACTACCGGGTTAGGATAAGGCGGCTAAGACAGGGGCGGAATGCGCAGCCAATAGAAACCCTGTCACCAGGTCATTACGACCACACGGAATTATTATTATTTAGTATATCTGTAGGTCCCCTGTACCTGGTAGCACTACCGGGTTAGGATAAGGCGGCTAAGACAGAGGCGGAATGCGCAGCCAATAGAAACCCTGTCACCAGGTCATTACGACCACACGGAATTATTATTATTTAGTATATCTGTAGGTCCCCTGTACCTGGTAGCACTACCGGGTTAGGATAAGGCGGCTAAGACAGGGGCGGAATGCGCAGCCAATAGAAACCCTGTCACCAGGTCATTACGACCACACGGAATTATTATTATTTAGTATATCTGTAGGTCCCCTGTACCTGGTAGCACTACCGGGTTAGGATAAGGCGGCTAAGACAGAGGCGGAATGCGCAGCCAATAGAAACCCTGTCACCAGGTCATTACGACCACACGGAATTATTATTATTTAGTATATCTGTAGGTCCCCTGTACCTGGTAGCACTACCGGGTTAGGATAAGGCGGCTAAGACAGAGGCGGAATGCGCAGCCAATAGAAACCCTGTCACCAGGTCATTACGACCACACGGAATTATTATTATTTAGTATATCTGTAGGTCCCCTGTACCTGGTAGCACTACCGGGTTAGGATAAGGCGGCTAAGACAGGGGCGGAATGCGCAGCCAATAGAAACCCTGTCACCAGGTCATTACGACCACACGGAATTATTATTATTTAGTATATCTGTAGGTCCCCTGTACCTGGTAGCACTACCGGGTTAGGTTAAGGCGGCTAAGACAGAGGCGGAATGCGCAGCCAATAGAAACCCTGTCACCAGGTCATTACGACCACACGGAATTATTATTATTTAGTATATCTGTAGGTCCCCTGTACCTGGTAGCACTACCGGGTTAGGATAAGGCGGCTAAGACAGGGGCGGAATGCGCAGCCAATAGAAACCCTGTCACCAGGTCATTACGACCACACGGAATTATTATTATTTAGTATATCTGTAGGTCCCCTGTACCTGGTAGCACTACCGGGTTAGGTTAAGGCGGCTAAGACAGAGGCGGAATGCGCAGCCAATAGAAACCCTGTCACCAGGTCATTACGACCACACGGAATTATTATTATTTAGTATATCTGTAGGTCCCCTGTACCTGGTAGCACTACCGGGTTAGGATAAGGCGGCTAAGACAGGGGCGGAATGCGCAGCCAATAGAAACCCTGTCACCAGGTCATTACGACCACACGGAATTATTATTATTTAGTATATCTGTAGGTCCCCTGTACCTGGTAGCACTACCGGGTTAGGTTAAGGCGGCTAAGACAGAGGCGGAATGTGCAGCCAATAGAAACCCTGTCACCAGGTCATTACGACCACACGGAATTATTATTATTTAGTATATCTGTAGGTCCCCTGTACCTGGTAGCACTACCGGGTTAGGTTAAGGCGGCTAAGACAGACGCGGAATGCGCAGCCAATAGAAACCCTGTCACCAGGTCATTACGACCACACGGAATTATTATTATTTAGTATATCTGTAGGTCCCCTGTACCTGGTAGCACTACCGGGTTAGGTTAAGGCGGCTAAGACAGAGGCGGAATGCGCAGCCAATAGAAACCCTGTCACCAGGTCATTACGACCACACGGAATTATTATTATTTAGTATATCTGTAGGTCCCCTGTACCTCGTAGCACTACCGGGTTAGGTTAAGGCGGCTAAGACAGAGGCGGAATGCGCAGCCAATAGAAACCCTGTCACCAGGTCATTACGACCACACGGAATTATTATTATTTAGTATATCTGTAGGTCCTCTGTACCTCGTAGCACTACCGGGTTAGGTTACGGCGGCTAAGACAGAGGCGGAATGCGCAGTCAATAGAAACCCTGTCACCAGGTCATTACGACCACACGGAATTATTATTATTTAGTATATCTGTAGGTCCCCTGTACCTCGTAGTACTACCGGGTTAGGTTAAGGCGGCTAAGACAGGGGCGGAATGCGCAGCCAATAGAAACCCTGTCACCAGGTCATTACGACCACACGGAATTATTTGTTATTATTTAGTGAATCTTTATCTGTTAGTATGACGTGTTGCACGTTTGATATTAATAGTTTTAAGTTTCCACTTCTGTCGGCAGCCCCCAGTGACTATGATGTTATTGTTATTAATATTTTTTCCTCGCTCTGGTTTTCTGTCCGTTTTTCCGTCTCGCGCGGTCTCCCCCTTTCCTGTTTCGTCGCCTCCGAGATTCGCAGTCATCATATAAATAAAACCCACCGACGCGAGCGGCCGAGATCGCGTCACGCGCTTCATTTGTTTGGCGGCCATTGTGGTGCGATCAACAGCGCGGGAAGACTGCACCTGTTCCCGCGCACTCCAGAAAACGCAACAGCTGATACGCACACTCCACAAAGCACGCGTCAGCTAGAAGGAAGAGTGTGGATGCTAGTATCTCTGGCGTGAAATTCTCTACGCACACGTTCTATTAACCTAAACAATCGAGAGAGAAACAGGCGATGCCACAGTTGTGATAGCGTTTTCACAGACCAAAGATGTTACTACAACAAAATCGCGGACAGACGCCACAGACGATATCTTATAATCGTAATAAAAATTATTTTTGTCTGTGCTGACTGTAAATTTAAAATATACTACTTTTCTTCAATTGTGCATATATATACAGCCCAAGATCGGGGTGCATGATTTCTGCGTCCGTCTGTTATTTGATTGAAACGCAATTTTTATGTATAATTATTAGTAGCAGAAAACGATTCTGCCGGGTTGGCTATCAACATGTGGACGATACTATTTTTAATTAAATTTTCAAAAAATATTTTTTTCAAAATATTTATTTCAGTTGTTTTATAAATAAATTATAATTTATTTCAAAGAAAACTTTTTTTTTTTTTTTTTTTTTTTTTTTTTTTTTTTTTTTTTTTTTTTTTTTTTGCTGTCGTCAGTCTTTAGACTGGTTTGATGCAATTCTCCATCCCTTCCTATCCTGTGCTAACCTCTTCATTTCTGCATACCCCTTACAACCCACGTCCTCAATTATCTGCTTCATATATTCTAATCTCTGTCTTCCTCTACAGTTCTTACCTTCGACTGTTCCCTCCACCAACAAATTAACCAATCCAGCATGTCTCAAAATATGACCTCTTCATCCTGTAAGCTTCTTCCATAAACTTCTTTTCTCACCCATCATTTCCAAAACTCGTTCATTTCTTACTTTGTCTGTCCACCTAATTTTCAGCATTCTTCTGTAGCACCACATTTCAAAAGCTTCAAGTTTCTTTCTTTCCTGTATTCCTAAAGTCTATGTTTCGCTACCGCAAAGTGCTGTGCTCCACACATAGAGTTTTAAAAAGTTCTTTCTAATTCCTAGATCAATATTTAACACTAAATGGTTTCTATTTTTCATGAAGGCTCTTTTTGCTAATTATATACTGCTTTTAACATCATTCCTGCTTCGGCCATCGGTTGTAATTTTGCTTCCTAAGTAACATAACTGACTCACTTCTGCTATTGCATCCGATCCTATTTTTATATTTAATCTGCTAGTATTGGTATCATTTCTGCTACATTTCATCACTTTTGTCTTACTTTGATTTATATTCAGTCCAAAATCTTCCTTCAGTATTTTGTTCATGCCATTCAATAACATCTCGATATCCTCAGCCCTCTCTGCTAACAAAGAAAGCCACGAAAATATCATAAAAAGTTTGGGTTGCCAATGTAGATATGTTCTTTTTTCTTACATTTGGCGGGCTGTTGGAGAGTCTCATGGACTCGTTTCAGCCGACTTAAATCTAAAGGGGAGGGAGGGGGGATGAAGTGGGCCGTGGCCTTGTAGGGAACCATCCCGGAATTCGTCCAGAGTGACTGAGGAAACCCACGGAAAACCCCAGTCGGGATGGTCGAACGAGGTTTGATCCACGTCCTCCCGAATGATAGGGAGGCGGCCTCTTGCTATCTCGGTCGTGTAGATATGTTACAGTCTGAAAGACGGTGTGGTTCACTAACTCTCTCTAACAGCTGGCAAACCCTACTTGCCGCCGCTATTACATAAGCAACACAAACTTTTTATGTTCTTTACATGTCTATATGTGAAATGAATTAAAATTTATTTTAAGAAACAGTCGAACGTAATTTTGTGAAAAAAATATTTTTGAAAATTTAACTAAAAGTACTTGCGTCTATATTTTGATAGGCACGATCGTATTCTGCTATTAATAATTATACATAAAAATAGCATTTCAATCAAATAAAATTTTTTTTCTTTACGCCTCGTCAACGGCTAAGGTCATTAGAGGCGGGATTGGACTGGGGACAAGGAACGGGAAGGAATTCGGCCATGGCCTTTCTGAAGGAAGCATCGCGGCATTCGTCTGGAGTGATTTGGGGAAACCATGGAAAACCTAAATCTGGATGCCCGGACGGGGATTCGAACCCGCGTGGAACCGGGCATCCAGATTTGGGTTTTCCGTGGTTTCCCAAATCACTCCTGGCAAATGCCGGGATGCTTCCTTCAAAAAGGCCATGGCCGAATTCCTTCCCATTCCTTGCCCCCCATCCTTTCCCGTCTCTAAAGGCCTCGCTTTTAAGAGACGTTAAGAAGTTAAAAAAAAAAATTGTCGCGAATGTTGACCTAAATCAGGGGTCTCCAAAGTGGTCGATTCCGACCCCTTGGGGTCGATAAGAGATATCCCGTGGTCGATACAGAGGGGTCGAAAGGGTGTCGATTAATACTAAAGAGGATCAATTAAACTGTACAGGAAAAAATAGGAATGTTCTACTAAGAATCAGGTCAATAAGTAAAATTAAAGTTCATCCTCTCAATTCTCTTCTGTTTGTGAAGTCATGTGAAGTAAATGATGAATCTTTCAACCAATTACTTCTGCTCACTGAGGTAAGGCGGTTGTCAAGAGGTGATAGTTGCAGAGACTCATCCGAAGATTGACTTACATCCATTTCTATGTGACAAGTTAAAGCTGTACAACAACCATCTTTTCTTTTTGACAGGTCTTTTATTTGAAATTTATTCCATCTATCCATAGTTTTTTTTTAAATTTATTTATTTGACCTTAGGTTTTGAATAGACCATGCAGTCAGCCTGGTAAATTAACAAGGTAATAATATTAATAGTAAGTAAAAATATGCAGATATAATAGATACATTAAATATGTAGGTCACTGTCTTTGATATAATCCTTGATGATACTATAGATTCTGTTGTTATTTGTAGCGAGTAGTACTGCAATGTTAGTTGGAAATGGCTGCTGTGCTCGCACAAGAGACTTGATGAATGTTGATTGCTGTTGTTGAAAATTGGAACAGTTGAAAAATAAGTGATTAAGATCCTGTATTGCCTGTCCGTTGCATGTGCAGTAAGGTGTGTTTACCGCCTTGATGCTAAAAAGATGACTACGGAAGGCGCCGTGGTGGAATCTCATACGAATAATAGAAGTTTTTCTTCCTATTTTTTGAGATTATAATAATAGTGCTAAGTATCTCGTCTTTCTGTTAATTTTTAGGTGGATTTTATAAATTATTTCGTTGTTGTTATGCAGGCCTCCTTATTGCTTAGCATCAGAAATGCCAAAAATAATTTAATGTTTTTGTTAAATACTTGTGGGGGTCGATAAGAAGGCAAATATCGTATCAAGCGGTCGACGGGGTAAAAAGTTTGGGGACCCCCGACATAAATGATTCATCGGGTTTCTAAACACTGTCCTAAAAAGACGAGTGATGCATGCAAAGATGCATAAACTCAGCAAGTTTAAAACACCGCTGGGTGAAAGGGATTCACGAGAAGTTAATGTCTTCTGTGCGATATCTCGCAGAAAGCTGTTTGCGCCCTTTTTCTGTATCGAAGGAACTGACTACTCACTCCTCTCGCATTCGGGAGGACGCGGGTTCGAATCCCCGTCCGGGCATCCAGATTTGGGTTTTACTTGGTTTCCCCCAAATCACTTCAGGTGAAGGCAGGGAGGGATGCTTCTTTCAAAATTCCATGGCCGAATTTCTTCCCGTTCCTCGTCCCCACTCCGATCCCGCCTCTAATGACCTCGACGTCGACGAGGCGTAAAGCCATAAGTAAAAAAATAATAATATAATAATAATATATAATAATATAATAATTAATAATAATAATAATAAATAATAATAGTTTGTTCTGCTCTGAACACGTGACTGGGAATGTCTGTCGGTCGCCGTGTCTTGAATGAGGGGCTGCTGTAGTATGCGGACGCCAGGGGGGGAAGGAGGTTCAAGATTCTTACCTGCCACCTCCTCGCCACGGCTGGCTGCCTGCTCACTCTGCGCTTTCTCGTTGTTGTTGTTGTTGTGCTGCCTCACAACCAACTATAGCCGTCCCAGTGGACGCGAATTCCCGCGAAAAATCTTCGCGCGAATACGTGCGAAGAGATCGCCTCAGTCCAAATAAAGGTACAGTAATTTAATGTGACTCCGTCCACTGCGAGCGCTTGAGTCGCACAAGTTCGCGTGATGTATATAGAAAAAATGGTTGCTCTTGTTCAAGAAAGAGCCCCTTTGTGGGATCAAAAATTATCTCAATACCATCAGAGGAATGTCCAAATGAGGATGTGAGAAGAAATGGGAACAGAAATGAATTTAACAGGTAATTAACTCTATTATTTATTCATTTACGAGTATTTAAAGAAAATGCAATGCTACATATCTATTATTTTACATAGTATAGGCTTTGTTGCTGTTTCTCTAATGGTTTGATGTGATACGTATTTCATGATTAAATAGAATCTTCCTGGCAACAATTACGGAAACAATACTAATCACAAAAAAATTACTGTAAGTCGTCAGTAAACGTTTTAAGTGAAAACAGAAAATATAATAAACAAGCATTCAGCCAGTACTGGATTAGCCATGGAGTTAGCAAATACTATGGGCCCCGCGCCTTCTGGGGGCCCCGCTCCTTCTAGGGGGCCCCACGCCTTCTCTAGCGGATTCCGGGAGCTTCCCCGTCAGGACAGATCGGCGACCTTTTAGTGCAATAATTATCACAGCTATCAGCTTGTCCTTTCATTAAAATCAGCGGTAATCTCTACTGTTTCATATTATTATTAAGAGAGATTTTCCTCACTACAGAGGTTTTTCTCCAACACAACAATAAAGAATTCGGAACATAGATCTTGACTTCATCTTCTCAAAACATTCGTCCAGATATTTCGATCGTGTATATCTTCCTCTTCTGCACCAAGTCTTCTCATTGCTGTTTGTACGCTTTGGAGCCAGGTAAACACGAGCCGTCCTCTTTTCCTCCTTCCTTTAACTTCCCATTCCTGTACTAGTTTTGGTATCCTAGCGTCTTCCATCCTTCTTACATGGCCGTACCATTCCAGTCTTTTTCGTTCTATAACTTCATACATTTCTTCTTTTACTTCCATTAGACTTATTATTTCGGTATTCCTTACTTTTTCTTTTCTTGACATTCTTGCTGATCTTCTCCAGAAATCCATTTCTAATGCTTTCAGCTTCTTGATGTGTTTTTGGTTGATTGTCCAGCTTTCTGATCCATATAAGACTACACTTTCAAATAATGATTTGAATATAATTTTTTTTGTTCTATTCATAACACTCTTGCTCCATAGAAGTGAATTTAGCATCCCGATTACTTTCTGGCCATTAGTAATTCTTTTATTAATTTCCATATTCGATTTTGCTTCTATTTCTAAAATTGAATCCAAATAGCAAAATTATTTACCATTTCAATTTTTATTCCATCAATGTACAATTCATCCAGATCATTAGTAAGATATTCTGTTTTTTTGTAGTTAATCTTCAAGCCCCAATTTTTTATATTCTTTTGGCAGTTGATTACATATGTAATTTGCATCCTCACCATCTTGTGCTATGACGACTTGATCATCGGCAAATAGTAAATGATGTAGATATTTTCCATCTATTATTTCTAAACCCATTCTATTGCACTTTTGAGGCCATGTTCTCAAACTAACATCTATATAAATTTTAAATAAGGTTGGTGACATAGGGCATCCTTGCAGCAGACAGTTACTTGTTTTATATTTTTGTGATAATCCAGGACCAGTTTTTATTTGGCATGTGTTATTTATGTACATTTGTTGTATTATTTTTACTAAGCAGTTATCTATATGTGACATATGTAATGCTTTCCATAACAGGGACAGTATCATACGCTTTTTCTAAATCTATGAAAATTAATCCTATACTTTTTGATTTTTCGTTGTATTTTTCTAGAATTTGTCGTAACGTGAAAATGTGGTCTATACATGACCTATCTGCCGTACATCCACATTGCTCTTTTTGAGTCTTATACTGTGTTTCTAATCTGTTTTTTATTAGTTTGGCAAAAATTTTCATCAATGAATTCATAACACAAATCCCACGATAATTTGAACATACTTTGCGGTCCCCTTTCTTGATATGGTAGTAATATAACCTAATTTAATTTCCTTAGGTATTGGGTCTCCATGTAATATTTTATTGAACAATTTTGTTATAAGCTTTACAACTTCATTACCACCATATTTCATAAATTCCAAATTGATTCCACCTGGCCCAGGAGATTTTTCCCTGTTGTTAATGCCTTAAGCAGTTCGTCTTCTGAAATTTGAATGTCATCACCTTCCTGCTCATCATTGTCTTCTCGTAATCCTCCTTCTAAGTATCCTTCTCTGTCTTCGTTCAGTAATGTCTGTTTCATATCTTTTTGATATAAGTTTGAATAATCTTTGGATTCCTTCTTCTCCTAAGGATTTCAGAAGTTGTGCAGGAATCTCATCAATTCCATCTGCCTTATTTGATTTCTAGTAATTCAAAGCTCTATCAAATTCTGTCCTCAAAACAGGATCACCAGTCATTGATGACGACATCAACTACTTTTGCCGATACAATGTTCTTCAAATCATATCCACCATACAGTTTCTCTATGAATTCCTTCCATCAGTTAGCTCTATCTTCTGAGCTTAGAAGAAGTTTCCCATCGGCAGCCTTAATGTTTATACCTCTTTTCATCATTTGTCAAAAAATTTGTTTGATCATCCTGTATACCACATCTACTTTACCTACGACCATTTCTTTTCCTTCTTTTCTTGCAACCATCTTTCTTTTGCTTTTTCGCAATTCCTATTTATTTTATTCCTAAATTGTCTGTGTTGCCCTCTTCCTGCTTCATCCTGAGCATTTCTACACTTTCTCCTCTGATCCATCAACTGCAAAATTTCTTCTGCGATCCAAGGTTTTCGCGTGTCTTGTTTCCTAAAGCCTAACGTTTTTTTTTTTACCAACTTTCATTATTTCGGTCTTCAATGCATTCGATTCCTTCTCAGTTGAGTTCCTTTTAAAGTTATTTCTTAGACCAACCTATTCAGTCAGATACTTTATACAGGTCATCCTATATCTGTCCAGTCTTCTCCTGTTTTGTACCCCAATTCCTTTACTTCTCTCGTACATCCCCTCATCACCTCTCCAACAAGTGCAGAATTTTGAAACTTTTTCCTACCACCTGTCCAATGTGTCCTGCCCAGTTAAGCTTGTTATCAAATTTAATGCCAAGGTATTTACATTTCAACTCTTCAATAAGCAATTCTTTCCGCACCTTATAATCAAAATAAACCTTCTGTTTAATATTTGTGTATCTAATAAGCTGACTCTTCTTTGCATTTATCTTCATCCCGTGTTTACCAACCCAACTAGATATCCTGTCCAGATCACCATGCAGCTGTTTACAGTCCTCTACCGTTTTGATCCTTTTATATAGCATTATGTCATCTGCAATCAAACTAACTTGTGACTAAAGAGTAAATACAGCCATGTATTAGAATAATGAATAGCAATGGTACCGAAACACTACCCTGTTTCACTCCCATATCAGTTCCACCTCTTTTGGTACAGCAGTAAGGGCATTGCTTTCTACCTTTCAAGAATTCCTCTACCCAGCAAGACACTTTTTCATCCCCCTCCAATAATTTTTAACTAATTTTATGGCACAGACTGTCAAATGACTTAGAAAGATCTAGAGCTAAACTATCACTTTGACCCCCCTTGTCCAATTCTTCTGAAATATCTGCATTTAGCCCACCAATTGAGATTCATTGAAATCGTGATTAAAATCATTTTGATGATTAGGAAAGCAGTTCCTTTCGATACAGACATTTCTGACGTAGTTCCATTTTATTCTCTCCATCATTTTACCTATCACTGATGTCAAACTGATTGGCCTGTAATTTTCAACCCTGTTTGTCACCCCTCCTTTATGTACCGGTACTAAAATAATTCTTTTCCATTTCTCTGGTAAGCAGTAAGACTCCAGATTCAACTAAATAATATTTCAAGGTAAGACACAATATCAAATCCCGTCAAGTTAAATATGTCTGTAGTAAAACTATCTTCATCAAACACCTTTGCTCTTTTTACGGTTCTTCATAGTGGCCCCGGTACAAAAAAATTATTTTGGGCCCTCAGGCCAGATGGGCGATATTTTTTTTGGTGTTGCTGTTAGGGGCCCCGTGAGCTGAGGATGGGGGCCCCTCAGCAGTGGTTGGGGGTCCCCCTGAGCAGTGAGGGGCTTCCTGTGCCTCAGGGGCCTCAGAGGCCCCCATAGGCGAGAGTAGAGCTAATAAAAAAAAAAAAAAAAGTTCGCCAGTTTGCCTCGTGGGCCCTCTCAAACGCGCTTGGGGGCCCCCTGAGCGTAGGGGCCTTTTGCACTGCACTGCCTAGCCCCATAGTAGCTACGCCCCTGGTTCTTCATAATTTTTTGAAGATCTGTTTCAGATTTTGTATTTCTCCTCATTTCTACTTATTTGGAGATGCTCAAGTGATTTTCTTTCTCCCATTTGGGGGGCCTCGCGCCTTCTGGGGGGCCACGCGCCGAGGAGTCTCTGGAGCCTCCCATCAGGCTAGTTTTTTTTCCCCGCTGTACAATTCCCCCACACGGCGAAATCCAAGGGCCCCTTCTTCACTTCACATTTTTCTACGGGCCCCGCCCCGCGCTTTCTTCATTCACCTACATATTTTCCAAATCAAACGCTTTCAAACATTTAATATGTCAGTCAGTCATAACATCATAGGTCGCATAATATTCTTAATTGCATTCTTTTAACCAATATTCCTGTCACTCTACTGCTTTTAATACAACAGTCATTCAGTTCATTTAAACAACTTTCATCCATTAAAACACAACATTGATGGAATAATCACATAGATTTACCATCAATCTTTTGTTTTTCTCTTAAACAACAATTCAGTTAATTACGCGGATTGTAATTAGCGTCGAATAACCTTTGGTATGTAACAGCACGCATAGTATCTATATATTAAGTATATGTTTGTTATCGTTTCTGACAAAATTAAAAAATTACTCAACATTATGCATAATATTAAGAAACAAACCATCGTCAATTTTTAATGATTATTTGCGGCGTAGTGCAATTCATCTAGCTTAGCTTTGAGTCTTCCCATCGAATTACTTTTTTGTGTCCCATTTTCAAATAATTACTTTTCTCTTCAGATGAAATTATTTTTAAGTTTATAAGTATATTTTAATACAAAGTTAAATAGTTAATGACTTACAAGATTAAAATTTCTTAAGGTGCACCTTAAGAAATTATAAAATTTCTTAAGGTGGTTTTTGAATTAATAAGAATGAAGTTTCAGCTTTTGATAGCACGTGTCTTATTATAGTTGTGTACATATATTTCTCTCAATCTATTTAAAATTACTATTTCTATACTTTTAAAAAAAATTCTTTATTTTCCTGACTGTTTTGCCGAAAAGAGAATGTGAGCCTTGAAATTTGGCCGATCCAGGACCTGTACTTGGGAATTTATTGGTGAGATTCAGAAGGAAGACATTCCACTTTTTGACCGTTTTAAACTGAGATAGCCATTTTGTTCGTTAACCCAACCTCCATCTACCGACATATACAGAGAAACAATTACTTGATTTCTAATGGGTTAAAAACAAGCTGTTAAAATTTGAGTGACATGCAAAAAGAAAAGTTTCGGGGAATGTTTTCCGTCTTGCTCTCACTAGTCTGTTGGTTCCGACTTTCTACGGCAGAGCGCACTACGTAAAGACAAAATCGACGAAGGAGGAATAAATAGTACTTGATTACATGCATAATCTCCCTCTTCATTTACTTCCAGTTCAGGAAATGTTTTATTCAAGGAAATTTGTATCCACGACCTTGCAAATCTGTGTTTTATACGTACCACGAGGGTATTCTGCCGGATAATTTCTTCTTTCCGCAACGTTTCGGCAGCAACCTCCGCTGCCTTCATCAGGTGAGCTGTCACTGCGACGACACAGCACCGACTGTGAATGCCTCGAAATCCTGGCTCGTGTAAGTACCCAGCAGTGCAAGCTTCGCTATGACATCTCACCTGACGATGGCAGCTTACGTTGCTGCCGAAACGTTATGGGCAGAAGAATTTATCCGGCAGAATACAACGAGAAGGATTCCTGTCAGGCATACGCCGAGAAAAACTTAATTCTCACAGTAAAATAATACATTTTCAGTGGGAATAGATTTTAGATTGAAACAATAATACGGGAAAGTTTCAATTTATCAGCTACACAAATAGGAGAATAACGATTTTGGTATGATTGTGAGGAGGGGAGGGAATTTCTTGTTGATTCCGTGAAATGTGAATATCTTGTCACGTGGCTAGTGGCGTGCGGGGAAAGTAATGAGTGTGTCGGAAAGAAGGAACGGGGTGGCGCGACTCATTAGCAGAGGGAACGGCCGAAGTGGACGTATAGAGCAGATCACGGGGGTTGTAATGGCCGGGTGGAGGGGTCTTGATCACGTCACACGCCTCATATGCCGTATGCACCCCCCCCCCCCCCTGATCCCCATGTGGCACACAATACCTGATAGTGTGTTACATACAACACACCACTCAGCGCCTGCAAACACACAGATACACGGTTCCATTAAAAAAAATCTTAAATATTTTTTACCGCACTGTTTTTCAACATACACTGTAAACCAGTCAAAAATGAAGGGAGAAAGGAATATTCTGGCAATTCATTGCGAATGACTAAATACTGAATATTAATCAAAGCAAGAGAAAAGTGATGAAAAGTAGCAGAAATGATACCAATATTATTAGATTAAATATAAAAATAAGATTGGATGCAATAGGAGAAGTAAGTGAATTCTGTTACTTGGGAAGCAAAATTACAACCGATGGCCGAAGCAGGAATGATGTTAAAAACAAAATAGAAATAGCAAAAAAGAGCCTTCGTGAAAAAGAGAAATATTTTAGTTTCAAATGTTGGTCGAGGACTTAGAAAGAACTTTTTTCAACTCTATGTGTGTAGCACAGCACTTTATGGTAGCGAAATATGGACTTTAGGAATACTAGAAAGAAAGAAAATGGAAGCACTTGAAATGTGATGCTACAGGAAATTAAGTGGACAGACAAAGTACGAAATGAACGAGTTTTGGAAATGATGGATGAGGAAAGAAGTTTGTGGAAGAAGCTTACGGATAGAAGAGACAGGCTGGTAGGTAATATTTTGAGACATGCTGGATTGGTTAGTTCGTTAGTGGAGGGAACAGTCGAAGGTAAGAACTGTAGAGGAATCCGATACCTTAACACCTGAAAAATCTTTAATGTCATTCAAGTTTTCATTCATTTACTTTCTGTAATTCGTTCAGTTTGCTTAGATCATTGTGCATATAATTTATTGTTGGAATTCATATTAACAAGGTAATATACAATTAATACTTCGGTTATTTTCATGATCCATTCCTTCCTATTATCACACAATGTCTTACAAACCATACATTAATTCTCTCTCGTTGCTTCCTCGGGCTATATACATTATAGTTACACACACACTACACTACTTCTCAAAATACAACTTCATTGAGAATTTCTTCTTCGAAACTTCCTCTTTCATTTAATCCATTGACCGTTCATGCTTTCATCAAAACCATTTCTTTTTCTTCTCTTCTCCTCATCTGTTTTTCAAAGATGCTCCGCAATGTCTTAATTTAATTTAATTTAATTTAATTGAATCTTTGACCTTTAAACTAAAACATCTAAGTTAAAGATACATACTCTGTGACTCTGTACATTTGAAATATATTTAGAACACAAACCATGATTTCCGTTAAGGACTGTGTACCTTACAAACTGCAGTTTAGATTGTGAAATGGCGTGACGTGGAGTCTAAATGCGTACAACATTACACCATCTGAAAATAGAGACCATGACATTTCTATTCAGTTAAGGAAATCCGACGAACATTGCGTTGAACCCGTCAGTTTTGGTGGTCTTAGAAGCTGCCAATCAATACTCTCGTTATGTAATTGCATTGTGCACAGTGTAGTCTGAAGACAGGGCTAATGGCTCTGACTTGAATCGCTGTAATGTTCGGTGTTTCGTCAATACTTGTTCTCGGTAGCGGACATTTTGTGCGGACACGCAGAAAACAGTCTGGAGAAACACAGTTTAAGACGACAAATTGGACACGTCGGTCCGAGGGTCGTGGGGATGTTTTCTGCAACAAAGGAGAAAAAAGCCGCACCGGGGAGAAAAGAAGATCAGCGTGGACAGTGGCGACCTCAAAGAGGGAACACAATTACTGTAGCGGCGGGCGCAGGAACTACACCCGCACGGATCAACTCCCGGTCCTTCACAACTCACAAAGTGAGGACTGCCGCGAGGGGCGGTATCGGAGGAGAATTTAGACAACAAAAGGAAAAAGCGAACAAAACACGCGTACTTCAACAGATATCATAACCATGACGGCAACGACAATATCACGTCCTGCAAAAGGAGTAACAGAATTCTGTTACTCTGTGAACGTAACCACAGCCCATGGCTCAAGTAAAAAGCTCTAAAAGGAGAGTTGAAGAAGCGAAAACAGCCTTTTATTTTAGTTCCAAAGTTGGGACTCAGACAGGTGTTTCTAAAGCTGTGAAGCGCGTCTCACCCTGTCCAATCTGCAGAATATTAAATTCAGTTATGCGCTGTGAGAATGAAAGAGCCCCCTCATTACACTGTACTAGCAAGCGCAGCTACTTAGCGACAGTGTCCATTCATTTCATTAGGTTTTTTTTAACTGCTTTACGTCTCTCAACAGCGAGGTCTTTAGAGACGGGAAAGGATAGGGGGCAAGGATGGGGGCAAGGAATGGGAAGGAATTCGGCCATGGCCTTTTGAAGGAAGCATCCCGGCATTTGCCTGGAGTGATTTGGGAAGCCATGAAAAACCCAAATCTGGATGCCCGGACGGGGATTCGAACCGCCGTCCTCCCGAATGCGAGAACGCTAACCGTTACACCACCGCCCTCGGTCATTTCATTAGTGATAGTTGTTTAGATCACAAGTTCCTGGACGCTGGCGCCACCAAATGCCAGAAAGGTGGCATTTCTGTACCTTCCATGTCAAGTTTATTTGTGACTAATAGGGTTCGGATCTTTAAGACAAGTCAGATTTTTTTCCTGCCGTCCTTTGAGCTGTAATGCTGAATTTAACTTTTATTAAACGTTTCTGGTTGTATTTAAATGTATTTTATATAGCATGCAAATGCATATTCCCGCCATTTTTCTAGTTTTGCTCGTATCGTCGTAATATTTATGGTCGTATGGTCATATTTTGAGGAAAATCTGGTACTTTTAATAACACCGGAAATTCACTAGAAGTTATAGATGATAAGAAATTAAAATAACCGAGCGTGGTGGGTGAGCGGTTAACGCTCTGGCCTCGCACTCCGGAGGAAGCAGTGGCGTAGCTACGTCAACAAGGGCCCCGGTGCAAAAAAATTATTTTGGGCCCTCAGGTCAGATGTGCGAACTTTCTTTGCTTTGTGTTGCTGGTAGGGGCCCCCTGAGCTAAGGATGGAGCCCTTGCGTTGTGCTTAGGGGCCCCTGAGCACTGGTTTGGGACCCCCCTGCCCTGAGCAGTGCGAGTGCCCTTAGTGAGGGGCTTCCTGTGCCTCAGGGGCCCCCTTAGACGACTGTAGGGGGGAAAAAAAAGTACGCCAGTTTCCCATGTACGCTCGTGGGCCCCCTAATCGTAGGGGCCCCGGTGCACTGCACCGCCTAGCCCCATAGTAGCTACGCCCCTGGGACGAAGTTGGTTCGAATCCCCGTCCGGGCATCCAGATTTGGGTTTTCCATGGTTTCCCCAAATCACTCCAAGCGAATGCCGGAATACGTCCTTCAAAAAAGGGCATGTCCGAATTCCTTCCCGTTGCTTGTCCCCATCCCGCCTCTAATGACCTCGACGTCGACGAGGCGTAGAGCCATAAGTAAACAGAAAAAATTAAGATAGTTAATCACAGAAATGTACTCATATTATACAAGGGAGGAAATAACAAAATTGTCACTGGACTGGTCAGAATTCTATTGTCACTCTCTAGTCGTTAATGTTGCGCCCGCCTTTTAATCTCAGCAGCATGCCTGTGTCGAAGTCGCAGTGCGAAGTCACGAAGTTACCTAAAGGAATTTGGAGAGGAGTATTTTAGCTCAGTGGACAGAGCTACTTTCTGTGAATTATGTGAAATTCAAGTTATTAAAATTAAAATTATTTTTGCAGTGGTGCAACGAGTGCACGGAAGAAAATTATGCTGTCTACATGAAAGCGACACTACTAGAATGAACATGTTTTGATGTATAGTAAATCTAAATGTGTGGTTAAATTTTGTCGTTTTTAGGTCATATTTGCCCTTTCTAAGGTCTTATTTGCATGTATATTTCTACATTTTTTTGGAGTCGTCAAGATCCGAACCCTAGCGATTATTAAAAAACAGGCGCGTGGAGAGGGTAGTTGACGGAGAATATGGTTGAACGGGCCAATGTCTGATTGGTGGGGTGACTGAGTGCTGACTTGCTTTGAGGATGGGGATAGCAATGCTGCCGATATGCTGAAAAATGACTGGGTATCAGAATTAATGTAATATTTCGGGGATGGTAGTCAACCAAATACTACTGATTGAGTACGAACTGACGATGATCGAAATTCTATTTAATGCCTTTATGTGATCCACCGCTTCTAATTTGTGATTCGTATGGTACAATCTGTTGTGACTGGGTAAACCTGAGCAATAGAAGACCAAAGTAAACTTCTGCCACCAGAGAATGAAACATAATTTCTACCCTAAATATCTTGGCATCACTTAGACCATTCCAAAACGTTCAAGAAACATCTGGAAAAAAGTCAAAATCTTACAACATGGAATAACATCGTTGGAGGGGATGTTGCTATTGCGGTATAAGAAAAGTTCACAGACAGCGACCATAGCGACAAACCAAGCAACACAAATTAGAGTTAGAAAATAAAGAAGAGTTTGCGCTCACTGCAATAACAGAGAATTAGAATTTTCAGGCCACCGTCGTGAATCATTTTCTCGGAACCGACGGATACAAAGAGAGTAAAACGGAAGCGGGACGCACGGAGTATTATCTTTGGTGGCGTGAGCCGTAAATTTAAATGTGTATTGGTGGCTCGTAGTTTGTTAATCTCCGTGTCGGGACGGCGTGGGTGTCTGCAGTGCCGTGAAATCCCGCCAGCTGGCGCGCCCGTCGCGTTTATTGTTATTTGCTGTGAAATAATAGCGGAGCGTCGCGCTAATGCCGCCATTGTGCGCGCTGGATTTGCGTTCCCGCCGGCGGCGGCGCTAGCGTCGCAAAGCCGATTAGCGGGCGTTCGAGCATATTGTCGGGAAATTGGGCGCTGCGACGGGTTCTTCAACATCACACGCCTGCCGGAGGAAGCGTCTGCATTCCACAGGGGAAACTACCACGGCAAGACAAAACGCGAAATCATCGCGCTCTGCGATCTATAACAGGAGCAATTACTGCGCAAAAAAAAAAAAGAATCTGTGTATCAACTCTCGTTTGAGTGCAGTTGGGAATGTACAGGGCATATGTTGGTGATGGAGCTTGGAGCGATATTGGTCAAAGAATTGGGAGTAATGCATGAAAGGGGAAAGGCGACCAAGACCACAAGCTTGCACTCGATTTCATGCATAAGGGAGTGGGAAAATTATTCTTTTGTTGGTAAGGGTGTCAGGGATTGGAACAAATTACCAAGTGTAGTGATGATTTTACTGAAACTGCTTAAGGAATTTAAAATTTGTAAATCGAAAATGTTAATGGGGGAGGAGTTTAACACTCCAACTATAAAAGAATTTTAAAAATATATATATAAAAAACGGGTAATTAAATAACTAGGGGAATTGGCACCTGATTGTTAGCTCCATCGCAATTAAAAATAAATAATAATAATAATATAGGATTTACAGATAGAGGAAAGGAGAGAATCTAGATTTTTGTGTTTAAATTAATAGCTTGAAAGAGTTTCACACCAGTATTTATGTAATTGTAATTGTGGCCTTTACTCTAACAATTTAATTAATATAAAATAATAGTATTTAACTTTGGCGCTGGATATTTTCCATTGTTCCTCATTCACCATTTATAGATCCGTTTCCGCCGCTCTAAAATTATCTGAACAATGCTAGCCTCCATATTTCAGTTCACCATCAATGTAATAAGATATTCCCTAAATCTCACCGACTTTCTCAATAAACTGAAATTCTTTTACAAACATCAACTCAATTAGTTTATTCAGAATTTACTTTTTTTTTTTTGCTGTCGTCAGTCTTTAGACTGGTTTGATGCAATCCTCCATCCCTTCCTATCCTGTGCTAACCTCTTCATTTCTACATACCTGTTACAACCCACGTCCTCAATTATCTGCTTCATATATTCTAATCTCTGTCTACCTCTACAGTTCTTAAGTTCATACAACAATTATTAGTTACTTTTCTTTCGTATTCCCTTCAATTCAAATGCGTGAAAGCCATTTAAATAAATAATGATAATAAAAAAAAATACATTAATAACAATTCGTTCATACTATCACTCTTCTTCATTGTCCTCTGGCTTATAGTTCAAATAGCAAAATCAATTTTATGATCATACATCCAAGATCCGACCGACTTAATATTTCTGTAACTCTCTTTCTTGAACAACTGCCAACCAAAGATTCTCCTTTTCCCGTCGTTTGACGCTCTCTTATCTTTGAACTCAAAAAGCAGAGCCAGTCTATACAATCACGTGTATTTTACCCACGTAAATATGATTTTAATAGTAAATTCTTTAAAAATTGCAGTCATGTGCCTCACCAGATAAGGCAGTAGGAGCTGTCGTAGATTCTGGGAGAAGACGGAGATATGTTGCAAACTTACATAGCGGGATTGCAAAAGTGTAGTGACTGGAAAATATTTTTGCTAATTCGTCATCTAGGCTACCTTGTACGGATGAAGGCACGAGCCGAAAATTATCGACATTTAGCATAGAAACTGGGGATGAAACACTAGTCGTAAACGAAAACAGTTGTTAACAAGAAAAAAAAAAGATAGCAATCAACATTAAATTACTCATATTGTAGATCATATATGGGCAACCCCCGGCCCCTGCGCCGGATCCGGCCCTCCACCAACTTCAGTCCGGCCCGCGAGAGATTCAGAAATTTCAAATAAATTTTAAATATTTGGGAGTAACAGTACAAAGGAACATGAAATGGGACATACACATTAATTCTTTAGTAGGTAGAGCAAATTCTAGGCTGCGATTCATAGGTAGAATCTTGAAAAATTGTAATGAACAAACAAAGGAGATAGCGTACAAATCTCTTGTGCGTCCACATTTGGATTATTGTTGTGCCATTTGGGACCCGTTTCGTAAGGGATTGATCGAAAGTATAGAGAAAGTACAGAGAAGAGCCGCTCGATTCGTGACCGCTTGCTACAGTCCCTATGAAAGCGTCACAGAACTGATTAGTAGATTAGGTTGCGAGTCTCTGGTAGATAGACGACACACGTTTCGTTTAAACTTATTGGAAAACATGCGTACTCCAACTTTCACTCATGAGTGTAGTGAAATACTTCTTCCACCAACCTATTTGAGTCGGAAGGACAGGAAAGATAAAATTAGAGAAATAAGGTGCCGGACTGGTTCTTATATGAATTCTTTTTTCCCTCGTACCATTAGGGATTGGAATGCACAGCAAAGAGATTAGCTTTGGTGCTGAGCACCCTCTGCCACCCACCATTTTGTGAATTGCAGAGTATATATGTAGATGTAGATGTAGATGAAATAACGCTTCAAACTAAAGTCTCCCATTAATTTTCATTAGATTTTTCTATCTGTTTTTGTTAATTTGCTTTTTGTATGTTTGATTATCCTATTGTAATTCTATTAAATAAAAAATGTGTGAATTTTTATTGCCTTTTTATTCACTACTATCTACTTCTTTCTTACCTACGGCCCGCGACCTGATTTAGTCCCGAAATTATGCCCTCAGGTAAGCAAAGGTTGCCCATACCTGTTGTATATGATCAAAAATCAACAACCTGGACGGCGTTATCACTAGCATTGAGAAGATTTCTTTTGTTGAACAGGAACGGCAAGGAATTCGGCCATGGCCTTTCTTAAAAGGAAGCATCCCGGTATTCGCCTGAAGTGGTTTGGAGAAACCATGGAAAACTAAAAAATTCAAATTTGGGTGGTTGACGGGGATTCGAACCCGCGTCCTTCCGGATGCGAGGCAGAGCGTTTACCATCCACCACGCTCTTTATTGAGATTTTCCACAGAGCTGGTTATTGGACACTGTGCGCGACCACTTAGGTTGTCTAATCTGCTCTATACCAAGACGTAGTATTGGCACCTCGAGAAGACGCCATCTTGCTAAATTATCTTTCGTCCGACCGGCATTGTCCGATCTATTTGGGTTATATATTATAATAATTCCGTGTGGTCGTAATGACCTGGTGACAGGGTTTCTATTGGCTGCGCATTCCGCCCCTGTCTTAGCCGCCTTAACCTAACCCGGTAGTGCTACCAGGTACAGGGGATCTACAGATATACTAAATAATAATAATTCCCTGTGGTCGTAATGACCTGGTGACAGGGTTTCTATTGGCTGCGCATTCCGCCCCTGTCTTAGCCGCCTTAACCTAACCCGGTAGTGCTACCAGGTACAGGGGACCTACAGATATACTAAATAATAATAATTCCGTGTGGTCGTAATGACCTGGTGACAGGGTGTCTATTGTCTGCGCATTCCGTCCCTGTCTTAGCCGCCTTAACCTAACCCGGTAGTGCTACCCGGTACAGGGGACCTACATTTTAACGTGGAATCTGAACCAGGGAAGTGTTCTGGTGTACTTCACATTACACAGCAAGCTGTGCCAGAGGTGAAGGTCGGGTTAAGGGCCTTTGAAAAATCGTTGCCGAGACAGGGATTCGACCCAGGTACCTTTCGGTGTCCAGTCAGACACCTTAACCACTGAGCTACCAGATTGATTGACAACTACTGACATCTAACCACCATAGTACACGATGGGAGACTCGACGCTACTACCACACACAATCACCAGTTGTTTGCGCTATGTAGTTGTGGCAGCAAAGAGAAGTATGGGGAAACACAAGTCTTTGCTCGAAATACGAAAATGCCGTACATCGAACACTTTTAACCGCACATATCTTCCACACCTCCATAGCTAACGACATTCGGCCAACGTTGAGCACGATAGGAAACTCCATGATACTGCAACACACAAACACCAGTGATCAGTGCTGAGTAGTGGTGCCTGAAAAGTGAAAGACAGGGACACCTTTAAGATTTTCAATTCTTTGAGTGAAAATAAGTTCCACAGTTTGGTTTTCTATAGCGAGCAAACCTCTCTTCTATAATCCCTCTTTTATAAGTATAGAGATATGGTATCATTAAAATGACGTTACATTCCATATACTACAAAGCAAGTGTCATAGCATATTCCAATTATTTTATTTTATTTTGTTCGTCCTTTACGCGTAATCTAAGTTATGATCAATAGAGACGGAAAAGGACTGGTAGCAAGGAAAACTGCCATGGACTTTAAAAGGAACCATTCTGAAATTCACCTCATTTTATTGCTATTAAGAGTAGAATAATGAAGAATATCTATGCCAGAGACCACGCACTTTCCATACAACACTGTACTGTGGATAAATGTACATGAAAACAAATAATAAAGCAACATGTTAGTCGACAGAGATAATTTATATAATCTCGGATTATAAATTTAGTTTTCTGTTTTACCCCCGCCTTCTCGTATTGAGTGGGAGCAGTAAGATACGCTCACTAATAGCTGACGGAGCATGACGTCACGCGCTGATAATATCTCTGGCCCGGCGCTGTTATCTCTGATCCTGTGATTGTTATTTGTGGAGGGGAGCGGTGGCCATTACAAAACACCTGAGCGCGCGCCAAATCCGTTTTGTACAGCACCGACCAAAATGCTGCGATTGTGGTTATTGATATGAGTATCCGCATACGCCTGATTGATATTACGATCGCCTGTTGTTTGAATACAGTTTGTTCAATCATTTGGAGACCTGCTTGTTACCTATAATATCGCTCATTTCATTGTTACGCTGATTTTTCGTAATTACAGTTGTTTCAACACTCCAAGAAATTATTACGGAATCTTTAGCAAACTTGAAATTTCTCTCAAGCAGAGGATTCTGCTTTATATTCGTATATTTTTCCCCCCCTTCTTCGTTTTTGAAGGCGCTGAATGAATTCATAGAGTACCGTAAATTATTTAGTTCCGGTTATTGTATTCGGCATTTCTATCATTGCCGTGGCGCCACAATCTGATGATGAATTCTTATAGAACTCGACGAAACAAATCGAAAACAAAGATTTTTTTTTTTTTTTTTTGATATCTTGCTTGGTTTCCGAGATATAGCACGTCAAAACTCAGTTATAGGTATAGTTCCTTGGGCTTTCGGTGAAGTTTCTTCTGGTCCAGGCCGTATTTCAACTTAACCACGTCAATTTTGAGATACAATATCTCGAGAAGTAAGTGAGATATCAAAAACCTTTATTCTTTAATTTCAGTTTGTCTCGTCGAGTTACATAAGAATCCATCACCAAATTGCGGCTCCACGATTAACGTAGAACCCCCTTGTATTCATTTATACGATTCATATAAACAGCGAAGTCGGTGATAAAATTGAGTTTACCTCTTCATTGCATTGCTTTACTACCTCTATTCACCTGTCTGCTGATTTCTCATGACGTTTAATATTTGTCCAATACGTTATATTTTATTAATGACTGGATATTGTGGGCCATTTCCTCAATTGCAAGCACCTTTATAAAAAATTGGTTATATTTTATTGTTTTGCCTTCTACTTTCTGATATAAGCCGTTGCTATTACACCGATCAGTTGTGCTACATTTGTGGGAATTATCGCAGGACACAGTCAGTAACTGATATGATAAACGAGCTGGTTTGGGAGTCACTGGAGGAAAGGAGGAGGGTGAAGAGAGTGTTGGGAGTGTGCAAGGTGTGTATTGGTGAAGAGTCTTTGAAAGATATTGGTAGAAGACTTAGGAGAGGTCCATGGAAGTGAAAAGATGACCATGACCATAAGGGGGGGGGGGGGAAATGAGTCAGTGATTTGAATAAAATATTAACAGAAGTGATGAATAATTTAGGAACAACATTGTAAGTGTTTAAGATTTAAATTTGTAAATGGCATAAGGCAGGGGGTTGGAAATGCACTGAAGGAGTTGGGAAAAAAATATAAAATTGTAATTCAGGTTGTGGGGCATTAGAGGCAGGAAAGGAAAGAGAAGGAATTCGGCCATGGCCATTTGAAGGAACCATTCAACAGGAGTGATTCGAGAAACCATGGAAAACCGAAATCTGGATGCCTGGACGGGGATTCGAACCCCAGAATGCGAGGCCGCTCACACACCACGCACGGTTACCCCGCTCTCAGGAGGCGCAGAGGCTCAAGATACACTGTTGAGCCAAAACATCATGACCACAGAGCACTGCGAGACTGAATGCCGTGTAGGGACGTTGCTGGTAAGTCATGCGGTAAGATAACAATACACGTGTCCCAGGGACGCAAGGGGAGTCACGTGTGACGAATGGGGGAATCCACTGACATAACTGACTGTTACGACGTGTGCCTGGGAACGAGCATCTCGGAAACGGCGAGGCTGGTCGGCTGTTCGCGTGCTGCTGTAGTGAAACCACGAGTAGGCGACAAGGTAGTGGACGTGGAGGTCGCAGGCTTGCCCGCTCTGTAAAGCGGGATAGGGGGTGATCTGTGGCAGAATCGCGATTCTTGTGCTCTGAAACACTTCTGGAAGCTCCAGAATTGTACTCTGCCGTCAGATCTGCCCCCTATCCCGCTTTACAGAGCGGGCAAGCCTCCGACCTCCACGTTCTGTGATGAGGCGTGGACGTCCACCACCTTGTCGCCTACTCGTGGTTTCACTACAGTAGCACGCCAACAGCCGACCAGCCTCGCCGTTTCAGAGATGCTCGTTCCCAGCCGCCACGCCCACAAACCACCGGCACGTAATTTAAGGGAACAAGGACTTTTCGAATCCATGCCACGCGGAATCGCTGCTGTATTGCACTCCATAGACGGACCAGCACACTAATAAGCAGGTGATCACAGTATTTTGGCTGATCAGTATATCTTTTACATCTGGAAATGATTTTCATTTCTTGCTCCGTCCCTCGATACATAAAAGTCATAACCTATATCCGCAGATTTCAATTCGGACAATAAGCTCTCAAAATTTGGAAACACTATCAAAATTGCTGCTCTAGTTTTTGAGTTATGCCATTTCAAACCATCAGACACACACTGCATGCTTAGGTTGTTGTAGTGTGTATTGCGATTTCAGTACTGGCTAATAAGAGACAGGGATTTGGCTTTACTCACGGAAGGCGGAGAATCCAGCTGGGAAGTGGCTAGCCGCCTCCACGCCCGGGGGCGGCAGCGGGTGAGTCGGCTGGAGGTGGTGCGGCGGGAAGAAGGCGGCGGCGAGGGGCGGCAGCGGGGGCGGCGGAGGCGGCGGGGGCGGGAGGCCCTGCGGGGCGAGCGCGCTGGTCACGTGGGCCGGCCTGCCGCCGCCCCCGGAGGCGGAGCCCTGGGGGCCGTAGAGGCGGGCGAAGAAGCGGCGCGGCGAGGACGGCCGGCGGCCGGGGGCGGCGCTGGGGGCGGCTGTGGGGGCGGCGTCCTGGGCGGCGGGCAGCATCTGGCAAACAGGAGGGTAGTAGGGGAAGCCCCGGACACGTAAAATTAATTTCAAACAAAAATAAAATAAACAGTGTCTTTATTTTAATCTTAAAATTAAACTGGGTTCTTCTGCAGTCATATTAATTAGAAATTAGTAACCATAATCTTTTTTTTTCAACGAATTAAATTGAAAACACTTTCGCCTTAATTTTTTGGCTACACGAAAGTTGTCGTGTAGCCCCGTGCACAGTAATAAATAGTGGCCGAATCGTTTTCTGGCATCACAGTAACCACAATAATAATGGATATCTGAAGAATCTATATAAACACAATCTTCATGAGCCCTGTCGTTGCTTCATAGCACTGAATACAGTCTTCTTCAAAAATTTCTGCACTTACAATGCATTCGGTCTGTTTTACTTGATTTGCTTCGGAAAAACTTTGAATACTTTTCTTTGTATTCAACGTATTTATAGCGCCCTTAAGTGGTGAAGATGTTGAAATCTCGCCCTTTGGATTTTTCGAGTCCGCGTTACTATGCGTTTATTTGTTTATGTTCAATAATCTCCGATTCATTTTGACAGGAGCGACGAAAAACTTGTGCCAGGGACGAAACCCACACTAGTGTGGAACTCACTAAGCCGCGGCTCAGACGCATTTGTGTTTACACTACAGGGCGCGTATTCACAGTGAAGTTCTACCGACGCAGCGTGGTTGTGCCAGGGACGAAACCCACACTAGTGTGGAACTCACTAAGCCGCGGCTCAGTTGCATTTGTGTTTACACTACAGGGCGCGTATTCACAGTGAAGTTCTACCGACGCAGCGTGGTTGAGCCAGGGACGAAACCCACACTAGTGTGGAACTCACTAAGCCGCGGCTCAGACGCATTTGTGTTTACACTACAGGGCGCGTATTCACAGTGAAGTTCTACCGACGCAGCGTGGTTGTGCCAGGGACGAAACCCACACTAGTGTGGAACTCACTAAGCCGCGGCTCAGTCGCATTTGTGTTTACACTACAGGGCGCGTATTCACAGTGAAGTTCTACCGACGCAGCGTGGTCGGTTTGGTAAAACTTTAAATGTCCTGGAGTACCCGACCTTTCCCTACTCTATTTCATACAACCTACGGAAGTAATATAGAACGTTAAAACACTATTTTTAGCTACAAAGATAGGACCAAAGTTTTGTATTTGTCCGTCACTCTGCCATGTGTAGTGGACGCCTCGGGAGTAGTCGGCCATATTCGGCCGCAGTCGGCTTAGGGGCGTCCATTGATCACGTGTCTGGGCCCCCTGTGGTGAGATCTGGTCGGACCTCACTCTTCTTGATGACGTGATATCTTGAGCACCTCCCCCCCCTCCCTACTGACCGACTTCCTAGATTACTGAGACCTTATTTTTTTTTCCTAGGACGCTTCTAAACTGGGATCGGCGTCGTTTTGCAGAACTTCTTTTTTTAAGATCACGTGAGATTTCGGTCCCCCCCACTCCCCTTGGTGAAATTTCGCCAGACCTCCCCCCCTCCATATTTCACCTCACATTATGAGTGGACGCCCCTTAACATTGTGATTGATGGTTTCCGCTGGCGCTGAAATTCACTGTTCTATTTTGGGGAGTGCAGAGGACATAGGGGCGTACATGAACTACGTGAGAGGTTTTTCCAGCTCCCGCTTTTTCTGGTGAGACTTCGTGAGATCTGCTCGGACTCCCCCCACCCCTCAAAAAATGGCGTGAGATTCAGACGGAGACGCCCGTCTACTAATAGACCTCGTAACTTTTTGAGACTTTTTTTTAGGTCTCATGCTTCCAAGGGCGGTTATTACCCCCCCCCCCCCCTTAAGGTCGGTTTTTTGACCGAATAGCACCCCTCAAGTTGACTTTCGCGTCGTTTGTAGATTAAAAAAATAAAATAAAATAAAGCTCTACAGTCCTACTAGAATTTCAAAATCTTACGTGATATTTCCGTTGACCCCTCCCCCTCGTACAGTAATTTAAAAAACTACAAACATCCCAGTGCAGTCTGTATTCTAGAGACCGATACTAAAAAGTACTAAATCCAGTTAAAATCACTTCAGAAGTGACAAAGCGTACGAAAATAAAGCTTGTCGTTTTTACGATTATCATACACAGGACCTTATTTTACTTATTAAGTTTGTGAATGTGATTGTTGGGTATTGCTATGGTTTATCAATTGTTATACTGCTGATAAGACAGTGACATACCTACCATTGCCACAGTGTACAAAAACGAAAATAGGCAGAACATCAAACGGAATATGGCGCACTGGAAGTCTTTAAACGACACTGATGTTGGTGAAATACAATGATAACAGTCTGTAGGTATGATTAGTGAAGGACCAAAACTTCTCGTGCGGTGGCAGAGCTTCAAACTCAAGACCTTCAGAATCTGACACCAGAGCGCTCATTAATCGTGATGTAATGTCTTAGAAGCTGGTATGGGATTCATTGCAAGACAGGAGGCGGATGTGTACAAGGCGTATGTTGGTGATGAGACATGGAAAGATATTCGTTAAAGAATTAGGGGTAGTCCATGGAAGTAATGATTGTCTCTGCAGAAGGAGGTATGAGGTATGTAATTCAAGAACAGGTCCAGGAATATGCGTGATTGGATATGTTCATTAGTTCCAGGAAACCATAGCAGGACAAAGTGGGGGCCAACCAAACAACACTGCGGAGTATGTGAGTGTCAACACGGATAAGTAAGGAAAATATTAAAATAAAACACACACTCACGCAAGCAGAGAAGAGTATTTTAATTCTGCCTCTCGCTGGAAATAATTAATAAAAACATTGCTATTATAACTACCGAGCGTGGTGGGTGAGTGGTTTACGCTCTGGCCTCGCATTCGGGAGGACGCGGGTTCGAATCCCCGTCCAGGCATCCAGATTTGGGTTTTCCATGGTTTCTACAAATCACTCCAGGCGAATGCCGGGATGGTTCCTTCAAAAAGGCCATGGCCGAATTCCTTCCCGTTCCTTGTCCCCAGTCCCTTCCCGCCTCTAATGACCTCGACGTCGACGAGGCGAAAAGCCATAAGTTATAATATATATATATATATATATATAAAATGCTGTTATAACTAAGCGAAAGGCATTGATCTAAACCACCACTAAGTACACTATCGTCAATACTAATAAAAGGCTACTTTTGTCACTGTGCCTTCGTCCTTAATCGTAATTCCGTCATAACGCGCGACAGTGACCAGGTTGTGAGCTTCACTTAATAACAGTCGTATTTACTTATTAAACAACTGCGAATGAATTAACTGGTAGGACACAGAAAGAAACAGTACGTATTGCGTTTAAATTAACACGGTAGTTATCAGCCTACTTATATTCGTGCGACGTAGATTGTTTCGCTATATTCTTTATCCGTCGATGTCAATATAGGTATCTATGCGGCCTAACATTACGCGACGTGATGTAAGCTGTTGAGAATTACATTTTGCGTTCTTTCAACTGAAGGTGTATTACTGGCGTTACTACATTAAACGTACGTAAGTAATTCCAACAGTATCGCGACGAAATATGTACAACATCACAAAATCCGGATTTGAACGTTATTTAATGTCGGCTGTATTTAGTTAAGCAAACACTAAATCGGCATTTTTGACTGGCTTACTGGCTGGTATGACATAAAATAACTGTAGAGCAGACGACCCCAATCTTTTATCCCGTCGACCCCTTCATAGAATATTTGTCTTTTTATCGACCCCCATATTAAGTGTTTAGTAAAAACATTAAATCATTTTTGGCATCCTCTTATATAAAATGCTAATCTGGAGACTGCGTACGTCGTCTATAGCTATTGGCTAGAGAACGTCACGTGGCAGCCGTCACTCGCCAATCAACAGCCACCATATTACATTCGTTACTTCAATTTGGTTTTTGTTTATTTACGACATATAGATGCAGAAACTCATGTAAGGAGAATGGTGTTTGATGTTTATGTTATATTATCCGTATCAGTTAAAAGATTTAGGTTAAAACATAACCTAAGAATTTTTTTGGCAGAAGATAAGAAACAATGAAGTTTATTCAAATTTCAGAGAAAGTTTACACGAAAGGTACGTAATCGCGAAATGTATAAGTCAAATAAATGACAATTAATAGTTTTTCATATTATAGTTTCCGGCATTTAAAGTAAAATGCATTTATTTGAATAAATCATAGCCAAATACTCCGATAATCTAACAACAGTATGGTACTCATATCACGAAAAATATCATTAAAAATGATCGTTATTCGTTTTTCCTTACAAGCTTTTCGAGAATAAATCCCTTCTACCACCAAAGATGATACCCGTCGTTATTCATATGCGGGTAATAGAAACTATGATTTTAGAACGCCGATATTAGTGGAGGTTGCGGTTAAGTTGACCATAATCGCAACTGACACATTTTCTTACAGCATAATTCACTCTGAAATCAGTATTACAAACCATTAAAACTGCTTTCACAAGCGCCTTGTTACTAAAGGTATTAATTGGCCATATGTTCGTTAGGACTGAAGGCCCTGTGAATAAATAAATAATAAAAAAGGTATTAATTAATGCGGGCGGCGTAGTTCCATATTCAACGTGCAGAATTGTGCCTGGGCCAGAAAAAATTCTGATATTACATGGATAGCAAACGTTTTTGGGATTCCTTTTTTCTTTATTTCACTGGTTCTATAGTTCCGTCGTCATTAATTCAGTAGAACTTACTACTGTGTTGTTATGTGAACTGGAAATGAAATATGTAGAACAACATCAAGGTCATTAGCATTATGTAAAAACAATTCCGCATAATTAACCAAATGCAAAAAAAAAAAAAAAAAAAAAAAAAAAAAAAAAAAACCTGCTAGAATATTGAACTTAAACCGTAATTTTTGACGCGCTCGAAGCTAGTTTCTAATGTTTAGCAATAAGGAGACGTGCATAACTATCCAGCGAAACAACTTTTAGTTCCCATATCTTATAAAATCTACACAATAACATTAATGTGAAAAGAAAATACTTTCACTTTAGTTACAAACTTAAAAAAATATTAACAAAATTACGGATAAACGGAATAAATTACGAATGAAGGGCTGCGACATGGAACAGATGGCGCTTGCATTGTTTTAACCGTCACAGAGCGATACATCCACATTCACTCTTCATATGAACGTCTCAGAAAGGATAGAAACATTCTACGAGTCGGAGCGTGGAATGTTAGAAGTCTGAATAGGGCAGGTAGGTTAGAAAACTTAAAAAGGGAGATGGAACAACTTAGGTTAGATGTTGTTGGGATTAGTGAGATTAAATGGAAGGACGCACAGGATTTCTGGTCTGGGGAACACAGGATAATTAGCACACAAGCTGTCAATGGAGTCACTGGTGTAGGATTTGTAATGAACAAGAAAGTAGGGAAACGGGTGAGTTATTATGAACAGTTTAGTGACAGGATTATTTTGATGAGGTTAGAAACTAAGCCCGTCCCAACCACATTAGTACAAGTATATATGCCAACGTCACAGGAAGATGACGAAAAAATAGAAAAAATATACGCTGAAATTGAAGAACTAATCCAATATGTAAAGGGGGAGGAAAATCTAATAATCATGGGTGATTGGAATGCAATAGTGGGAGAAGGAAAAGAGGGGAATACTATAGGAAGTTTTGGTCCAGGATAAAGAAATGAGCGAGGAAGCAGGTTGCTAGAATTTTGTGAAAGATTTAAGCTAGTAGTGGCAAACACACTGTTTAAGAACCATGCAAGAAGAATATACACCTGGAAACGTCCTGGGGATACAGGCAGATATCAACTAGATTATATCATGGTCAAACAGAGATTCAGGAATCAAGTTTTACACTGTAAAGCGTACCCAGGAGCAGACATAGACTCTGACCATAATTGGATAATAATGGAGTGCAGGCTGAAATTTAAGCGAATAAGGAAGCAGCATAAGCAGAACAGACTGGAAGTGAATAAACTGAAACAATCTAGCACGAGAGAAAAATTTGCAGAAATGGTAGACTTAGGTCTAAGAAGTAACGCTGTAAGGAGCTCAACTGAGGACGAATGGAATGCATTAAAGACCGAAATAATGAAAGCTGGCAAAGAAACATTAGGCTTTAGGGAACAAGCTGCCCGAAAACCTTGGATCACACAAGAAATTTTGGAGCTGATGGATCAGAGGAGAAGGTACAAAAATGCTCAGGATGAAGCAGGAAGAGAGCAGTACAGGCAACTTAGAAATCAAATAAATAGGAAATGCAAAATAGCAAAAGAAAAATGGCTACAACCAAGTGTGAAGAAGTAGAAAAGGAAATGGTCGTAGGTAAAGTAGATGTTGCCTACAGAAAGATCAAACAGAATTTTGGAGAAATGAAGAAAAGAGGTATGAACATTAAAGCTGCCGATGGGAAACCTCTTTTAAGCTCAGAAGATAGAGCTAACCGATGGAAAGAATACATTGAGAAACTGTATGTTGGGGATGGCTTGAACAATAATGTAATGGAAAAGGAAGGCGATGTCGACATTGATGACTTAGGAGATCCTGTTTTGAGGACAGAATTTAATAAAGCTCTGAATGACTTGAAAGTAAATAAGGCAGTTGCAATTGATGAGATCCCTGCAGAACTTCTTAAATCCCTAGGAGAGGAAGGAATCGAAAGATTATTCAAACTGATATCAAAAAGTTATGAAACAGGAGAAATTCCAACTGACTTTAATAAAAATATCATCTTCACACTTCCAAAGAAAGCACAAGCTGACAAATGTGAGAATTATCGCACCATTAGTCTAACATCACATGCTTCAAAATTACTGACCAGAATAATATACAGAAGGATGGAAAGGGTAGTAGAAGAGATAGTAGGTGAAGATCAGTTTGGGTTTAGGAAAAATCGCGGTACAAGGGAAGCAATTCTGTCTTTAAGATTAATACTTGAGGGGCAGATCAAGAAAAACAAAGATACTTTTATGGCATTTGTTGATTTAGAAAAAGCTTTTGATAATGTTAGGTAGGACAAGATGTTCAAAATTTTAAAGAAGTCAGGTCTAAAGTATCGACATAGAAGAATACTCTATAAACTATATAAGAATCAAGTGGCTGTAATAAAAGTAGAGAATCACGAGAGACATGCATCAGTTAAAAAGGGTGTGAGACAAGGCTGTAATGTATCCCCGTTAATATTCAACTTGTATGTACAAGAAGCAATGAAGAAAGTCAAAGAAAAATTTCCATGTGGCATAAGTTTTCAGGGAGAAAAAATCAGTATGCTACGATTTGCTGACGACATTGTCTTGTTAGGAGAGAGGGCTGAGGATATTGAGAAGTTACTGAATGGCATGAACAAAATACTGAAGTAAGAATTTGGACTGAATACAAATCAAAGCAAGACTAAAGTGATGAAATGTAGCAGAAATGATACCAATACTAGTGGATTAAATATAAAAATAGGATCGAATGCAATTGGAGAAGTAAGAGAATTCTGTTACTTAGGAAGCAGAATTACAACCGATGGCCGAAGCAGGAATGATGTTAAAAACAGAATAGCACTAGCAAAAAGAGCCTTCATGAAAAAGAGAAACCTTTTAGTTTCAAATATTGATTTAAGAATTAGAAAGAACTTTTTAAAACTCTTTGTGTGGAGCACAGAACTTTATGGTAGCGAAACATGGACTTTAGGAATACCGGAAATAAAGAAAATTGAAGCATTTGAAATGTGGTGCTACAGAAGAATGCTGAAAATTAAGTGGACAGACAAAGTAAGAAATGAACGAGTTTTGGAAATGATGGGTGAGGAAAGAAGTTTGTGGAAGAAGCTTACAGAGAGAAGAGACAGGCTAATAGGTCATATTTTGAAACATGCTGGATTGGTTAATTTGTTAGTGGAGGGAACAGTCGAAGGTAAGAACTGTAGAGGAAGACAGAGATTAGAATATATGAAGCAGATAATTGAGGACTTGGGCTGTAAGGGTTATGTAGAGATGAAGAGGTTAGCACAGGATAGGAAGGGATGGAGGATTGCATCAAACCAGTCGAAAGACTGATGACAGCAAAAAAAAAAAAAAAAAAAGAACACGAGAGGGCGAGATTTAGTTTTATTTATGATCTGATTTTTATTGGGACATTTTTCCCTACACTGATCGACCCGCAGAGAATTCTAATCGACCAATTTGGGGAGCCTTGTTGTACACTGTAGAACAACAAGCAGTGGTGAACTTACGCCTTATGACACCTAGACTACAGCGCCAGTCACGACGAGGCATCGCATGGGATGCGACTTTGAGTGGCAGACATGCAATAAGGTCAACACATCACGTCCTGAGGCTATATGACAAAACTTTATTTTAGCAAAAGTCTCACCATTTTAGAGATATTGATTTTTTTTAAAACTTTTTTCGAATCATTTGACTTTGTTCAGGTGTTCTACAAATTAAGACTTTTTGAACACCTTTTTTTTTTTTTTTTTTTTTTTTATTAAATTTACTCAATAATATTTCAGTGATCTAAAACAATGTTATTTTTCTCTTAAAACGTTAAAAAAAACTTACTAAAAATCTAAAATGTTTTAATGTAATTGGAACGATCCACTTACCCCAAGCTGCCAAAGTCAGCTCTTTCAATAAATTTGTATGCACTTTTCACATAATATTTTTTTAAGGTTTAAAATAAAGAACATAGTATTCTTTTCACATAATATTTTTTTAAGGTTTAAAATAAAGAACATAGTTTTAGATAACTCGAACGTCCTTGACTAAAAAAAAAACAGGGTTAAAGAAGGTGTTAATTTGTAGAAATAGCATGGAATAAACTTAACAAAGTCACGTGTTTAAAAAAAAATTAACATCTCGAAAATGGTGAGACTTTTATTAAAATAAAATTTTGTCATGTAGTAGGACATGATGTTCATTCCTGTATATGTACGTAGCACCAGGATCGGTACACAATCACGACAGGTGAGTGATAAAGCGGGACATCATAGGAAAGCGCCGAGCACTCAAGTAAACAGGAGTAAAAATCAAGGGAACAAACAATAACAGGAGGAAGAAAGGAAACGCAGTGGCACAGACAAGAGACGAGAAGAGGCGAAAGAAGGACAAAGAACTGTAGGCGGAACAAGACAGTGCACAGACTGATAAATCACCAACGGAAGTAATGAACAATTTACGAAACACAGCGAAACAATTAACTACAATAGAAATATGTGCAGCATCACAAAATCAGGGATTTGAGGCCTATTTGATAACTTGTATGCAATGAAGCAAATGGAAACCTATCGTTTATGACGGGTCTACAAGCTGGTATAACATAATCGTAAAAGAACAAACAATAGTCAATGTTACACTCTTATAATATACAGACTACAAACTTAATTAATTTCAGCGTCATTTACGTTCAGGAAATTGGACGAGGTTCGCCCTTAAGGTATTAAGGTCAACATATATATATATATGGAAAACGCTCATTGAGCCTAACATATATATATATATATATTGCTACTACCGGGGACGGTAGACAATGTGGGAAGTTGACAAATAAACGGGAGGGTCGGTGATGTTGAGGAATCAGATAAAGCACTGAGGATGAAAGTAAAGAGGAATAAAAGAATAAGAAACAGTACAGAAACGGAATAAACAATAACAGGAGGCAGAAAAGAAAGGCAGTTGCATTGAGTGGTACAGGCAAGTTATGAGAACAGTCGAATAAATGTCAACAAATATAGAGGGAACAGGGGAATACACAAAGTACGGAAGCAGCAAAAGCCTAGAAAATATAAAGATGCGGAAGGAGAAGAGGTGACGAGTAGAGTTGTAACAAACCGTATGTATTCATTACTGACGTCGCCTCACTCGAAGTACCGAAACGTTACTCACAAATTCATTTCGTTACTCGCATGTGCCGAATGGATGTCAGTCTGATTTGATAAGCGAACGGAACGATGCATCGTGCCGGAACTGGGACGGTTCACCCACCGACTAAACGAATCTGAACGAGAGAACGAACACCTGAACATTGTGCGTCGCGTGTTTCTGGCGATTTCGATTTGAATATAATTAATATTATTTACTGTTAAGTGTTGATATTTTTAACGAGGTAATTACGACCAATTTTGACAACATTTATTTTGTAATTTTGCTTTTGTTTAACATTAAAATTTACAGAGCATAATTTGTAAACAGAAAATTTGGATAGATAACTTGAGATGGTTATTGATTTTTCACTGGTCATACCTTAATAAGATTTTATTAATTTCAAACATTTCTGAAATTCGTTTATTCTAAAATGCGATATTCTAACTTCTATTTCATTTTACAGTGCAAATTTTACCTAAACTTACTTTTCTAAATGAACAATTTACTAAAACATTACAAAGTAGGAACGAAGTAATTATGTAACCCATACGCGACGCGACTGTATGCGATGCTCCATACTAGTGCTCGATTGTGTCGAAAGGAACGAGTAACGAAACGATGCGATAGTAACGAGTACTGATTGGTTTATTGACGAATACGTACGGGTACACAATTACTCGTAAGTTTTACAGCTCTAGTGACTAGACTAGCGCTCGATTTCGTGTATAAGGGAGTGGGAAAAATTCCTTTTGTAGGTAAAGGTGTCAGCGATTGAGATAAATTACCAAGAGAAGTGATCGACAATTTACCAAAAGCAGTGAAACATTGTAAAGAGAGTTTCCGTGTACGGCAGTGCTGGGGTGTATAGTACTGTAGACTACTGTAGACTCACCAGGGCTGGGGTGTATAGTACTGTAGACTACTGTAGACTCACCAGGGCTGGGGTGCTGTCATCGCCAGGTGAAGCAGCTGATTGCTCGCGCAGGGCCTAACTCAGCTCCGAGGGTGGCTCGGGGGGGAGGGGCGCCCCTCCCCATTGGCCGGACGCTCAGCCAATGGGCAGGGGCGTCGGGACGCCGGCGCACCCCGGCGTCCAACCCCTTCGCGACGCCCAACTGCTAAATACCACTGCCACCACAATGCCGCCAAAATCACCAGTCCTTAACAACACCAATACCACCACAGCGCCGCCAAAATCACCAACAACCAGTCCCAAACAATATAGCATAAACACCAATACCACCACAATGGCGTCAAAATCACTAACAACCTATCCGTAATAATAAACTGTAGTTTCGGCACCAGTGCCATCACATCACAGCAAAAACCACTAACGACCGGTTCCTAATAATATAGTACAAATAACACTACCACAACAACGCCACCAAAATCACTAACAACCACTCGTTAAGGATATAGCATAAATATCAATACCACCATAATAGCACCAAAATCACTAACAACCGATCCCTAATAATACCAATACCACCACACCGCCGCCAAAATCACCAACAACCAGCCCCTAACAATGTAGTATTAATATCAATACCACCACAATGGCACCAAAATCACTAACAACCGCCCCTAATAATTTACTGTAGTTTAAACACTGGTACCATCACAACAAAGCCAAAATTACTAACGACCTGACACTAATCACACAACAGAAATGCCAATACCACCATAACGCCATCAAAATCACCAACAACCAGTCGCTAAGCAAATAATCTTAATAGCATTATCGGCTCAACGCCGTCAAACTCACTAAACCGGTCCCTAACAAATATAGCGTAAATACCAGTACCACCACAGCGCCGTCAAAATCACTAAGAACCGGTCCCTAACCATCTGTAGTATAATTTCGTATGCTCACTCACTCACTAACCTGCATAGCTATTGGCTGAGAACTACGACGTCACGCGCCGCCATTCGTTCGCAGATTAACAGCGACCAGAGATGCTGTTAGAATGTCGAGGTTGTGTGCACAATTCAATAGCAGAGCAACTGCGATGAAACGGATCGCCTGAATATACTCATTACGTTTGCTTTTCGCAGTATTTCATTCTTTAAAAATGCTGTAAAAACGTGCAATAAAGTTGCACTTCACTATTGAATGCAGTTCATTCCATCGCTGTCCTCTTTCAACGCTTCAATCACGCCGCTAGACGATATTTATGTTTGTACGGATTTACATCGTACATCAGCATGACGCACATCAAACTTGATGTTAAAGGCTATTGAAAGGAACAACGAGGGTTATTTTTATTTCTTACAAGCTGTTCCTTTGCTTTTAACGTCATTCACTCCGCCGTCTTTGGGTATTTAGAGGGATCGTCTGTGTCCGTGTTTAGTATTTATAAGTAATTTGAAGCTGAAGACATATTATTGAAACAGTGTACACGAATCAAGTGGCTCTTCTCTGTACTTTCTCTATACTCCCAATCAGCCCCTTCCGATACGGATCCAAAACGGCACAACAGTAATCCGAATGTGGAGGCACGAGAGATTTGTACGCTATCTCCTTTGTTTGTGCATTACAAATTTTGAAGATTCGACCTAGGAATCGCAGCCTAGAATTAGCTCTACCTACTAACGAATTAATGTGTAAGTCCCATTTCATGTTCCTTTGTACTGTTACTCCCAAATATTACACGGAATCAACCATATTAATAACTGAACTGTTTACCTCGTATCGGATTCTTTTTGTTAGTTATGCGCACTGCCTTGCAGTTTTTACAATTCAGTGCAAGTTGTCATTCGTCGCACCATACCGAAATAACATCAACATCGCGCTGAATTACTAAGCAATCGGCCGAATTCCTTACTTCCCTATAGATGACTGCATCATCAGTAAATAATCTAAAACTGCTTTTCACTTTGTCTCCAAGATCGTTTATAAAAATGAAGAGACGGAGTGGTCCTATTACACATCCTTGAGGAGTTCTAATGTAGTGGTGTAAAGTGGGATCCACTTTATGGTGTCGAATACGGAGGGCGAGCAAAGGAGGGCTGTTGGAAATTACAGCAGAACACAAGCAGTAACAGATGCGATAAAAGAGCTGGAAAGGGATTGAGAGGAAGACAGAGGGAGGGTGAATAGGGTCATGGGAGTGTACAGGGTGTGTATTGGCGATGTCTCCGGCAATAGCTTACGAAATATACTGTACACCAGGTGTGTACACAACCTGCTTAATCTCAGTCGCAATTAAGAGCAATTAAATTTTAAAAAATCACAGACTCTGTACTCGTGGATACAGCACATACTCACCCACTATTATTTGTATACATATAATAATTTTTAAAAAAAACCTATTAGTTTCTTTTATAAATCTCACTTTTTTTGTTGTCGTCAGTCTTTCGACTGGTTTGATGTAATACTCCATCCCTTCCTATCCTGTACTAACCTCTTCATTTCCAAAACTCGTTCATTTCTTACTTTGTCGGTCCACTTAATTTTCAGCATTCTTCTGTAGGACCATATTTCAAATGCTTCAATTTTCTTCCTTTCCGGTATTCCCAAAGCCCATGTTTCGCTACTATAAAGTGCTGTGCTCCACACATAGAGTTTTATAAGTTCTTTCTACTTCCTACATCAATATTTCAAACTAAAAGGTTTCTCTTTTTCATGAAGGCTCTTTTTGCTAGTGCTATTCTGCTTTTAACATCATTCCTGCTTCAGCCATCGGTTGTAATCTTGCTTCCCAAGTGACAGAATTCACTTACTTCTCCTATTGCATCCGATCCTATTTTTATATTTAATCTACTAGTATTGGTATCATTTCTGCTACATTTCATCACTTTTGTTTTGCTTTGATTTATATTCAGTCGAAAAACTTCCTTCAGTATATTATTCATGTCATTCAGTAACTTCTCAATATCCTCAGCCGTTTCTGCTAACAAGACAATGTCATCAGCAAATCATAGCATACTGATTTTTTCTCCTTATGCCACATGGAAATTTTTCTTTGACTTTCTTCATTGCTTCTTCTACATAGAAGTTGAATATTAACGGGGATAGACTACAACCTTGTCTCACACCCTTTTTAACTGATGTATGTCTCTCGTGATTCTCTACTTTTATTACAGCCACTTGATTCTTATATAGTTTATAGGGTATTCTTCTATATCGATACTTTAGACCTGACTTCTTTAAAATTTTGAACATCTTGGCCCACCTAACATTATCAAACACTTTATATATAACCCCATTGTTGTCGTGCAACACACAGGAAACAATTTCAGGAAAGGTATTCCGATGCTGCTTAGATCTATCAAGAATGTAGGTGTGCCAGGTTTATATTTTGGAGAAACAAAAAATATATGATTTATATCACCTATTTCGGGATTCTTCATCTACATCTACATCTACATCTATACTCTGCAAATCACAAATACTGTGGGTGGCAGAGGGTGCTAAGCACCAATCATAATTCTGCGCATTCCAATCCCGAACAGATCGAGGAAAGAAGGAATACATAAATGAATCAGTACGGCATCTTATTTCTCTAATCTTACCCCTCCTGTCATTGCGACCTAAATAGGTTGGCGGAAGAAGTATTATGTTGCACTCGTAACTTAAAGATTTTCGCATATTCTCCAGCAAATTCAAACGAAAACGACGTCGTCTGTCCACCAAACAATCCCAGCCCAACCCACTAATCAGCTCTGTGACACTTACGTAAGGACTGTAACTAGCGGTCACGAATAGAGCGGCTCTCCTCTGTACTTTCTCTAATGTGTCAATCAAGTATTCACAGATATCTGATGGCTAAACAATGTAGATGCTGAGCGAACATACCGAGATCTCACTCCCCGGGTGTTATCCCGTCTAATCCGTGGCGGGCGGCTCTGGTTGCGGGAAGCCCCGTGCGGACTAATTTTCGGCTCGCGGCTAGAGTGACCGGATATGAAATCTGTCGAAGCGGCTTCCGGAAGCGCCGACATATTGCTTCCGCTCGCTGGTCGCGGTTCATTAGCGCCGATGCACCACCTGGTCCCCCCTCCCCGTCCTCCCACAACAATACACGCGAAAATTGGGGTCCCCGGGCGTGTAACCATCTCCCCATTACAGGCATTATTTGCACGTGGTGTTTGAAGGACACGCTTGGCGGTGGAAGAACACAAGGATACTGACTAGGGACAGCTTTGACCTCAAACGCTCGGTACCTCACGGAAACATGCTTAGCATAACAAGCGATCACAAACAAAAGAGTGGTGTGTGTCATTTCCACGCAGAACGTTGCATTCTACCTCAACTAACATTTTAATAGGGAGAAAAAAGTAACAAGATACCAATACCATTTGAAGGAAATTATACTTAATTCGATGACATTCGTGAGGACGGCGGCTCGAATCCCCGTTCGGGCATCCACATTTGGGTTTTCCATGGTTTCCAGGAAAATACCGGCCGAATTCCTCCCCATTCCTTGCCCCCATCCTTTCCCGTCTCTAAAGACCTCGCTGTTAGAGAGACGTTATGCAGATTGAAAAAAATAATCGATGACGTCACTGTATCTTTACATTTTCAGTCAACAACGCCAAAAACTATGTGTGTTTTTTTTTTTAAACTGCTTTCGTCTCTCAACAGCGAGGTCTTTAGAGACGGGAATGGGAAGGAATTTGGCCATGGCCTTTTTAAGGAAGCATCCCGGCATTTGCCTGGAGTGATTTGGGATACCATGGAAATCCCAAATCTGGGTGCCCGGACGGGGTTCGAACCGCCGTCCTCCCGAATGCGAGGCCAGAATGCTAACCGTTACACCACCACGCTCGGTAAATAAATAAAAAAAAACTCTGTGCTTAAAGTACTTAGTATAGCTTAAAACACGCATATACAGCAGTACCACACACCTGATAGTGCTTATATTAGTCCTCAAAGTGCAGATGCGGGATTTCGATGAAGTGGAAGAGAACAATGTGCACACCTCACTAAAGCCACGTTATCACATTCCAAATCACTTTCGCATTCACGCAGTCCAATATCAAAAGCCACACTAATTACATTTTCAAACGATGATGTTGGTATGTCAATGTCATAACCTGGCTTTTCCCAACCATATTGCAACACAGGCTTATACGTAGGTGCAGCAAATTTATTGTAATTTCATGATGAAATAACGACCATGTATCTTCACTTGTGGTTTGACACATTGTAGTTTTACAAAATCAGTGTGTTACGTGAGGTAGAATGGAAAGTTGTGCATGTAAATGACACACACCGCTGTTTTGTTTATGACCGCTTGTTATTGTAAACATGTTTTCGTGCGATTCCGATCGTTCGAGATCAAATGTTTCCTAGTTAGTGTGTTTTAACTGACGAGTTTCACAGTACTTTAAGATATTAGAAGTGAAGCGACGCCTTAGAAAAGCGGCGAGAGAAAAAAAAAAAAAAAAACTTAAAATTAGTGAAACTGTAGCTGAAATGTTGCGAAACTGAACAGTTTCCAACAGTTCTGTTAAAGTACTCTCTAAAAACCGACCATGTCAAATTTAACACATTGCTAGGGACGAAAGAAAGACTAGTTTCCTGTGAATAATATGACGTCACTATTACGATAAACATTTCGATTGCGACATCAAACCAAATCCGAATAGTAATTTTTGCGTCAATCGCATTCAGGAGGAAAAAGTTGTTAAACAGTCGACAATTTCAACCCCACAAACTGCACTTCCTTCCGGTGCATTAAGTGCTAACTTTACGGAACGTTTTTAAAAATTACTAGCTAAAAACACGGCTTTGTGGTGGCTCGCGAAGTTTTGTTATAAGAAATATTATATAAAATTATATAAATTACATAATAATCGTAAAAATTTTAGTATTTAAACTTCACGAACTGTCATCAAAATCCGTGTTTTTAGATTGTTCAAAAAAATAATTAGGCACATTTATAATGAGACGCAATCTTTAAATATTTAAAAATTCATTTTATTTTATTTATTTTTATTCAGATAGAAAATTTCTCATTCCAGTTTCTTCCTGTATTCTATACTAACATACTTGAATTTTTAATATTAGACCTACTAATTTTTTCATAAGAAAATCTTCTATTTAATGCTAGGCTTTCTCAAGTTTTTACTCTCGATAACGCAACGTCTTTAATACTATGATTTGGTTAGATTCTATTCAGTTGTATATCCTCACCCACCTCAAAAGGCATTTGACCAGTATCCAATGTATGTGATAACACATTAATGCGACCTTATAGATGCAACTACATATCACCATATCCTGCATTTAAGCGATTAATATTAAACACTAGCATTAACGCCCTTCAAAAACGTCGGGTATTACCTATGATAGTAGTAAGAATTTATTCTGGAAAAGCTTGTAAGGAAAAATGATTAACGATCATGTTTAATTATATTTTTCGTAATATGAGTACCTTACGGTTATCACAGTATTTGGCTAGGATTTTTTAAAATAAATGCATTTTACTTTAAATGACGGAAAGTATAATTTCAAAAATGGATAACTGTTCTGTATTTGACTGATACATTTCCCAATTACATACGTTTCGCGTAAGCTTTCTCCGAGTATTTAGTAAATTTCATTGTATCTTATCTTCCGCAAAATAACTCTTAGGTTATGATTTAACCTGTTTCTCATAACTGATACAGATGATATAGCGTTATCATAGAATACCCTTCTCCTTAAATGAATTTCTGAACCTAGTAGTCGTAAATACAGAAAAAGCAACATGTTAATTTATACGAACGTACCACGTATGATTGCCTCGCATTAATTTTTAAATATATATATATATATATATATATATATATATATATATATATATATTCCTGCTCTTCGTATGTTTGTGCAGTTACTTCAATAACAGATAATTACCTTTTATCTGGCATCACAATTAAACCTTCTTTTAACACTGTAAGTTGAAGAAAAATCAAATTCAATAATTTATTTGAAATTTATATTTCCCTTTTAACAGTATAAGCTATTCAGTTGAATTTTGCTGATTAGTCAGCAGCGCTGTGGTGGCAGGAGGTGGAACTAACACTTCGGCTATTACCGAGACTCGCCGAAGGGGAGCGTCCATAAACCACGTAGCTCCATTGTACCCTCCTGTGAACACCCCCCCCCCCTCACCCCGTTCGTAGTGCGTAGCTTTTTTCCCTATCGATTCCAGAAGACATTGTGTACTGTTTTCTCTTGTCGGTCTATCGTAAATCACATACGGAGAATAATTAAATGACGGAAACAAATACTCACATGCTGTTGTGAGTTTTGAACCTCATTTTAACTGTGACAAATAAAATGAGTGGGAAGCTACGGGGGTTGGCTCAGAATAGCCTCTCCCCCTCCCCCCACGTAGCCCACCGTAGCTTTCCAGCCAACCACTCCCCTCCCATCCGTTAGACTGACCACGTTGTTTAGGGACGGTCCCAAGGTTGCCGATCCATGGAGTTGAGCCTGCAGTCTCCAGACAACGCGTTTTATTAAAGAGGAAACTTACAACTAATATTCTTCCTAAACTGTGCGAAAAAATGAAGTGTGTTTAATTCGACGTTGCCCTGCTATTCATTAATGGAATTTTATTTGCGATGCCTAATCAGGCGCTGACTTCTCAGCTGCATGGGATGTGAGCATCATAAGCTACACATTTAACAAACAAAAAATATACGTATCAGGCGCTGCACGTAGTTACCCGCTTCACAGATAGATGTCAACACTCCACTTACCCCGTTAGTACTTAAAGTTAGTCCGGCCCGGCAGTAGGTATAAAACGTTTGCCGTCAACAACATAAAATCAAAGATCAAAACTCATCAAAGGGAGCCGACCACAAAATATTGGGAAAAGCTGGTGAAGTAGAACAAGTGTACACAGAATGAGGTGTAGCCGTGACTTGCTAAAGACCTTTTTTTGCTTTGCTTTTGGCTTTACGCCTCGTCGACATCTAGGTCAGGACGCGCATAAGGAACGGGAAGGAATTCGGTCAAGGCCTTGTTCAAGGAAGCACCCCGGCATTTGCGTGTACTGATTTGGGGGAACCACGGAAAACTCAAATCTAGATGTCCTCCCGAATGCGAGGCCAGAGCGTTAACCGCTCACCCACCACGCTCGGTGCGAATGACGATTTGTAAACTAAATAAGAGAAAAGCAAAATGAAAGTCCCGCATAAGTTAAAACAGGTGTCAGACAAGGTTGTAGTCTATCCCCATTAATACACAACTAGCATGTAGAGCAGTGTTTCCCAACCTTTTTTGGGTCATGTCCCACTTTTAACATTTTTTTTTTCCCCATACATAATTTTTAATAAAAAAATTATTTGTTATTAAAGAAACTCATATAGGATGGTTTTTTAAAGAAAACACTTTAATATTGTCATAAAACACAGTAACTAAAATTAAAAAAACATATAATGAAATACTAAAATTCTAAAGATTTTTAATAAAGATTTATTATGGCAATTTGATGCTTGCTACATAGAAATTTTATATTAGGCTCCAATTTAGTAAGCTTTAATCTCAAGTCTGTATGTTGTGTTATATCCAATCGATTTCTAAATATGAAGATGGAAAAATCACGAACAACGGCGTTATTGGCGCGTTTTAAAAGATCCGGGTTCCCGAGACAGGCGGAACATTACGCGGTGAATCACGAAAAGGTCAAGTTGACGACTCAAATCATCCAGATGATATATTTTGCTAACATCAAACGAAACTGTATCTAATAATTATTTACAGCACTGTTTTAAGAATTTGCTTTTTTGCTATATTTTGTACCTATATCTAGCATTGCATTTAAGTAACCCGAAGAGAAAGCGGTAAAGTCGTATCAAGTCAATTTCTAAATTGCCCCCCTAAAAAAACCAAATTCCCCCCTGTGGGGCGTGGGCCCCACGTTGGGAAACACTGATGTAGAGGAAGTTATAAAGGAAGTAAAAGAGAAATTTGAATGTGGCATAAGTGTTCAGGGACAAAAAAATAACTATGCTACGATTTGCTGATGACATTGTCTTGTTAGCAGATAGGGCTGAGGATATTGAGAAGTTACTGAATGGCATGAACAAAATACTGAAGGAAGATTTTGGACTGAATATAAATCAAAGCAAGACAAAAGTGATGAAATGTAGCAGAAATGACGGCAATAGTGGTAGATTAAACATACAAATAGTGTCGGATGTATTTGGGGAAGTAAGTGATTTCTATCATTCAGGAAGGAAGATTGAAAAATTTTGTGGATGGGACAGTTTGAACAGCACTACGGAAAAATGCGTTAGTAAAAAATATAAATGATTTATTTTCAAACAATGAGAAATAAATCAGAAGCAACTGAAACATGGGTGTGAACGAAACCAGAAATAACAAACTAATATCGATGTACTATTTGCTACGTAGTGGTTGGCAGAGGGTGCATTGGCCCTATCCTAAGGTGTCAATATTTTTGTAGTGGACTATCTTGGACACTTGAGTCTTAATGCTGACACTCATAGCTACAGGGATAAATACAACACTAACGAAGATTACAAGTCATTGTACAGAAAGAGATAACATTGACCGAAGCTTCTTTATTCAATTTCCTACCACAGGAAATGAAATGTTATCTACGAAAACTCAATAACTTTAAATTCAGACAAAAAGTATCTTTGCTTCAGAACTCATTTCACTCTGTTAAACTATTTTCTTGATGGAATCTGGTAACTATTAAGGATGGTTTAGAAAATACTATGTTTGGTGTAGGAAAGGGAAGTTGATAAAGCTGTTCAAAATAACTACAATGGTGTATGATTTTTCTTTCTGTTAAAAGTGTTTACAAATGCAGTAATCAGATTATATGAAAATTGTAATCATGTATAGTAACTAATTTATTTTCAGTCTACATTCGAAATTTATTATACTAATGTGTTTTGAAGTAAATATCCGGTTACCAGTAGCTGGTAATATTATTTGTTTATTGTGTATGTTGTTCCACATGCCCTAGAATGTTCTCACACGGGATCAAAGTGAATATCTATTATAACCTAAACGTATGTGGATGGGAAGGGATGCACGGGATATGTCAGCAGGCGCCCATGGGCAATCTGAAGGAAGCATCCCGACATTCGCATGGAGTGATCTGGGAAAACTCATAGTTTTAGTTTCCTCGCTCATTATATACTTCGTTTTCAATTTCCTAATGGCTTGTGGGAAAAAAAATTAGTATAGAAAACGATCAGTTCTGGCCCTAATTGCTCTTATTTTCTTTTATGGGTCATTCCTGGATATAAATCTTGCTAGTAAGAAAATGTGTTTGCGTGAATTTTTCGTTCTCAGAAAAAAAGATAAAATAAAACAAAATGAAAAAATGGGAAAAATAATTTTGTTCGATTTTCCGTTTTAGCCATGGCGCTTCCTTTAAAGTTTACATTGACGCGCTGTTTGTTGTACAAAGAGTTAAATTTGGGCAATTCTTATTTCGAAAAAAAATGCAGAAAAATATTTGTGGTGAAACCGGATTCAGAAACAATGCGTATTGGTGTGTATTCAGTGGTACCAACTTCTGAGCAGGTGAGCACATTAAGGCGTTCCAATAACTGCACCACTTGCAGTGACTAGTATCGCTTCCCTCTGCATAGCCAACTCTCATCGAATCATAGCGTGCTAAATTCTCTATAAAGAAAGAATTGTAAATTTTGTTCCAAAATTCAATAAAATGGTTTTTAATACAGTTCATTATACGTTTTTTTGAAATTTTCGTTCAAATTGTGTGTATAAAACAAACACGTAAAAAAGTTTCAGTTAAAAAATTACTGTGTGTGGTGGAAAAGTTTCGAAAATTTTCAAAACAAATTTTTTTCAAGACATTTTATACTACCTAATTCATGTAATTGCCCACCAAATGGAAAAAAATTATTTCTTTTCGGAAAAAATTATTTGTTGAAACATCATAGTGACGGTTTCACGAAAAGCGTTACCGCGAGAAAGGTGGTTACAATATTGCTGCAAACTGTAGCAGTCTACATACATAGGGAGCCTCCTGTGAACCATCCCCTCCCCCCCTTCCACGTACCACGTAGCTTTTATCCCTTTTGATTCCAGAAGACAGTTTGTACTGTTTTCTCCTGTCAGACTATTGTAAATTACATACGGATATAATTAAATGACGGAAATAAATATTCACATGCTGTTGTGTGTTCTGGACCTCATATTAACTGTCACAAATGCTATGAATGGAAAGCTACGTGGCTTGGCTCGGCACCCCCCCCCCCAACTTATCCCAGCGTAGCTTACTACCCCTCCCCTCCCCTCTAGACCGACACACGTAGTCTATGGACGCTCCCTGACGCCTGCTATCACCAGTGCCTCCAATTTAGCATATTTACAACACGAAATAAAATTAATTTTAGCAAACAGCATATTTTTGGCATCTTTTCCTGATAAGTCAACGATTTTGTTTGAGTGATAAAATTTTAGTATTGTTCATTGATTTATTAGAACAATCTATCATAACAGATTGTTATTAATTATTATTAATTTTAAGATGGCTATTTTACAAGTCTAAAATAAGCAGCTCCATAAAAGATTTAAGAAAGAATTTTTTAACCAATTTAAATAACTCGGTTGTTATTAAACATTAAATTTGTATTGTTTATTCCTATTTTTAACTAAAATACATATTTAAGTTATGTTTCAAATAATTTTCGAGATAAAATTTACATATCACGATATATGCCTTACAGACGCTAGATAATTAATATTTCTTGCTCTTTTCATTGCATGATAGATAGACAAGGTTGGTTTTAATGGTAGCGTTAAATTCTGGTATAGTTGTTTTTTCGGTTTTGTTAGAAAATGGTAAAGTGTGGTAAAGTGTTTTTTTTTTTTTGGTGGGGGGGGGGGGGTTCGTAAATGGTAGAGGTGTTACTTGGTAGAAATAACATTTGGAAGAGTTTTTTTGGCATAGTTATTTTTTAGTACTATTTTATTTTGATACAAGTGTTGAGTGGTAGACCTCTTAATGGTCGGGCTTATTTTGGGTGGATATTTTTCTGGTAGGAATGTTAAATGACCTTTAACCTTGCGACAGGCGTATTTCCAAAAGTCACACTTCAGGGCTCAAGTATCAAAATGATACAGCCATTATAAACTCACAATTTGTTTTTACTTTAATGATTAATATCGTATGTATAAGGGCCATTAAAGAAAAACTTTCATTTCAACAAAAAAGAGGTTTCTCTATTTAACAAATATATATATATAAATCATTTTCTTAGAAATGTAAAAATTTTCATCGGTATTAGCAAATTCTTCAACACTAGATTGTCCACTTAACTCAGTTTCAGAATTTCCTTCCCTTTCTTCTATTTTTTTGCGATGTCATCTGAAGAACCTGGGGCATCATATCTTCTGTCGGCTTGCAAGTCGTCTGGATTGGTCGAATTATAAATTATCTTCTCCACAGACGTCGAAAACTGAAAAATAAGGGAAAAACCAATGTTCACTCACACGGAAGGGCGCAAGTATCAATTTGACAACAATTTATTTATTTATTTATCTTATGGCCATGCACAAAATCAATAATACAATGTAAAATAAAATTATAATTAAAATTCAAAATCAACATGGTGCAGCCAATGTGGAGGTTAATTTGAAATATTAATAAAGTCTATAGGTGATGACCTCAAGGCTCGAAGTGGGCAATCAAAGGTCACGTGACGGATGGTTTGTTTTTCCTCACCACAGTCGCATCTCGGTGAATCTCTCATTCCCCGTGTATACAAAGATGAAGCAGATCTGCCATGACCAGACCTGACTCTGTTAAGAGCTGCCCAGGTCTTGCGGGGAAGGTCGAGTCCCTTTAGTGCCTGTTGACTGTCGAACAGGGGGTGCCATTCCGGTGGGGCTGAGGCTATCCACTCCAATTTCCAAGCTTCTCTCCCATTAAAATTATCAGATATAAGCTGTTTAGCAGTTTTTATGATTGGACTTCTTGATTTAAGTCTCAGAAATTGGATTACCATGTCGTCATGGATGGGCAGATCCAAGTTATGACAGATCTTATTATGTTGGGCAGTTAGGAGATTGTGTCGTCTTATTGTAGGCGGTTCGATGTTATACAAAACGGGTAGCCAGTACAGTGGAGTGGTCTTGATACATCCCCTAATTATCCGCATTGTCTGGTTCAAAACTGTGTCGATCTTTTTGACGTGGGCGCTATTTATCCAGACAGATGAGCAGTACTCAGCTGCAGAATACACAAGGCTCAGTGCTCCCCAGGAGGTGCCAGTTAACTTCTGTAGAATATTATTACTGGTTCTTAGTTTTGCTGCAAGGTTGCTTAGATGTTTATTGTACGACAAGGTGCGATCCATTACGACTCTCAAATACTTGTGGAAAGGGTGGTGTCGGAGGGGAGTGCCACCAAGAAGAACGTCAAGTGAGAGATTCACCGCCCGATTGTTAAGATGGAAGACACTAGTTTCCGTCTTGCTGGAACTGGGTACGAGACTCCATTTCCGAAAATAGTTGCTCAGGGTTTTGATGTCTGCTGTTAAACTATTTTCAATTTGATGAACATTATCGAATTGTTGTACTACTGCCAGATCGTCAGCATAAGAGAATTTTCTGGATTCTGTTTGATGAATGTAAGAAATATATACATTAAAAAGAAGTGGGGCAAGAACTGATCCTTGAGGCAGACCATTATTCACTCTTCTTACTTTGCTTATCTTATTGTCTGAAACAACCTGGAATGTTCGGTTAGCTAGCATGGTATTGATCAGACAACTGATGTTTTTGCACTTCAAAACGTTCAGCAGTTTGTATACCACGCCCTCTCGCCACACTGTATCATAGGCTGCGGTAAGGTCAACAAATACAGCACCAGTCTTCAATCGTCTCTCGAATCCTGCTTCTGTGTGAGTTGCCAATGCCAGGACCTGATCCTCGCAGTTTCTTGCAGGTCTAAAACCTGCCTGTTCAACCGGGAGGTTTGCGAAAATAATTGGACTGATTCTATTGTAGATAATCCTTTCAAATAGCTTGTAAGTAGTACTTAGTAATGAAATAGATCTAAAATTCTCTGGAACTTCAGGGTTTTTTCCAGGCTTCAGAATGGCTATGATCTTTGCCCGTTTAAACTCTGCAGGAATGAAATTTGTCTGTAGTATGTTTGTAAAGAAACGGGCCAACCATTTTTTGTTGTTTTCCACAGTGTGTAAGGAACTCTGGGTGAACTTCGTCAAAACCTGGAGCCTTCCCATTCTTCATTTGTTTGATGGCCCTTCCCACCTTTATATTGGTGACAGGGGATGAGAGGTTTGTAGGGGCAGAGTACAATCGTTTTAGATGGAACAATAGTTTTTTCACTTTCCGAGTATGATCTTTATCGGCGCTCACTCAAGACATGTTGGCAAGTCGACTTGCTATTTGGTCTCGAGTGACCTGATGCTTCGCTTGAGGGTTATTTATACGAATGGTGTTTACAAAGGGATGCCCGAAGAAAATTCTATATTCTCGAGAATATTTTGCTTAGGGAGCGTGCATAAATCACGTAGCTCCATTTTGCCCTGCCGTGAATTACCCCCTCCCCCCACATAGCCCTACGTGGCTTTTGCCTCTAACCCCCCCCCTCCCCCCGCATAGCATGTAGCTTGTTTCCCTTTTCATTCCAGAAGACATTTTGTACTGTTTTCTCTTATCAGACTAATGTAAATTACATACGGAGATAATTAAATGACGGAAATAAATATTTACATGCTGTTGTGTTCTGTACCTCATTTAATTGTGAAAAATAATATGAGTAGAAAGCTACGTGCCCTGGCTCGGAACCCCTCACCCCCCCTCTTCCCTCCACGTAGCACATCGTAGCTTTCCAGCATGTAATATTTTATAATATTTGAAAAAATTAAGTAACTTCTATAATAATTTGCTTACAACAAATAAACACGGATTTCGGAAGAAAAGATCATGTGAAACACAGCTGGCCCTATTTACACACGACGTAATGAAAGTTATCGATGCAGGTTCACAAGTAGATGCAATTTTTTTAGATTTCAGAAAGCCTTTGACTCTGTGCCACACAACCGCCTTTTAGCGAAGCTTCGAGCGTACGGTATATCGGATCAGCTTTGTGAATGGATCAAGGATTTTCTAAAGGGTCGGTCGCAGTATGTCGTCGTTGAAGGAAAAAGTTCTTCTAATCTAGATGTTACATCGGGTGTACCTCAAGGAAGTGTAATAGGACCACTTCTTTTCTTAATTTTTATAAACGATCTCAGAGACAAAGTGAAAAGACTTTTTAGATTGTTTGCTGATGATGCGGTTATTTATAGGGAAGTAAGAAATTTGGCCGATTGCTTAGAAATTCAGCGCGATCTTGATGTTATTTTGGCTTGGTGCGCTGAGTGGCAATTTACTCTAAATTGTAAAAAGTGCAAGACAATGAGCATAACTAACAAAAAGAATCCAATTGTTCAGAAATACGAGTTAAACAATACAGTTATTGATAGGGTCGTTTCTATGAAATATTTGGGAGTAACAGTGCAAAGGAACATGAAATGGGACATACACATTACTTCGTTAGTAGGTAGAGCAAATTCCAGGCTGCGATTCAAAGGTCGAATCTTGAAAAATTGTAATGAACAAACAAAGGAGATAGCGTACAAATCTCTTGTGCGTCCACATTTGGATTATTGTTGTGCCATTTGGGATCAGTTTCGTAAGGGGTTGATCGAAAGTATAGAGAAAGTACAGAGAAGAGCCGCTCGATTCGTGACCGCTTGCTACAGTCCTTATGAAAGCGTCACAGAACTGATTAGTAGACTAGGTTGGGAGTCTCTGGTAGATAGACGACGCACGTTTCGTTTAAACTTATTGGTAAACATGCGTACTCCCACTTTCACCTTAGAGTGTAGTGAAATACTTCTTCCACCAACCTATTTGAGCCGGAAGGACGGGAAAGATAAAATCAGAGAAATAAGGTGCCGGACTGATTCTTATATGAATTGTTTTTTCCCTCGTACGATTAGGGATTGGAATACACAACAAAGAGATTAGCTTTGGTGCTGAGCACCCTCTGCCAACCACAATTTTGTGAATTGCTGAGTATATATGTAGAGGTAGATGTACCTTCCGGTGTCAATTTGCAACAAATTTTACGCTCCAATGGCAAAACCCCTAGTAATCTAATCATCCCTATATATATATATATATATATATAAATTTTCTTTTATAATTGGAATGTTAAATTCCTCCCCCATTTACTTTTCCGATTCACAAATTTTAATTTTAAATTCCTTAAACGTTCCTGGAAAATTATTCATCACTTCAATTGGTAATTTGTTCCAATCCCTGACACCCTTACCAACAAAAGAAAAAAATTTCCACTCCTTATGCATGAAATCGAGCGCCAGCTTGTGGTCATGGTCGCCTTTCCCCTTCCATGCACTATTCCCAATTCTTTGACCAATATCCCTCCAATCAATTCATAAATTTTTTAAAAACTTACAGAAATGAGTGAGTGCTGCTAGAACTCTTATCGCACACTATAAAGCGGTCCAGCAGTCTCTCTCAGATGATATTTCCTCTGAAGAATATTCAAGGTGGCGATAGAAACGTCCAAGGCAGAACAAAAATGTAAACCAGCCTGTGCGGTATTTCGATCAGTATGTTTAATTTAATTTAATTGCAATGGAGCACACGCTCCGGTGGCAATTTCCCTACACACCCATCTTCCCCCTATCCTGCACACACCTACATTTGCCCTCTACAAATTTCAACTTTAAATTCTTTTAACGTTTTCGATAAGTTATTCGTCATTCCCCTTGGTAACTCATTCCAATCCCTGACACCCTTACCTAAAAAAAGAAAATCTTCCCACACCCCTGTGCCTGAAATCGAGTGTCAGCTTGTGGTCATGGTCATCTTTTCCCTTCCATGAACTACTTTTCATACCTACTGCAATATCTTTCCATGCCTCATCGCCAGTATACGCCCTGTACACTCCCATGGCCCTCCTCATCCTCCTCCTGTCTTGCAATAAATCCCATTCCAGCTCGGTTATGACATCTGTCCAGGGGCGCCGACTCTGTGGGTGCTCGGGGGCTCCGGCACCCATGAGAGGTAATCAGTGGGTGCCGAGCACCCATGAGCACGGACATTGAAACTAAGCGCCGCGTGGCGAGGCAAGATGTCTTGACGAGATCGCACTTGTTTATGTTAAGAGAGTGCACTACTGCGCGTCATACCCAGGGAGAATATAAACGCCAAGTTAGGTCATACATAACACTATCCATTGTGTGTGGTAAGTATAGGTTTGATTTGTAAAGAGCACGCACACAAGCAAATCAAGCAATTCGACTCGCCCGCCTCACCCGTCCGCCGCGGCTCGTAGGCTGTATCAGGTGTCTTACTAATTCCTAGTCGAGCAGGCAAATAAAGCACGTCCTTTGAGAGCATGCTGCGCCTTATGTTATCTTGTTTAATTCGGGAAATTATTAGTTTCGATAGATAAATTCGTCCTTCGAAATCGTAATAAGCCCAAATCTGAAGAATCCTCCACTAGTAGCTCTTCTCAGCTTTTTACAGCTCAACTAATCGAACCAGAAGATATTTCTGCAAATTCAGTTGAACATAAGAAAAGGCGTAATTTTCAAAGTAAGAGGCAGACAGTTATTCCATGGCTGGTATAGTGACGAAGATATAGATAATGTGTATTACCAAATCTACAAAGAAACCACGTCTAGTGGCTCTTCTGCGCCGGAAACATCATCTAGAGGAGATGAGTTTATTAAAACATTCACTCAAGATAGTTTTTTTCGTGAAATAAAGCTTTGAAAATCCTGATGTTCACTGATTTTCTGTATTGCATCAAGCCAAATTAGATGACATCAATATACATTGCATGCTATCAAAAAGTAAACAATATGACATGAAAACAAATCGCGTTTTAGTGAGCATAGGTCTAGCCATAACTGACCACGAGGAAAAATATTTAAATTAAATTCGATTGTTGAAGCTGTGATCATAAGACATTCCCGAGTTAAACATGTGGCTCCACCGCAACAAATATGGGTGGTTATCACACGATATCACTAACCAAGTGTGTACATTGTACACTTAAAAATGTGCACTGTACAATTTTGAGTGATGAAGCTCTGCATAAAATAATCAAAGTGACAAAGTCATACAAAATGCGGTCTATTATTCAGTTACAGCTTATAAAACTAGTGATATTTCCAGTAATGAACAAGTCTCATTCTTCTTTCGTTACGTGGACTCAAAGTGTAGTAAACACGAAATTATATCAGCATTTGTGGAACAGTATCAAATCCGACAAAATTTGTTTGCAATTTTCAATGACATGCAGTACCAAGAAGATTCGACATAGATATCAAGATGCGTAGGGGTCTATATGTAGATAGTGCTTCTCATGTCGAAATAAGGGCAATTAAATGTGCATTTCACCGCTCAGTCATTAAACCTTTTTCAAGACACTATGAGAGAAGTACATGCAATAAAAGATTTTTTTAACGTGTTGTAAACGTGCGTGGTTCACCAAAACACAGGGTTTGTTTTGAATCATTACAGGCAGTTGGCGATACTTAAAACCTTTCTTTGCAGCTTGTTTGATCAACAAGATAGTGTTGTAAATATTAATTATTATTATTAATTTTAACGCTCCGGCGGCAATCCCCCTAGTCATTTAATTATCCATTTTTATATATTTTTTAAATTTAATTTTATAATTGGACTGTTAACCTTGAAAACTATTCTAAACAATTATAGTGTGCTTTTATGTTTTTTGAACGACACAAAAAGTCTGAAATATGATGCTAGCACGAAAACATAATTGTTTTTAAAAAGTCTTCAGTCGTTTGAGTTTCTTTTTATTATCAAATTCATGTAGGGAATTCTCGATCGTTTTGAAGTTGTAAATGCAACTGTACAGAAGATTTCTCTGCATCCTGTATATAACATCAGTACTGTCAAACACTTTATATTGTCCCAAAGAACTGACGAAAAATTTCAAAACCTTTGGAAATCGACTTTTGACCCAGTTTTTATATTGGAAGATCAACAAATCTATATTAATAATTTCAAAAATAAGGAAGATACATAAAAATATAGACGATTCATCAAGTAAACCGCATTAATTTTCCTCGCCAGCTGACTGATATAAAAAAAAAATGCATATTTGAGTAACGTGGAATTATTTCTTACTGATCAAAATGTTACAAGCAGCGGTTACGTGAAACAGTTCTACGAAGATGACTTTGATGTGAACCGTTTGGTTCTTCAGCGTGCTTTTAGATATTGGACGAACAAAAAATCTCAGACTGAACAATGCAATGAATGTATGTTCATCTTCTTTGCTTTCCTAAAACATTCAACCGATCACGATGAAACTTTGAGTTATTATGTGCACGCATGCGAAGGTTTGTGTCCAATAAGAAAAAAAAATCAACCCTTCTCCCCCTTTACTTGTATACGAACCCAAATTTTTTATCCGATTTCGATGGAACTTTGCACTTATATACTTTAAAATAAACAGAAGAATACTGTCAGTATTTGGTTTTCAGGAACCCAACCAATCTTCCTCTTTCCACCCCATATTTTTTTCCAGTGTGTTTTTTTTTTACACATCCACAATTTTTATCCGATATCGACGGAAATTATCACACGTATACCTTAAAACTAACAGAGAAATACTTTCTATATTTGGTTTTCATGAGCCCTTCCTCTCTACCCATTTCCATCCACTTAATTTTTGTAAATGTTCTTTATACATACCCACAGTCCGATTTCAATGGTCCTTTGCACACGCATACTGTAAAACAAACAGAAAAATACTATCTACATTAGGTTTGCGAAAACCCAACCCCTCTCACCCTTTCCGCCCCCTTATTTTTGTAAATGTTCTTTATACATACTCACAGATTTCAATTGTCCTTTGCACACATACACAGTAAAACAAACAGAAAAGTACTGTTTAAATTTGATTTTCAGAAACCCAACCGCTCTCACTCTTTCCACCCCATTAATTTTTGTCAATGTTCTTTATACAAGGCTACAGTTTCTATCCGATTTTGAAGTTACTTTGCACACAAATACTTTAAAGCAAATATTACAAAAATCCAATGTCTCTTCCCCTTTACTCCCACCCATCATAATTTCAAAAGTTGTTTTTATAAGATTTTTAATGGTACACTGCACACATATATTTTAAAACAAAGAGAAATGTGTTGCCTACATTAGGTTTACAAAATCCCACCCACTATTACTCATCAACCTCCTTAAACAAAAATTACACATGAAACCATTCAGTTTCTCAGTTATTTGGTACATGTTAATGTGTCTGTTTTCTATCTGCGTACCCACTTAAGAACTAAAAATAGGGATTGCAACGCATGCCGACCAAAGCTGGTGTATATACGGTATAATTTGGTATTGCGAATCTATCCAACATATGATATGCGATGTCATCAAATTCTTAAAAATCGTTTTAACTGTTCCAGTATTTGCATGCACCGCAGAACGGTCATTTCCAGCAGAATGGAGAGCAAAACTTATTTGAGGAGTGCTATGATTGAATGATCACATAGTAGCGCACGTAAACCGAGAAATAGCGGTTGAAGTATACCTACAAGATATTGCTGATACGTCAATAAATAGAGCTGTAGTTCCACAAATACGGTTGTATTGAAAAAGATTGATATCGTTATATAAATTATTAATGTAGCTTCTTATAAAGGTTTATTAGTGTTCATCATACAATTCTTCTTAAAGCTGTATATATTAAGTAGGTACTAATACATAACACCAGTAAATAAAAATTATATTACACACTGCTAATATAATGATTTCGTGAAAGAATGTAGGCTTTCTCGGTGAGACAGTTCCGTAAAATCCTCTCGAGCACCGCATGGGGTTAGCGCGTCAGTAAAGATACGAGGCGACTTTTCGGATGCTGCCACTGGCTCCATTTTACGGTGAACTTTAAGCATAATGATTTCATTTTTATTATTATGATAGGTACCGTTCTTTATTGTTTAATGTAGTATTTTTTTTACCCGTCTTTTTTTTCTTTCCTCTATATACTAATTACTAGCTGTATCAACGACTTCTTTCACGTTAGTGATGCTTGCGGATACAAATCAAATGCAATAATAAATCCTGATTTCTAATAGGAATTCACAAATCATTGGTTACTTATTTATTGCTATTATAAACTTGAAAATCTAAGTTTTGTTACTCAATCACCTTAAAAAGGCCGAAGTCATTTTAATGAACTTTAGTGTGTTTTTTGGTCTGGAACAGAATACAGAAAATGCAGAATCTTTCTTTCCTACTCTGTCTGTCTGATCGCTTGTAACTTGAAGTCTACTTGATGGATTTAGATACGATTTTCATTGTTACGTAAAAATATTTGGTGCCGGCGTCTTTCATCATTGTCAATTATTTTGAAGGTTTTTATTTAATTTGCTTGGAACCCTAAATCTTTCAAGGATAAATAGTAGGTTACTCCCTTCCAAATAGGCAACCTGCCAATGGAAGTATCGTCAAAACTAGTTCATACTCTTCACCATATTTTTTTTTTTTTTTGTATCTTTACCTTTTTTTTTTTTAATGTATCATCAAATGAATATGAGCACCCACGAGGTTTTCTAAAAGTCGGCGCCCCTGCATCTGTCACTGATTGCATTCTGCGATAATTACCAGAAACAATTCTAGCAACCCTTTTTGCACCCTCTCCAACTCCTGTATTTGATACCCATAATGTGGGTCCCATCCTACACTACCATATTCGAGCAATGGTCTGACCAAAGTTTTGTAACCCAATGCCTTTACTTCTCTCGTGCATCCCCTCATCACTCTCTCCAACAAGTGCAGGATTTTGAAACCTTTTCCTACCACCTGTCCAATGTGTCCTGCCCAGTTAAGCTTGTTTTCAAATGTAATGCCAAGATATTTACATTTCAAGTCTTCAGCTTACGTTCTATTTGTCCCGGTGGCACATTAGGGCCACTTTTCTTCTGTTCTGCCTCTCACGTAGCGAGCTGTCTATGTTGAGCAATCAGGCAGACATTCCATCAAGGTCGTCAGTTACGTGTAAAGGTATTTCACACAGTTAAACTTCTCCCTGCGGCGAAATCGGGGAATGTAGTTACAGACAATTCCGCTAGATGTCTCCGGCTTGTCGCATTGTGTTTCGGGATTACAGTTGATTTATGCCGTCATTACAATGTAAGTGTAATCGACAAAGTTCATCCACAAAAGATCTTGTCATATTTATCTTAACAGAGATATTTTATTATATCTTACCAGGCCTATTGCACCACATAAAAAATTTTCATCATCGTTCTCCGAAATAAAGAAGTGAATTTGTTTGCTTGACTTTTTTTTTTTTTGCCGTCATTAGTCTTTGGACTGGTTTGATGCAATCCTCCATCTTTTCCTATCCTGTGCTAACCTCTTCATTTCTACATACCCCTTACAGCCCACGTAGGTCCAATAAATTTTTACGACACTATTTTTTTAAAATCTATTTCAAAATTATTACCACTGAAGCTAACAATAGCATATACTATTGGGTATCTATTTTTACGGTATATGTGCAATGGGTTGTACTCAATTGCTGGTGGCAGATCTAAACCATTCTGCAGTATGGCACCGGTATTCTATTATTCCACAAACCTGTCAAATACTAACTTTTTAATCCATTAATTTTCTTTTTAATGTTTTCAACAGTACAGCATTCTTTCATAGAACTAAATAATTTCATAATCTTTACGTGTCAGCCTTTCAATGCCTATTCTGCCTATTCTAATAGTCTGCATCTTTCTGACAGTACAACATTTCCTTCTGTTCAAACCCAGAAATCAAGATTTTCATTGGTTCGGCAGTCCAAAGAAACATCGGTAACCAGTTATCTTTTAAAAAATATGTCCCAATACACTGTAAATTTTTTTACAAATTATCTTTTATCAATATTGTACTAATATTGTTACATGTATTGATGTAGTAACGATAAAATACCATGTGGTCATGAGACGAAATGACCATCGAAAGACCGAAAAGGACGGTCAGATAGTAGGAAAAGGTTTCAAAATCCTGCACTTGTTGGAGAGAGTGATGAGGGGATGCACCAGAGAAGTAAAGGAATTGGGTTACAAAACTTTGGTCAGACCATTGTTCGAATATGGTAGTGTAGTATGGGACCCACATTTTGGGTATCAAATACAGGAGTTGAAGGGGGTGCAAAGAAGGGCTGCTATATCTGTTTCTGGTAATTATCGCAGAATGCAATCAGTGACGGATATGATAAAGGAGCTGGAATGGGATTCATTGCAAGACAGGAGGAGGATGAGGAGGGTCATGGGAGTGTACAGGGCATATACTGGCGATGAGGCATGTAAAGATATTGCAATAGGTATGAAAAGTAGTGCATGGAAGGGAAAAGATGACCATGACCACAAGCTGGCACTCGATTTCAGGCACAAGGGTGTGGGAAGATTCTCTTTTTTAGGTAAGGGTGTCAGGGATTGGAATGAGTTAACAAGAGAAATGGGGGGTTGTGGCTTTACAGCACGTCGACGCCGGAGTCGTTAGTGGTGGGTCCGACGGCTCAGTGGTTAAGGTATCTCAATGTGGGTCGAAAGGTCCGCGGTTCGTATCCCTGCCTTGGCGAGGATTTTCACTGCCCCTTAACCCGCCCTTCACCTCTGGCACAGCTTGCTGTGTAATGTCAAGTACGCCAGAACGCTTCCGTGGTTCGGGTTCCAGGTTAAACTCTGGACCCCCTAACGGGTTAGGTTATGGTGGCTTTAACTTTTTTTTTACTTACGGCTTAACGTCTCGTCGAGGTCAAGGTTATTAATTTTTTTTAACTGCTTAATGTCTCTCTAACAGCGAGGTCTTTAGAGACGGGAAAGGATGGAGGGCAAGGAATGGGAAGGAATTCGGCCATGGCCTGTTGAAGGAAGCATCCCGGCATTTGCCTGGAGTGATTTGGGGAAACCATGGAAAACCCAAATCTGGATGCCCGGACGGGGATTCGAACCACCGTCCTTCGAAAATGCGGCTACGACAGGCGCCGTTCGCGCAGCCAATAGAAACACTGTCACCAGGTCGCTAAGACCACAGGGAATTATTATTATGAAGGCGGACTAGGATTGGGCAGTGGCCTTTTGAAGGAACCAGGAGTGATCGCGGGAGACGATCCAAAATACAAATCTGGACAGACATCGAACCCGCGCCCTCCCCGACCCCTGCACTGTTCGTCACGCATCCCGCACAACGTATCGAAACCCCTGCCACGGGACGGGGTTTCCACTTTCCTGTAAACCGACTGTCCCGACTCTGTATTAATCTGTCTGAGATTATCGTCACGGATTAAGATTTACCGAGAACACAGATGACAACGCAGGAGATAACAGGGGAATGAGACCTCTCTGAACCGAGTCTCCTGTCACGTGACGCCGTGTCTGTCATTATGTACTAGTGCGACCCCGTGACCGTATGATTTGCGTGTCGTCACGGGTCTAGGATAGTTCCAGTTCTCACGGTGAAACATCACGACAGGTTGACCCATCTGGCCAAATACGAATCTGACTGTGTTTCTCCCCTAGCGTGAATAAAATCTGTTGAAGCTGAAGAACTCGGAAGTATTAATAGAAGTAGGTATTAACCACGGACAGGGACGATCGCGCTATCGTATAATTGTTTCACAGGTCGCAGACTCGAACTTGCTAAAATACAAACGTGACTTGTTTTTTAGCCTAAAATTTCACTCTGCAAATTAAAAAAAAAAAAATCTTGTGAACATTAACAGAAACTATCAGTAGAAGGTTAGAAGCTTTTGAAGTGTGGCTGTATCGAAGACTTTTGAGAATACCATGGACAGACCACACTACAAATGCTCAAGTGCTCAGCAAAATGAAAAAAGATATGGAAATACTGACCACCATAAAAACACGGAAGCTTCAGTACCTTGCTAAAAAATTTGAGAACCTGGACCTCCAAGACAACTACGGAGCTAATCCAAGCAGAGACAAGACAGCCAAGATGGAAAAGAGCTCTTATTTTATTTATTCCAACGGAAAAACCATTTTATATTAATACATCTTATAATAGCTATTTAGTAAACACAATCTTCATATATAAAGATGAATGTATGTTTGTTTGTTTGATTGTTCTTCATACAAAAACAACCGTTTTCATCCGATCTCAATGAAACTTTGCACACTTATCCTTTGAAACAAGGAGAATAATACTGTCTACATTTGGTTGAAAAATTATCTGTATTAATAATACATGTTGTCTCGTAACTTCGAACAGAGGCGGCCCTAGCAAGTTTTTCAGGAGGTGCGAGATCCCATTGTGGCGCCCCAAATGAGCAATCGCTTATTCATGATTAAGGTGTCCATATTGATAGACTGAAGATAACATACAGTTTTTACATCCAAATGTAAAAGGTGGGTTTTTTTTTTTTTTTTTTTTTTGCTTATATGTTTTTACTGTATCACGTCGAACGACTGAACTGCTTAGGATAAATTTGGAATAATGTATTGGTCACCAACTTTTATCCCAGATAGCAGTTCCTGTGGGATTCGGATACGAATATGTATATGAAAGCTTTATTAATTCCACTCGAGCTAAGCCGCGAACACAATGCTCACTTCACTTACACGTCAAATTCACAGTTTTTAATAATTTTTTTAAAATATATAAAAATAGAAAATATGTGAAGTTAAAAATTGCCACTTTTAATACTGAAAATAAAACTTTACCAAAATTTTGCCAGAACCCCCGCAGACTAATGGTTATACAGGTTAAATGTATGTATTATTTCCCCAGGTAAAACCATTTTCAACAAGTATTTTTCATTGTTTTTGCTCCACTCTGAAGCTAATCCTGGCTATGTCCTTGAAAAGTTGTGCAAATAGAGTGATCAACACATTCTACATTGTATCGATCATATGCTAAAACACATTCATTGCAAATAATTCTTCTGGATCTGTTGCTATCTCATTTATGGCTCATACTCAAAAAATCTTTGTTTTCTTAGGCATCTGACTGGGTTAATAATAGGAAATGTTCCAGTCTGAGAATCAATTTCTCTAGCTGTCTGTTATCAGATCCGGTACTCTTTCTCATATTCCGACCTGTTTGTCAGCAACTGTGAAGAGTTTCATAAATCCACTTTCAGTCTGCATAGCCTTTGTTTACAATGTTTACTTGAAACAATGTATTTTACGAAGTCACCACTGTAATTATGAACAGTGGCGTAGCTAGCGTGGGTGACACCCGGGGCGGATATCGATGGTGTCACCCCTTGAGAACTTAAATTCAGAATTAAGTTAAATATATCTTGTAAGTGTAAAATATGATATTAATAAAACATAATTAAAAAATTATTATTATTTAAAAATAATAGTCAATAAAATTATAATACTAACAACATTTAAAAGATATACACATAAACTAAAAACAACTGCATCCACAATCTCCTCTTTCTAGTTTTAACAGCTGCAAACTCGTAAATCACATTTTCAGAATTGACAATTTGAGTTACTTCATGTTCAATAGTCAATATGACACTCTCGGTGATCGAAAGTGGTTTTAGATTAATTTTAATTTCTCTGAAGATCGGGCCTCACTTGCCCGATACTGTTCCGCACCGACAGGTTTCTTAATGCTGGCACTCACTCGAATGGAAGTTTGTCCTAAATGACACGGTGTCTCATCCGACACTTGGCCATCACCCGGCTATCATTGGTTTGGTTTATGTTTTGAAGGTGCGGACCTAGTGTCGGCCTGCTGAATGTGGAGAAGCGCATAGAGTAGAGTTCGGAAATTTCCATTACCTTACGACCAAATGTTTTTTTTCATGTTATGTTTGCTTTAAAACATCCATGTTCATCAGATGTTCGTAAAAAGTAGGAAGAGTCATAGCATCTTCGCATTAAAAAATCAATGCTTTGCCAGAGCTGAAGATCAATTTTAAGACCCACAAAAATTGCAGCCGAGATTTGCATTTGTAACGGGGACCTTCTACACCCGAATCGCACGCCGGAACCAGACGGCAGAAAAATCTAGAAGTAATGAACAATATGTATTCAAACACATGAAAGTGGATTCGTGTTTTCTGATAGCAAAATAGATGATATAGATAAAATGTTTATTTTATCATGTTTGCATACTTATTTTTCATTACACCTACATTCGGACTGGTGACTGAAATGACTGCGTGCGATTTGGGTACTGAATGTCCCGGTTCAAATCCAGGCCTCGACTGTAATTTTTGCGGGCCTTAAAATTGACATTTACATCTGGCAAAGCTTTTATCTGTTAATGCGAAGATTCTAGGAAGCTCCGTGATTCGAATTTCGCGTTAATCCGTAGGTCTCCTTTTCATGTTAGGTGATTACGATATAGGTGCACCGACAGTTTCTCAATAAGAAACTCTGTGACTTGAACTATGAGATAACTTAAAATTATTATTTTTATTATTCAAAATCATTACGACCTATATTTAAATTAAAATATGTTATAATATCCTTCTTTACTAACAAACAATAATGAGAGAATCAAAAAGAACCTCAAACAAAACAAACGCGTCAATGCGAATGGATTGACATTTCTTTCTGATGGCGTTGAAAGACGCGAGAATTTGTCATTCCGGTACAGTGTGGTGATGATTTGTTAATACTGTAATGGGAAACTATTTTTGTACATAAAATATTAACCAGTTAGTTGATTACGTGAGTAAGATAAAGTATTTTCATGTACTTTCGTACCAAAACTGTGCAAAATAAAGTACAGTATAATAAAGTAAGGTATCAGACCTACCTGTCATCCCCAACACTTATTCCCTGAAACAATCACTTGAAAACGTTAAAGGAGACTAAATACAGGGTAGGAACGCGGGTGAGCCATGGGAAAAGTGTGAACGAGAGGGGGCGAGCCGTCACTCAGCTGATTGTTGTTGCGTTGACGATAGAGGCCAGTACTGGCAAAGTGCAGATCGACCTTTTACACTTAGCAACTGACACACAAATTGGCGCAAATTAAAATCCCAACACCCAGACGGTGTTGTGATAAATGAATTAAATTTGGCCCCAAGTATCCCCGCATGAAGAGTATTAAATGGTTAAAAATTGAAAGTTTTGTATGTAATAATATGAGAATTACGGTGCTATTTATTATATAAATTTCAATTTAAAAAAATATTTTTTTTATCATGTAATATGACACTTTATTGTCTACAAATTTTTGTTGGCTAAGTATGCCAAATGTCTAACTGTGAGAGAGGGTCGGAGAATTGACGTGTTTTTAAAGGGTGCATCATATCGTGAAATCTCTCGAAGGATTGGCCGTAGTGCAATGTCAGTATACAGACTTGTTACACAGTGGATGAAAGAAGGTTCTAATACTCCTAGAGCAGGCATGGGTCCATACAGATAGATAACAGCACGTGAAGACTGCCAAATGGTGTGGGTGGCTGTTGCTGGCAGATGGTTGACTGCAGGCCAGATCCAAGCAGTGGTTACAGATAGTCACCCACCTCCCCCTCCCCGGACGATTGTAAACTAATTGCTTGAAGCTGGGTCACACTCTCTGGCCCCTGTACAACGTGTCCCATTAATCTAATTTCATTTCCAGCATCATCTAACCTGGTGTAATGCTAAATACAAATGGATATGTGTATGCCGTACATTTGTGTTTAGAGACGAGTCTCACTTCTGACTGTGGCAAAGTGATAATCGACGACATGTTCGCACGCGTAGTGGAGAAAAGGCTTACCTACTGTGATTTCAAAACGTCACGCAAGTGTAGCCACTGGTGTCATGTTTTGGCGGCTATCAGTTTCGACAGCATGACTGAGTCGGCTGTTGTTGATGGCACAATGACAGCCCACCACTATCTGGACGGGTTACTGCATCTTATTTTGATACCCTTCATGTTCACCATCCAAATCGCATTTTCCAAAAAGATAATGCCCGTCCTCATACTGCGGCCATCGTCACAAATGCGTTGGAAGGAGTTTGGATCACAATTTGGACAGCACTATCCCCAATAGAGCATGTCTAGATACTGGAAGTAGACACATTAGATCACATGGTCACCCAGCACAAAAAGTTTCCTAAAATTCTACCACTCATGTATGCGTGTTGTGATTTTAATTTCCGCGAGTGTAACTATAGGGAGACCATAAGATTCCTCTATAAATTTTTTAAAAAAGTCGAAAGCTACCCATTTGTTATTGAAACGTTAACATAGGCTGTATTTAAATGACTTTGCAACCTCGGTATTTGCAGGACCGAGGGATACTTGAGAGGAAAGTTAACAGAAGTGGCTTGATTCAAGTATAAGCAATTCCAGACCCATTGGTGCAAACCCAGGATCCGGGTCCCACAAGTTGTGAGACCTTGGGGGATAATGTTTAGTCAGAGAAGCAACTATAAGTTCCTTCTTAAAAATAGAAGAATAAATAAAATATAAAAACATAATTAAATGTAATTAAAAAAACAACTGGTCAGATAGAAAAAGAACATGCCTTTGCGATATCTGCCGTCTTTACATGAAGTAATTAACAAGTATTTTACCACCCGCCTAAGAAATAACCATCTACAGACTCCTAAATATGACATTGTATGTACTGAAGATTTTTGAATTTCTAGCACCCCTCTGTAGCGTATAAATAAAGATGTAAACGGCTCGAATGTTCGTTCAGTTTATGATTAAAGCTTCAATTTTTGTTCAGGAACGGAAGTTCGACATCCCTGTCGATTTAAGGAACCAGCAAGAATGGTATTCGATCCCTAATAGAAATCTTCTTCTGTAAATTTATTATAGAAAATTCTTAGTGAATCATACGCTTATTTATTTCATCGCGATCATATTTGGATATTCTCGATCAATAGAAAGCATAGCAAACTTATGTGAACCTAGAGTTAAAGTGCTTACTAATTTACGATTTCGCTATCAAGATACGCGGTTCCGACTGTTTTAAACACATGCCCTACAAAATCTGATTACCAACGACAGACGATACAATCAACGAACACTTGGACTCGTTCGGATTGACTTGAAACCTGACAGTATTGCTAGTTTAATGCAGTTTTCCGAATCATTTTATTTGCATAAATTCGAACATGATACGGTTTCATGTCGAGTATAGCTGCACTGTCACAATAGGTAGGTACGCAGACCGGATAAGGGGGCATCCACAAATTACGTGAGGTGTTTTTCCGGATTTCTGGACCCCCCCCTCCCCCCTGGTGAGATTTCGTGAGATCTGGCCAGACCCCCCCCCCCTCTGGTGAGATCTGGTCCGTGAGAACCCCCCCTACAAATCGTCCTGGAAACTTTTGTAGACCTTTTTTTTTTGACGAAATACCCTCCAAAAATCGACTTTGGCGCAAATTGTAGACCTTTTTTTTTGGCGCTACTGTCCCCAATTTTTCGCAAAATCTCACGTGAGATTTCCGTAGACCCCCCCTCCCCCCTGGTGAGATCTGGTGAGATTTCGCCGGACCCCCCCCCCTCCCCCATTTCACCTCACGTAATTTATGGATGTCCCCTAACACGAAATGTACTCAATTTATACATCACGAATCTGTTAGATGATAAATTCAAAAATTACTAGAAAATTTTTCAATGCACTTGTGAATCTTAGCTAGAAAGCTAATGGAATTCTAAATAAGCAAAACAATTTTGAAACGTTTGTTTGCCTTTTTTTCCTTTCTTTTTTTTAAAAAAAAAATAGGAAAATCTAGCTTTTTTCTTGAAATAATTTAGAGGATTTACAATTTAGCTGTATAATTACCATGATTTTAACAATTTTAGATATATATAATACATCCTTTAATTTTAAAACTACCTCTGTTTATACAAGAAAACTTACATTATATCCACCGCCGCTTCTAACAAACCAAACAACAGTGACGAACGGCGAGCACAATGAGTTACTGTGATTGTTGGAGCTACAGAGCGATGCTCTCTTTGTTTAAGCGTGCGGTGTTGCCAATAATTATACTCTACTGTAATGAAAGAGCACAGCCCCCTGGATCGTACTTGAAAAAGCGATAGATCAACTTGAAACAAATATTCAAAACATTCAAGGTAGACGTGTTTCGACACCAAAGGATAAAAGAAGTCTATCAAAAAAAAATTGTATCACACTAATTTCGGTTACTAGTTTGGAAATGCGGGTGTCACCCCCAAACGCGTGACACCCGGGGCGGACCGCCCCCACCGCCCCCCCTAGCTACGCCACTGATTATGAACTCAAATTGCTCCATGATCTGGCTAAGTGACAAGGCATGTGTTGCTTCAACCGAATAATTCGTTTCAGAAGGGCGTCACGAACTGAAGAGTAGTGATAACGAACTGCAACGAGGCCAGAAACTCAATTCTTGAAACGAGTTTCGCAATTTTTTTCGATAGTCCTTCTAAGTGCCTGCATACCACTTCCTATCGCTTTGTTGATCGAGAGAATGAAACAAATATTCTTTAAAGAAATCCGGACAAGGAAACCGATTTAACTGATGTTTTGGCGGCACTTGCTATTACCAAATTTAATTACAGTTACATGGATTAAAAAATGCTCGAAGATACTGGTTCAGAATTTAGCTTCCTCCTACCATATTGGATTCATTATCATATCTTTGGCTTCGACAATTGTTCATATCCAAATCGAACAATTGCAAAGTATCAATGATAAACAGGGCAGTGAGTCCAGCTTCCAGTTCCTGAAGAGTCACTTTTCGGATTGTAAGCACAGCTTCTGTCCTCGCGTTCGGGAGGACGCGGGTTCGAATACCCGTCTGGGCATCCAAATTTTGGTTTTCCACGGCCTCCCCAAATCACTCCAGGCGAATGCCGGGATGCTTCCTTCAAAAACGCCATAGCCGAATTCCTCCCCGTTCCTTGTCCCCATCCTGCCTCTAATGACCTTAGCCGTCGACGAGACTTAAAGCCACAAGTAAAAAAAAAAAAATAAAAAAAAAAATAAGCACAGCGAAATACTTGCGCACTTAGACTTCGTCTTCATTAGCGTCAACAAAATCAATGTCAAAGATAATTTTTCGACGTGACTTACATCAGGAGTTCAATTCAGTATGATGGAAAAATATTTACGAGTAGATGACCCAACCATAGTCAAAATTTTATTACGAACTTCATTCGTTTTGAATACATTTGCCAATATAATAAGACAGTAGTCTCGTTATTAGCAATACGGCGGAGATGCTCCATCATCACAGGATCATATATTCCTAGCAGTTACAATATACACAGGAAGTTACCATCATTAGAAGTATTTAGTATTTCAGATCCAAAGCTTTCTCTGAACAAGACGTCATTCATTAGAGGGTAGCAACCCAGTGTGATTTTTCGTCTTCAGTATGTATTTACAAATGCTTGTCTAGTAAGTTGAAGTTATTTAATGGAATCAACCCTCCTAGCCAACTGATGTGATTGTGATCTGAGGAAGTTTCGTGAGTTTTGAGACGCTGTGATTAGGAACTTCAGTCATCGAATCCTTCTTTTCCCAAATAAAAATGAGACCTTCTATTGAATAAACAACATATAAGCAATATACTTTATCTGCAGATTTAGAATAAACAAGCTATTTACTTCTATAAGTTTCTCCATTTGGTGTTACTCTTTGAAATCGCGTATTTGAAAAATGACGTCCATGATTTTTTCGTTGCCAGCAGAGTCAATGAGCGACAATTTTGAAATATCATCATAATTTGTACTTTGAAAAGGCGACGGTGGTGATATTACTTGTATACCCATTTGTAATCTTTTGAACAGCAGACGACGTTCCAGCCATAGATAAATCTTCTCGTACATGCTGCTCTTTATCATGAGACTCGTCTGAACAACTTCCATTAAAAGTTTTCTTCCGTCTTGTGTTGAACTAGCTCTGGTGACGACGATTCAGATGACTTCTAAATAAAAGTTTCCTAACAATTTTGAAGTCTTCTCAGTTTCGTATTCGTTTTGTTTTCTTTTAAGCATTGTGGGCCATACAGGTTTTTCTTTTAGATTAGTGACATGTCTTGTCTGTAAAAGATAGATAAGCTTTGTTAATATTTACGACACCACCAATCTTAATTGTAATCACCGAGGATCTAATATGGTAGAAAGAGATAAATAGATTGAATCTCGCCCCATGCACATGTACCCGCATGCATAAACTTCGAAACTACAGCCAAAAAGGCAGCAAACATGTGCGGGAGGCGTGACGCGGCACCGAATGATGCTAACTTTGGAACGAGTTACGATTTTAATGATTGGAGTAACTCGAACTGTCTCGAATAGCAACTCGAATTGACTCTGTTCTATGATGACATACGACTATGTATTCAGCTGAAACTCTTACTCTTAAAAATTCTTCTGAATGATGTGTGTTAAAATAATATATGAACAGCAAGCTGGGTTATTACAGAATTTATTTTGATTTTTTTTGCGCAGAAGATCTCTCGCTGCCTTTTCGGCGCCCCCCATATGACGTCGCCCGGTGCGGTCGCACCGCTCGCACCGCCCTAGGGCCGCCCCTGACTTCGAAATACGGCGATAGACAGACACGTTGGATATGGACGTCTCCGTACCGTTTTTCCTTGTAGTTGACTGGCAGCTCAGTGGTTAAAGCGCTTGCTTACTAACGTCGTGGTCTCCGGTTCAAGTCTCCGTGAAGGCTAAGATTTTTAAAAATTGTTTTTCATCGTAAGAGTCAGGCCTGGGACGTAGGTTATTCGGATTGAATTTTAAACTGTAGATATCACAAAGGTAGGGGTGCAATTCGAGGCAATTCGTAGGTAGTCTTGCAATACAGTAGATGTACACTTTTTTTACGTCACATTGATCCATGAGGGTTGATTCGTAGTCAGTGTGTGTGTAATCTGCAGTAGGAATACTATAAATGCGGAAGTAAGTCTCTGTCTTATGTTACGTTTTGACAATTATATGGCTATATCGATATTGACGGAATTTGACGAGAAAATCTGTAGGGAGGGCACTGGACTTTGTTTGCTCTTCATACAAATCCACAGTTTTCATCCGATCTCGATGAAACTTTGCACACTTATCCTTTGAAACAAGGAGAAAAATACTGTCTACATTTGGTTGAAAAATTTTCTGTATAAATAATACGTGTTGTCTTATACTTTCGAAAAATTACTGGACGGTGATAGAGAGACGCGTTGGATATGGTCGTCTCTGAACTGATCTTCCGTGTAGCGGTCAGACAGCTAAGTGGTTAAAGCGCTTGCTTACAAACACGTTGGGGTCGTGATCTCCGGAGAGGCAAAGATTTTTAAAAATGGTTTTCATCGTAAGAGTCACGCCTGGGCCGTAGGTTATTCGGATTGAATGTTAAACTGTAGATATCACAAAGTTAGGGGTGCAATGCGAGGCAAATCGTAAGGTAGTCTTGTAATGTTGTACGTGTACACTTTTTTACGTTATAATGATCCCTCAGGTGTTGTTCGCAGTCAGTGTGTGTGTGAACCGCAGTAATAATACTATAAATACGGAAGTAAGTCTCTGTCTTTTTGTTACGTTTTGATGACTAAATGGCTATATCGATACTGATGGAATTTGAGAAGAAAATCTGTATGAAGGGTGCAGGACATTTTTTCCAGTATGATCAACAGTTGTAGTCACGAAATTTTGAGACCTTATCGAATGGTGACAGAAATATGTTGGAAATTGATTCTCTTCAAGAGACTGGTTCGACGGTAGAATGATATAGTGATAGCTTTCCTGTCATATTATGTCGACTCGGTGTTGTTTGGGACCAATCTTTCGTTACCAACAACTTTCTATATTAAATCCTGGAAAAAATTCTCAATCGACGCGTACCAAGTCGCGGGTACGAGGCTAGTTATCACTATTTATGAACAATTAGTTACAGTGAAAACAAGAAGATGACATAAAAAATAGTAAGTATAGGATAATATTACTGAAACGAGAAAAACAACTACACAAGAGAAAATTATTAAATATTCAAAAACCAATAATAAGACTCAACATACAACTACAGAAAAATAAAAATTATTACAGGAAATAAGAGACAGTGACTGTACTAAGTCCATCATTGCTGACGTCACTCACGTATGAGTACTCGCTTGAAAACAGAAACACTGTCAATGAAAAAATCAAGTTCAGGAGGTAGTTGCTACCTAGTCTCTGTTCTAGGGGGCTGCTAACCTTCCGTGGTTCGGATTCCGCATTAAACTGTAGGTCCTCTATACTCGGCTTAGGCTCGCCGGCTAAGATAAGAGCGGAATAAATCTTGCCACCAGGTCATTACGACCACTCGACTTTGCTTTATACATCAATTTATAAAACCGTAATTGTAGACGACAGCTCATTGCACAGGAAAAAATAATTACGAGAAATTTGATTTGTCAGTGTTTCAATAGGAAAACTTATTGCCTGACGACAGGAAGTAAATGGAGACTGTGAAGCAAAGCTAATAGGCAACTCCGTGACGCAAAGTCGTTAGACTGACGTCAGAACAAACTGCTTCCCTCAGGGATCAGTACTGTCACCGATAATACAGAAACGAGGAAAACGCTGCCAGGCAACATTCAGCAGTACTCAACAGGAGGAAAGACAGAACATGGTGCCTGTCTCTTCCTTTTCCCGTGGATGTTCCGATTGTATTTGTAACAGCCTTGCGCATAATAGTTCGCGACTGGGAGCTTACAGCTTAGCAGGCAGCTCCTTCGCGAGCTATGTCGCTGCTTTACTTCGTTGGTTTCCATCCAGAGAGAGATCGTTCACTCGCTTTGCTACCGATACTGCACGCGCTCTTTTGTTTAACATGGCAGGTTTTATTATATAACCAGCCCGTACCCGCGACTTCGTACGCGTTGATTAAGCATTTTTTTGCCAGAATTGAATATAGAAAGTTGTTGGTAACGAAGGATTGGTCTCAAACAACACCGAGTCGTCATAATATGGCAGGAAAGCTATCACTATATCATTCTGCCGTCGAACCTGTCTCTTGAAGAGAATCAATTTCCAACAAATTTCTGTCACCATTCGATAAGGTCCCAAAATTTCGTGACTACAACTGTTAATCATACTGGAAAAAATTTCCTGTTCTCTTCATACAGATTCCATCAGTATCGATATAGCCATTTAGTCGTCAAAACGTAACAAAAAGACAGAGACTTACTTCCTTATTTATAGTATTATTACTGCGGTTCACACACATACACACACACACTGACTGCGAACAACCCCTGAGGGATCATTATAACGTAAAAAAGTGTACACCTACAGGATTGCAAGACTACCTACGATTTGCCTCGCATTGCACCCCTAACTTTGTAATATCTACAGTTTAACATTCAATCCGAATAACCGACGGCCCAGGCGTGACTCTTACGATCAAAAGCAACTTTTAAAAATCTTACCCTCAACGGAGATTTGAACCGGAGACCACGACCCAAACATTAGTAAGCCAGCGATTTAGCCACTGAGCTACATGACCGCTACACGAAAAACAGTACAGAGACCTCCACATCCAACGCGTCTGTCTATCGCCGTTCAGTAGTATTTCAAAATTATGAGACAACATGTATTATTCATAAAGATAATTTTTCAACCAAATGTAGACAGTATTTTTCTCCTTGTTTCAAAGGATAAGTGTGCAAAGTTTCATCGAGATCGGATGAAAACTGTGGATTTGTATGAAGAACAAACAAACAAACATACATACAATCATTTTTATATATATAGATGATCAGTTTTCCAATGCCTGGGTTGTTAATGACAATGAATCACGAATAATTTTTATATACATGGGTCGCACAAATACTGTGGTAAAATATTTTCATGCAAAACGACATTTTTGTGAATCTGTAATTTTTAGGCTCTTAGCACGTTTTTCCTTGAAAATAGACGATTATTTAACAACCTGGTTAATGTTTCTCCTATAATACTGGCAGGATAAACTGAAATATGTAACTTCATAATTATTAAAACATATCCTCTCGTCTGCCGACCTGTCTCTAATAACATTGACGTCGACGAGCAAAAATAAAAATAAATATGTACAGAAAGAAAAACTGTATGTATAGAGTGAACTGTCATTCACGAGAAACACGTGCAGTACGTGTTGAGGAATTATCTGCCTCGTGCTGTCAGTGGAACGAAACCCGACGTACAAACATTTCTTTGTATCTACGACAACTTACATTTTCTGCTAAAACCTGAGATAATGCGGCAGAGATAACTTAGCTGGAAACATGGTACAGATCCAGGACAGTCGGTTCAGCTCGCACTGGGAACTGCTCCGTCCAAACATTCGCCGCTTCCACTGTCTGAGACATCAGCAATTCAGTCCATACGAACTGTATCCCAGCAGCGTACAATGTTTGATGTATCTCAGGACGTGTGATTTATAGTCACATTTCGTTAGATGCTCTACTAATAATGGGTTTTTCCCGTACAATGGTTTGCTCATCTGTATGATCACTTGCTTACTTGTACAGTGGCTTGCTTATCATTGTATGCGCGAAATTTTCGCACTGGTTATCTAATACTAGTTAATACGATAAGGGAAAGTGTTCGATTAGAAGGAATATTTTAAGTTTTTGCTTGTGGGAAACTTGTGGCTACTCAATGCAAAAATTGAGGAGGTACCAACAGAATTATGTAAGATCTCTGGAAGAATTCTGTCGTCTGATGTGAACGTGTGCTCTGTGACAACACATATGGTGCAATGCTGCGGTTAATAACTTATATAACAAACAACTGTAACCTGCAGATATACGCGCGACATTTCCAGAAGAAGACGTCAACGGGTTTAGACATGTGATGCGCGACAATTACATTCTGCTAACAACGTCGCACATGCCACATGTTGTAATACGTCACGCGCAGTAATATATTATAATCCGTTTCAACTTTCTTCCGCCATCTTGTCCTCCCAATATCGACGCCGTTACAAATAGTGATAACAATGATATCCGCACACGGCATAAAACAAAACAATACTTTATTCACTTCATCACACCAATAAAACAAAGAATTCCTGATATCTCAATTTATTTTACTTATTAAAAGCCACTAATTCAATTGCGCGTCAACTCCGCGGATTAATACACTCACAATACACACACATTCCTTTCGTTTATTTATTTTTGCATATTTTTCTCAATGCTAGTTATACATTTATTTGCGCCGTATCTCGCAACAAAAACGATGAACGTTTTAACAGCTACCTTTGTTGGTTTTATAAACGATATAGTTCCCATCTTGTCTGCTGAATCAATTTTTGTAATTTTCTACCTCAGATCGCGGATGTTAGGCCTGCACTTCCATTTTCTCCGACTGGAAGTAATACAGTACCTCCAACTGTTCTTAGCAAAACAAAACCTCGTACATGCTTATATTCCACACATGCTACATATCTGTAAATTAAAGATTAACGACAAAAACCATATCTGTTGGTCGACAACTTTTTATAAGACAATTATTCGTCACAAAATTTATTGATTATGCGAACAAACAACAGAAATATTACATAAGAACGCAGTTTTTCTCGGCGTTGAGAAAATAAATATTGTTCTCGGGTGACAAACCGAGATAAAGGAGCGTTGTAATTACACAATATTTCGGCGATCTGATCCGCTGTCGCCATCTTCTGGTGAAGAAATAAATAACAGAAATATCAGCCAACCTTTATGGTCTGTACCTTGCAATGTGAACTTCCAGGAGAAACAATATCACGCGTGTTTAGAAAGTTCCGTAGGTAACATTATTATTGATATTAATTTCCACGCAATATACACAATTTCCCGACAAACTTCCTTTTGCGTTAACCGCATTTAAATCCTCCATAGTTTCACTCTTTCAAATTAAATTAAAAAATTCTTTAATTTAATTTAATAGCAATGGAGCGCACGCTCCGGTGGCAATTTCCCGCCACTGCCATTTTCCACTTTCCTGTGTCCACCTCCTTTAGCCATTAAGAAATTCCAACTTCACATTCTTTCAGTGTTTTTGGTAAAATATTAATTATTTCTGTTGGTAACTTATTCCAATCCCTGACACCCTTACCCACAAATGAAAATTTTCCTACACCCTTGTGCCTGAAATCGAGTACCAGTTTGTGGTCATGGTCATCTATTCCCTTCCATCCATCTGTCCTAATTCTTCTACCAAGACCAATCTACACATCACCTATATACGCCTTGTACACTCCCATGACCCTGTTCACCCCCCTCCTGTCTTCCAATGAATCACATTCCAGCTCTTTTATCATATCTGTCACTGATTGCATTCTGCGATAATTTCCCTAGCAGCCCTTCTTAGCACCCTCTCCAACTCCTGTATTTGATACTCAAAATGTGGGTCCCATATTACACCACCATATGCAAGCAATGGTCTGACCAAAGTTCTGAAATCCAATTCCCTCATTTTCTCTGATACATCGCCCTCACTAATAAATGGGGGACTTTTAAATTTGTTCCCAATAAGTCTGTCTGGTAACAATGTTATCGGACATATCTTTATTTTACTATATTTTTTTTACTAATAATAATCTTTGCAAAGTCTGTGTACTTTGTCGTTGGTATGTCTGGCGACCACAAAGAGTTTTGTAGGACGCAAGAACAGAAATGAAAGATGGTTGTTATTACTATTGGAGCCCGGTAAATGTATTCAGTACTAAGATAAGAAAATAAAGAGGATTCCTAAATGTTAAGTTGGTAAATATAAAGAACAAGAGCAAACCTTATCCACGCGTGATGATATTACAAGATATTGAAACGGTGGCATTTAAACCATTTAACCAACATTTTCCCGTTCAGTTTTATTCTGGTGTGTGTGCATGATAAAGTGAGTTATCATGATTCCATGTTGGCGTTCCGTTCGAGATATCGTATCGGTCTGTAGCTTTCCACAGTGCTATCTCGATATAATCCTGTTCGATTGTGCGGTGGCACATCCAGACCACGTGAATCCTAAGCGCGCGGAACAACGGAAAGGAGGTCCAGCATGTTGTAACATCTGAATCACCTGACCAATTATGTTCATTGTCAGAGCGGGACGGCTTGCGAATTTTTTTCCGTCAGAGGGAATTTTGTGAATTTTTTCCACTTATTCTACTAGTTTCTATTAAAAAAAGAAGAACACATATAATATGTAAAATGTAGGCCTATTACATGTTATCTGAGATACTTAGCCTTAGTGTATGACGTCTAACTGGTCAGTTAGCTGTTTTGTATTTATTGGTGGAAGAAATCAGTTTCAAAATATCGTGTCTAGTTTTCAAGTAGGAATAGAGTTCGTTACATGATTAGTTGCTGTTAGTCTTAATAATCAAAATGGGCTGTACAATCAGGAAATATTTTCAGGAACTTTTTCAGTTTTCCTAGTCTCCCTCACTTCCACTTTCCTTCTCTTTCCCGTCTTTTCCATCCGCAGCATGGGCAGCTCATCTTCCCGTGCTTCTTTCTTCTCTCTTCCGCTGTTTTCTCACAGCCTCTTCTCTACTCCCTTTCTCACTCCCTCTCTTTCCACTCTTCTCTATATTCATTCTCAGTTCACCATACTTCCAAGAAAAGAATGATAATATATGAAAACGTAACCACAAACTATAAATATTTGCTTACATTCCTCACAATTCATTTTCTGTCGTTTAAACACAGGAATAGCCGATATCGGGGAGATTTTCTCGGCGCTAGCTTTTTTGAAGTACATCCGATGGCAAAACTGGCCCAAAACTGTCAAGTTTGACGCCGATTCGTGTCTTCGTTTTCCGGTGGAAGAAAAATTACAATTGTCTACGTAAAGAGCTTCAAAGCTCTGTTCCTCACTAATAGGTAGAAAAACAATTGCGACTTCTTTTGTTTCTGCGTAACGCCCACCCAGTTCAGTAAACCTGGAGACTGGACTCACCTCAATAGTTCGGGAACACTCGGCGAGTGTCGACAACGCACGAAGCGTTGTTTGCACTGGCGCACACCACAGCGCTGACTGCCTGACCAGCAGATAACTGCACTCGGCTTTATTTGCGTTAATATTCTGGAAATAGGCCACAATTCCGCAGTTGTTGAACAATAATTTTATAAATAATACCCAAGATGTGGGTCCTATACTACACCTCCATATTCAAGCAATGGTCTGACCAAAGTTTGGTAAGCCAGTTACATCACTTCTTTCTAATATCCCTTCATCACTCTCTGTAATAAACGAAGGGTTTTGAAACTTTTTACTACGACTTATCCAATATGTCATGACCAGATGATTTCGTTATGAAATCTTAACAAATGTTATAAACATAGACTAGTATTTGATTGCCTCATCAAACTAGCATGTGTGGCAAAAGAAATGTCGTACTAACACCGTCTTTCATAGCGTCGGGATCGCACAGTTACTTGAAAATGTTCTGGCCTCGCATTCGGGAGGACGGCGGTTCGAATCCCCGTCCGGGCATCCAGATTTGGGTTTTCCATGGTTTCCCCAAATCACTCCAGACGAATGGGGGGATGCTTTCTTCGAAAAGGCCATGGCCGAATTCCTTCCCGTTGCTTCTCCCCAATCCCATCCTGCCTCTTATGACCTCGACGTTGACAAGGCATAAGTAAAGAAAAGTATTTGAAAATGGTCAGATATTGTGGGAAACAATCAAATACAGGAGTTGGAGGGGGTTCATAGACGAGCTGCTAGATCTGTCTCTGGAAATTACCGCAGAATGCAATCAGTGACAGATATGATAAAAGAGCTGGAATGGGATTCGTTGGAAGACAGGAGGAGGGTGAAGAGGGTCATGGGAGTGTACAGGGTGTATACTGGCGATGAGTAGGGTTCGGATCTTTAGGACAAGTCATATTTGTTTCTTGCCTTCTTTTTGAGCTGAAATAAACACTGATTCAACGTTTCTGATTTATTTAAATGTATTTTATATAGCATACAAATGGATATTTAGTCTATTTTCCTAGTTTTGGTCATATTTCGATAATATTTTTGGTCATATGGTCATATTTTGAGGAAAATCTGATAGTTTTTTAATAGTACTGGTAATTCACTAGATAGGAGAAGAATTAAGATAATTATTCACAGACCTGTACTTCGGCTATGCAGGCGGGGAAAAAACTAATTTTCACTGTGGTCAGAATTCGCCAGTCAAGAATGAAAGTTATAAATTATTGTGACTCTCTAGTCGTTAATGTTCCGCCCGCCTATTAATCTCAGCAGCATGCCTGTGTCGAGCCACGTCAATCAATATCTCAATCAAATATCCTCAGTCATCATTAAATCTACAGTGGATCAGTGAGTAGACCTACCAACATGCCGAAAATAAAATCATCTGAAAGTGCGAAGTTACGTAAGGGAATTTGGAGAGGAGTATTTTAGTACAGATGAAGGAGTTCTATTCTGTAAAGTATCTGAAATTAAAGCGACTTCAACAAAACAATTTAAAATTTAATTTCCCAATCGTGCAGCGAGTGCACGGAAGCAAATTATGCTGTCTACATGAAAGCGACACTACTAGGTAAAATAAATGATGTGTAATCGAGCATGTTTAGATGTACTACTGTTTAAATGTTTGGTCATATTTTGTCATTTTTAGATCATATTTACCGATTTTTAAGGTCATATTTGGCTGCATTTTTCTCTATTTTTTTGGTTATAAAGATCCGAACGCTAGTGATGAGGCATGGAAAGATATTGGTGTAATAAGAAGTAAAAGTAATGCATGGAAGGGAAAAGATGACCATGACCACAAGCTGCCACTCGATTTCAGGCACAAGAGTGTAGGAAGATTCACTTTTTAGGTAAGGTTGTCAGGGATTGGAATAAGTTATTAATAGAAATGATGAATAATTTAGCAAAAACGTTGATAGAATTTAAGCTTGAAATTTGTAGAGGGCAAATGTAGGTGGGTGCAGGAAAGTGGTAAGATGGGTGTGAAGGGAAATTGCTACCGGAGCGTGCGCCTCATTGCAATTTTAATTAAATTAAATATATATATATATATTAATATACTTAGGGTAATGCTCAGGCACCGAAATAATTTGAGATAAAAATTCATGAAATGCGAAACCGGCCGAGTACGGAAATTGGTGCTGGTGTATATGTAGATCAGAGATGATAGAGGTCGGATGTCAAGGATTGTGACTGTGCGGTGCTTAGTGTGTGTGACTGAGTCACACTCGCCTTGTCCCGCTTCCAAGCAGTGCCTCGCCAGCTCACACACACACCTGATTCACGAGCTCCAATCCACAGCACAGCCCTGCGGGAAATTCACAACAAGCCTACCTTCGCATTCCTCGAAATTTTTATGCGTGATGGGTTTTGACCAGCATGCATTCCAATGCCTATTTTTATTTCTTAAGTCGGTAGGCCTACGCATAAAACAGACACATTAACATGTACCAAATAACTAAAAAACAATGACTTTTTTCCATTAAATTGAAATTGAAAAAGTTAATTCTGGTGCTTTGGGCTATACAATATTTTATTTTCGTCTTCTGCAAAAGCAGAGTATCCAGCGTTACTTTTTTTTAAAAAAAAAAAGCTAGTAGATTTTTTGTTTGTCCATTTTCTGCTCGCAGGCTGGATGTGTAATTTTTGATGTCTTATCCCTTTTGATTGAAATGTTGTAAATATTCTGCATCACCAGCCTCTTTCGTATTTTTTTTTTCTTTTACTTATGGCTTTACGCCTCGTCGACGTCCAGGTCATTAGAGGCGGGATGGGGCTGAGGACAAGGAACGGGAAGGGATTCGGTCATTGCCTTATGAAGAAAGCATCACGGCATTCACCGGGAGTGATTCGGGGAAACCATGGAAAACCCGAATCTGGATGCCCGGCGGGGATTCGAACCCGCGCCCTCAGCTAGCTGCACGGGTCAGCCTATTTTCACAACAGTCACGCAACAGCGCTGGCCGTGGTCCTAGCAGACAACCGACATTGACTCGTAGTTGCAGACTCGCTGGCCTTGTGTTCAGTCTGCTGCTCACGTCTGCCATTTCGCGTTTTGCTCAGTGAGTCAAGACATATTTCGTTTATATACCACAAAATAAGACGCACAGATATCTATAAATCGGCTCCCGGAATTCATTTTGGGTATAGGATTAACAAAGAATTCAATCCCTGTTTCAGATTTGAATGTTGGTAACACTGCTCTCCAGCTTCTACAGCACAACTGGGTTCGCTACGCGTCTATTTGTGCTGCGTATCGTAACGTGGCCAACGGAATTAATGATTATAGTTTTCAGAATTAGACAAATAAAAATATCTTTGATAGTGAGTGAAGATTATTATTAGATATTTATTTTAATTGCGATGGAGCCAGCACTCCTCTAGTCATCCGATCACCTTTTTTTATTTTATTTTTTAAAATTTCTTTTATATTTGGAATGTTAAATTCCTCACCCATTGACTTTCCCGATTTACAAATTTTAATTTTGAATTCCTTAAGAGTTTTTGATAAATTATTCATAACATCACTTGGTAATTTGTTCCAATCCCTGACACCCTTACCAACAAGAGAAATTTTTCCACACCCTAATGCATGAAATCGAGCGCTTTCGTCACATCATATTTTCCCAAATTCGATCCTTAAAAGAGTAAAAATGTCAGTACTCCTAAAAAGCGTTTTTTGTGTGTGTGCCATGAACTATTTATCTCCCTGTATAATTGTATTCCTAACAAAAATCAATAAATGTAATATCATTTTAAAGATTCTGACTTCTGCTTTGGTGAATTCATATATTAAGAAAGGAATCTTACTTACAAGGTTTATTTTATTTCGCTTTACGTCAACCATTTAAATTAATGATTCGTACAATTTCTTTCAGTGAATTTTATTTATGAACCAAAAATACCTTAATCCCCTCGATACAATAATCTTTCACGTTTAGCAAGGAGCTTAAGCCTGCGGCACAATGGGCTCATAACCTCTCTGACCAAAGGGTCTGCTTTCACTTAGCCCAAACTGCCAAACTTACTGTTTGGTTTCACCAGACATCGTTTAGGAAATTCGTTGCCAAAATATTATCAACGCTCCGTTTAAAATAAAAAGCAGCTATAAGGTGATGGTGTGAGGCAATAGCTCAGTGCTGCTTATTCTACGGATTTATCCGTAGGTCTACGGAATTTTATAAAAGTTTAGGATTTTCGGATTTTGTTAAAATATCTACGGATTTATGCTACTTTTTACTATTTGTTGATTTTTCCTTATATTGGTGTTTTGTTAAACTTTGAGCTTATAGTGTTAATGCATTACAGAATTCTCAATACCGGTAATTGTGAATCGCTTACTTAAAACCGTTTTTTTGAACCAACCATTTTGCTGTCTTGTCAGTCTTTAGACTGGTTTGATGCAATCCTCCATCCCTTCCTATCCTGTGCTAACCTCTTCATCTCTACATACCCCTTACAACCCACGTCCTCAATTATCTGCTTCATATATTCTAATCTCTGTCTTCCTCTACAGTTCTTACCTTCGACTGTTTCCTCCACTAACAAATTAACCAATCCAGCATGTCTCAAAATATGACCTACCAGCCTGTCTCTTCTTTCTGTAAGCTTCTTCCACAATCTTCTTTTCTCTCCCATCACTTCCAAAACTCGTTCATTTCTTACTTTGTCTGTCCACTTAATTTTCAGCATTCTTCTTAGCACCACATTTCAAATGCTTCAATTTTCTTTCTTTCTGGTATTCCTAAAGTCCATGTTTCGTTACCATAAAGTGCTATGTTCCACACATAGAATTTTAAAAAGTATTTTTAATTCCTAGATCAATATTTGAAACTAAAATGTTTCTCTTTTTGATGAAGGCTCTTTTTGCTATTGCTGTTCTGCTTTTAACATCATTCCTGCTTCGGCCATCGGTTGTAATTTTACTTCCCAAGTAACAGAATTCACTTACTTCTCCTATTGCATCCGATCCTATTTTTATATTTAATCTACTATTAATGCTACATTTCTGCTACATTTCATCACTTTTGTCTTGCTTTGATTTATATTCAGTCCAATATCTTCCTTCAGTATTTTAGTGACGATGTATGAAACATATTCAGAGATATTTCTTACTTCCAATGTAGAATATGATTTTGCATTTAGAATTTTAAAGACCTGGAAATAAAAAGTATTCTTAATTTTGACTCTCTCTTCAATAGTTATTGTTTCAGTCTTTCAGTTAGCGAGTCTCCGGCTTTTTGTACCCACGGAAATTTTGGCGGCCATCTACGCATATTCAGAGCCAATTGGCTGGCAGCAGTGGTCATGCGTGACGCTTAAGTTCTTTGAACCCCACTTCCACAGCCAACACTCCAAGTTGCCTCTCTTTCGTGGCTCCACAACGTAAAAAAGCTAAAATCGGAGTCCACATAGTTTTGACGTGCCTCGTAATTCAGGGAATTTAGTATGACTGTTGTAGTCAATTATTTATACTGAGTTTAATTCTTTAATTTTCATTTAATTTAATTGCAATGGAGCACACGCTCCGGTGGCAATTTCCCTACACACCCATCTTCCCCCTATCCTGCACCTACCTATATTTGCCCTCTACAAATTTTAACTTTAAATTCTTTCAACGTTTTTCATCATTTCCCTTGGTAACTTATTCCAATCCCTGACACCCTTACCTAAAAAAAGAGAATCTTACCACACCCTTATGCCCGATTTTTTTTAAAAAATTTAACTGCTTAACGTCTCTTAACAGCGAGGTCTTTAGAGACGGGAAAGGATGGGGGCAAGGAATGAGAAGGAATTCAGCCATGGTCTTTTGAAGGAAGCATCCCGGCATTCGCCTGGAGTGATTTGAAAAACACAAACCAGGATGCCCGGACGGGAATTCGAACCGCCGTCCTCCCAAATACAAGGTCAGAACGCTAACCGTTACACCACCTTCCTCGGTTTGTGCCTGAAATCGGTACCAGCTTGTGGTCATGGTCATCTTTTCTTTTCCATTCCATGCATTACTTTTATCTCTTACACCATCATCTTGCCATGCATCATCGCCAGTATATGCCCTGTACACTCCCATGACCCTCCTCATCCTCCTCCTGTCTTGCAATGAATCCCATTCCACCTCTTTTATCATATCCGTCACTGATTGCATTCTGCCGTAATTTCCAGAAACAAATCTAGCAGCCCTTCTTTGCACCCTCTCCAACTCCTGTATTTGATACGTAAAATGAGGGTTCCATACTACACTACCATATTCAAGCAATGGTCTGACCAAAGTTTTGTACCCCAATTCCTTTACTTGTCTCGTGCATCCCCTCATCACTCTCTCCAACAAGAGAAGGATTCTGTTCTCAGAGCTTGTCCTAATAATAAGTCTCCAGCTACAACAATCGTATGGTAAGCAAAACATCTGGTCGACGTCCATGTCATTAGGGGCGACAGAGGTTTGAGAGCAGAGCACGGGAATGGATTCGGCCGTGATCTTGTGAAGGAACCATCTCGTTATTCGCATCGAGTTAATGGAAATATGGATGGTCTGACGTGGATTGGAAATAGGGTTGCCAACTTATTTTTTTAAAAAAGTATATTTGTCTTTTGAAGAGGAAAATAAAAGTATATGAAAGAAAACAAAAATATTTTTAATTTTAGGTATTTCTTGCCTTCAATATACATTTTTTCGCGGTTAGGGGACCAGCTATTAATTTTCTGTTTCATTTCAAAGTGTTACAGCTGGAGCCACATTCTAAATCTTACTTACTTACTTCCTCTTCATGGATAGGCCATAAGCCTGTTCCGACCTCATTCTTCCGACCATTTCTTCCTAGGTCTTCCAATGTCCCTTCTGCCTGTGGGATGGTACTCCAGGGCAAGCTTAGGAAATCTGTCCTTTCTCATCCGTAGGACGTGGTTCTTCCAGTTATCCCTTTTTTGGGTAATTCTATCATTTAGCGGGGAGATATTCAGTTGTTCCCTTATTTCCTCGTTCCTCCTCCTATCATTTAGGGAATACCCTTTTACTGACCTTAAAAATTTCATTTCCGATGATTGAATTTTGCTTTTGTATTGCGTTTTATTTACCCATGTTTCGCTGCCATATAGCAGAGTCGGTACGGCCATTGTTTTATAAAACTTGAGTTGAGTCTCCTCTCGTGCTTTACCTTTCAGTGTTCGTCGAATTGTTCCACACATATACTGAAATCGGTGAAGTTTCTTCTTCACCTCGTTATCCTCATTAAAAGATAATTAACATCCGAGATAAGTAAAGCTGGAGACTTGTTCTATTGGCTGATTGTCTACCACTACCCGCCATGCCATAACTTTCGTTTTTGCACGAGACAACTGCAGATTGTAATCTTTGCTGATAATGTTTAGTATATGAATTACTTTTTGAAGTCCATCTTCATTTTCCTGGAGGATAAATTGGCCGTCTGCAAACAACATAGTATTTATGTAAGTGTTGTTGCTTATTTTTATACCAGGATGGACATTTTTTTCCCATTTCCTAACTAAGTCATCAATGTATATATTGAAGAGTGTTGGAGACAGGCTACAACCTTGCCGCACTCCTTGGTTAATTGCTATTTCTTCTGTAAGTTTATTTCCTAGGTCTAAGACGATTTGTGTCCTTCTATACATATCTCGAATAACTTGTATTAAATGCTGTGGGTATCCATTTCTTTGCATTATTTCCCATAATTTTTGTCTATTTACTTTATCGAACGCTTTTTCATAGTCTATAAAAGCAATGAAAGTCTTTAAATTAAATTCTCTTCTCTTTTCCAGTAGTTGTCTAAGGCAGAATATATTATCTATGCAGGACCTTCCTTTCCTAAACCCACATTGTTCTTCTGATAGGAGAGCATCTGCTATTACTTTTAGCCTGTTATTTATTATTTTTGCATATATTTTGTATCCCGTATTTAATAAACTAATTCCTCGATAGTTATCACATTAATTCCTATCTCATTTCTTAAAAAGTGAAATAACTTTGGCCTTCCTCCATTCTTCTGGGATGGTTCTCTTTTTCCAACACATATTAATTAAGTGTAAATATCTAAATTTCAGAATCATTCCCCCATACTTAATCAATTCTAAATTAATTGTATCTAGTCCAGGAGCTTTTCTATTTTTAAATGATTTTAGTGCTGCATCAACCTCCTCTATGTCTATAGGATCTATTTCTTTAGTATCCACATGGTCCATTCCTGTTTTCTCTTCTTCTTCTTTATAATTACTATTGTACCATAATGTTCTATAGTGTTTTACCCATGCCTCTTCTTCAATTACATTTATATTAGCACTTTTCATCCTTGTTGAGATGTTTCATAAGTTTATAAGCCATCTCTTGTCTACCATGGACATCATCTTCTATTGAACTGATTAATCTATCCCATCCCTCTTGTTTCAACTTCTTTGTTATTGTCTTAACAATATTTCTTCTTCTTTTATATTCATTTTCATTTTCTAGGGTTCGATCCTGTATCATTTTTAGATAAGCCTTTTGTTTTTGTTTGACGGCTTCTGCAATTTCTTCGTTCCACATTTTAAGTCCAGTTTTTTTCTAAATTTCTTTTTCATGCCAATGGCTTCATATGCTGCTTTCAGTATTGATGAAGCTATAGTTTCCCATTCTTTATTGATGTCATTATTTGTTGGGTTTTCCAGTAAGCGCTGTTGTAATCGGCTTTGATATAGATGTTTTATTCCTTCATCTTTTAAAAGGTAGGTCTTAAAACTTCTTGATCTTGTTGTAAGTTTTTATTCATTCTTTTCCTCCATTTAGCAAGTATTCTTATTTTTGATATAACGAGATAGTGATCTGTATACATATCACTACCTCTATGTACACTGGTGTCTACTACATCTGGACCTAATTTTTTATTAACCATTACATAGTCAATGATAGACCTTTGTCCTCTTGCCGTCCATGTAAATTTATGGATATCTTTTTTTGTAAAGAATGTATTTGTAATCTTTAACTGGTTGAAGGACGCAAATTCTCTCAGTAGTTTCCCATTTTCATTTAATGTGTATTCACCTCTGTTCCCCATTACCTCTGGAATTGGACTATTTCCTACGCGAGCATTAAAATCTACAACTGTAAATAAATAAACAGCTCATTTCTAATTAATTTAAGGACGCTCTGTTTCTTCCTCGCCACCATTTTACATTCATTACGTTTCTTCATAAACTGTAATAATCAATAACGTTGCTTAATTGCATAGTTTGCCAGAAATAAAGTATTTTCGGAAGCGTTATGGTTAGGATAAAGTATACCGACCAAATATAGTGTATGATACTAACGTATGGCTAGCAACATTAAGGCTCTGACCATTGTGAAACAGTTTTACATTAAATTGCAGTTTATTCAACAAAAGATCATGTTCATAATATTCTGCAAATTATTGATAATCGATATTGACTGACAAGTGTCCAGTCCAGCTGGCGCAATGCTAAAACTCACAGCCCATGGAATCTGCAAAGAATTTATTTTGAGGATCCTTTCATATCCAGTTTTCTTCCACAAATCTTTATATTTTAGCGTTCGAATCCCCGTCAGGGCATCTAGATTTTGGTTTTCCATGGTTTCCCAAAATCACACCAGGCGAATGCCGCGATGCTTCATTCAGAAGGCCATGGCCGAATTCCTTCCAGTTCCTTGTCCCCAGTCCCATCCGGCCCCTAATGACCACGACGTCGATGAAGCGTAAAGCCATAAGTAAAAAAAATATATATAAAATTTAAAAAAACATAAGTGGACAAAAAATCGTTGCCCAATGATTACTCTTTCTTGCACGTTGCTGTGGAACTAGCATCACAACGTTCCATGTATTATGTGCTTTACTCGAAATAAAGTATTTTCATATACTTTACTGTAGGAAAAAGTATGAAAAAATATCATATTACAAAGAAAAACGATAGCAAAAATCTTGGGTCCAGTTAAAACAATAGAACTATGAGAAATAAGACGTAATAAGGAAATATTCCAGAACATAGAAAACAAAAAAAGATATTCAATTACCTTTGGGTGAAAAACAGCAATAACCAACTGGATTCAAGAGGATAAGAAAGATTTGGAAAGAAATAAGATAAGAGAAGAGGAGATTATGGAAAGAGGGATCTTTAAAAAGAAGGTATTAAGTTTGGAAGGATTGCAAGACAGAAGAGGAAAGAAATCTGCTCCGAAGTGATCTGATGAGAGAAGGAACTACTGAAATGATGAAGGAATACTCGATTGAAAGGAAGGAAAAGCAACAACAAAGGATGCAGAACTGAAATTGGAACGTGGTCACAGGAGACCGTATCGGAAAGTAGATAGTTTATCATAAAGTATGGTTGGCAGCCATCATTGGAACCCGGGTTCTCCCAAATGCTAGGGTCTCATGATATTGTGACGTCACCGGATGAGGCTGCCAGTCTGTATGACCTGCATAGCAATACAGTGTCATCCAGCCTCTGAAGCGAGTCTATAAGACTAGACGGCCACAGTCCACGGAGGAAGGAAAAGAGTGAGGGGATGCAAGGGACCTTCACCACGCGCTGGGGTGAAGCCGGGGAGAGAGAAGTGGGGTGGGGAGGCCGCCATATTGGCCGGCCGTAGAAACACGGGGAATAGGCAATATGATCATGGATTATTGTATAACCCGACGAGACAGACCAAAAATGAAGAATAAAATATTTTGATATCCTGCTTGGTTCTCGAGATATACTGTGTCAAAAGGGATGTGTTTTGGGTTGAAATCCAGAAAAAAAATTTCCTCAAAATCAGATTTGATGATAGATTTTTATGCAACACGACAAATCGAACGTAAGCAATAAAATTTTTTGATATCTCGCTTAGGTCTACCCCTTGTGGTTAGGTGGAAACGCGGGCTGGACCAGAACAAAAACGTCACCAAACCCACAAGGAACTATACGTATAACTAATTTTTAATAGTCGATATCTCGAGAACTAAGGGAGATAACAAGAAATTTTACTCTTGATTTTCTATCAGTCTCGTCGATTTACATCAGAATCAATTACACCACCACGGTTATGATAGTGCTGCCCACATAAAATTCATTGCGAATTGCAGACTTCCAACACTGGTTTACAATAAGGATAGCCTATTATGTAGAAAGTACTAAGATATGCTGATTGCCTACACTACACCAACAAATACTTGAGAACAACGTCACCCCATTGAGAGCAATGAATAAATCTATTATTATAGGTCCCACTCTCGCAGATACCTATTAAATACATCAAGAACAGTAATTACAATGTGACTAAATTATGAAACTATGTTCCGGGCTGTTTCCTATCTGGTCTGTTTGTGCAACACAAGCTCCAAATTATAAATAACTTTTAAATATTAGAAAATCGAATATTCGCATCAGTAAACATAGCGCTATGTTTTGGGGTATCTGTCATGGCTGCCGCGCATGCGCAGTAGGAGCCGAGTGTTTACAGGGGGCTTCACAAATTTAGGGAGCGTCCACAAACCCCGTAGCTCCATTTTTGCTTCCTATGAACCTTCCCCTCCTCCCCCCTCCCCCCTCTCACGTGGTACGTAGCACGTAGCTCTTATCCGTGTTGATTCCAGAAGACATTTTGTACTGTTTTCTTTTGTCAGACTATCGTAAATTACATATGGAGGTAATTAAATGACGGAAATAAGTATTCACATCTGTTGTGTGTTCTTTATCTTATCTTAACTATGTAGCGTCTGGTTTTATGACGTTGTTAAAATAAAAAAAATTAAGATGCATTAATTAATAAGTTATTTTGCAAAATTAATCTCGGGTAGGCGCCAAGAATGGAAGTGTTCTCTATCAGAGAGAAGCGACATTCCAATTCTGAAATACTTTTAATCAAAGCAATTGTACTTTTTAAATACCATTAAAAAACACAAATCTTCATCTATTCAAATGATATACTGATACATTGGAAAGGAAGTTATTGAAAGCAGGGCTTACAACACCTATTATTTTCTTTGAATATAAAATTGATTGATTTATTGAACAGAACTGAATATTAAAAGTTTCTTTTGAACAATTTACAGCATGATTCACATCTCAGAGCGTTTCCTAGGGTTAAATGACACAAGAGTGTCTATACATCGCCGGAGTTCTTTACCGTAGCAGATGAGGTGCGGATAAAACAGAGTTTCACGGACCCTGTAGATCAGCTGGGCGCAAGGTCATTGGTGTCGTCCACTTGGCGAGGTAGCTCCCCGCAGGTAGTGACCTCTCCGGCAATCTCCCGGGGTGCGCCGGCGCGGATTGTTTGCTGGCCAGAAACAGAATGTCTTCTCTCCCGCTTGTTCGCTTCGTTGAAAACTTGCAGGCTCCGGAGTTTTAGCAGACGCGGGAAATTTCAGCGAGTCGCAGCGTTTGGCGGGTCGTCCACGATCTCCATTGGCGCTCCTCATGCAACATAAAAACTTATGGTTTCTAAAAGTTCGTAACACACTGTTTGATTCGCTGGTTCCCAACAGAGGTGTTCCGCAACCTGACTTTTTCTCCGAAGCATCGTTTCTCTAGTTTCAACTTTCTGCTCTACCAGGAATACTTCTTTTCGGTACAGGTCCTATACTGTCCTTTGAATTTCATTGAATGCGTAAAGCTTTTAACTTTACGGCCTGCCATAAATCGTTCGGTCTTTCAGCGCAGGTATGAGTCACCTGGCTCTCGCCGATGCCAAAGAAACGTGGAATTCACACGCATAAATTTCCCGTCACCAAGGGATATTACAACTAGCACAGATTATATGAATGAAAAGCTACGTGGCTTGGCTCTGAAACCCCCCACCCTTTTCCATGTAGCCCAGTGCAGCTTTCCAGCCAATCCCTCCCCCCTCTAGACCGGGCCACGTAGTTTATGCACGGTCCCTTGGGGCTATTTAGCTTCCACACTTTTCCTTCCTCCATGCGCCAAACGAGATTCGCCATCAGCCTTCGTCCAAACGCATGCCTATACCAGTTTCTTTGGCTCTGCAGTGTAGATGGTAAAGCTGTAGCAAACCGTATGTATTCGTTACTGAGTAACGGGTTCGTTGCCTCACTCGAAGTACCGAATCGTTACTCACAAATTCATTTCGTTACTCGCATTTGTTCACCCAGCGACTGAATCAGCAGCTGTTTGATACGAAATTAGTTGAGTTAAGTCTGCTGCGATTATGACATTAGGTATTATTCTCAAGTATTTAATATTCAGTGCAGTAAATCAAATATACGAACAATTTATCTAAATCTACTTTATCCCAATGAACAATTTAGTTGAACATCACAAAGTACTAACTCACTATCACTATGCAGGGTTCTGAGTCGGCAACTTAAAAAAAATAACCGTCATTGATTATTGTCACTAGATATGTCACGGCCAGGTGAAAGGTCGGTTGTATGCAAAGAGGTGTTTGTTTTGAAATTAGATTATTTTTTCATATATAATATTCATTACAGTAAATCAGGTGTACATTCAGAGGTTTTCCGTAAATTACATGTGTTAATTACGTACTTTAAGTTTTATCCAAACGAACAACTTACCTAAACTTATTTTACTAAATAAACAATTTAATTAAACTTTACCAAGAACGAACGATGTTTCATGCTAGTGTTCGATTGTATCGAAAGTAACGATTCGGAAGTAACGCGTACTGATTGGTTTAGTAACGAATACTTACGAGTACAGAATTTCTCGTTACTTTTACAGCTCTAGTCATAACTTCCTCGTCAGCCTCTTTGCTAATACGTGTGCAGCACGCGTTTGAATCTTTGTAGGCCTACAATAAACGAAATATTCAATTACTGCAGTGGCGTGAGAGTGTTAATGTGTATCTTTTTTCTGTATTTTTTTTTTTGTTTTTTTTTTGTTACTTATGTCTTTACGCCTCGTCGACGTCGAGGTCATTAGAGTTGGGTTCAAACAGGACAGCCAACACAAAACGTTATTGATGTGAGATTTCCTTAGAAAGTGACGTAATTTGAATATCTTGCCGGCGGAACTGTGGTCGAGTCGGAGCAACATTCCGCCGTAAATCGATTGCAGACGCTGAAAGGCCTGCAGGGTGGTTGTGGTCAACCGAGATAAGAACTAAGCAGACGATAGCGCAGTGAAACAACGGACAACGCAGTGCCCCAAAATATAACATGCTGGGAATCAATCAGTCTAACCCTCGGTAAAAAAAGAATACCTCTGCGCAACTCATTACAGTCAAATAACAGACAGATTGGTTACAATGAATAACAGAGAGTAAAACATATTTTTTTCGATGTTAATTTTATTTTATTTTTAATTTAATTGCTACTTATTCCAATTCCTGAGATCCTTACCTAAAAAAGAGAATTTGCCTGAAATCGAGTGCCAGCTTGTGGTCATCGTCATCTTTTCCCTTCCATGCATTACTTTCAGTTCTTACACCAATATCTTTCCATGCCTCATCGCCAATATACGCCTTGTACACTCCCATGACCCTCCTCATCCTCCTCCTGTCTTGCAATTAATCCCATTTCACCTCTTTTATCATATCTGTTACTGACTGCGTTCTGCGATGATTTCCAGAAACAAATCTAGCAGCCCTTCCTTGCACCCTCTCCAACTCCTGTATTTGATAACCAAAATGTTGGTCCCATACTACACTACCATATTCAAGCAATGGTATGACCAAAGTTTTGTAACCCAATTCCTCTACTTCTCTCGTACATCCCCTCATCACTCTCTCCAACAAGTGCAGAATTTTGAAACCTTTTGCTACTACCTGTCGAATGTGTCCTGACCAGTTAAGCTTGTTATCAAACGTAATGCCAAGATATTTACATTTCGAGTCTTCAACAAGCAATTCTATCCCCACCTTGTAGTCAAAATGAACCTTTTGTTTTTTATTGGTGTATCTAATAAGCTGACTCTTCTTTAGAATTTATGTTCATCCCATGTTTAGGAACGGAGTCCCCCACAATTTTCTTCAATGCGGAAATATTAATGAATCAGTCTGACACTCGAGGAGAAAAAGGAAAAATCGGAATAGCTCTACGGAACTGATTACAGTCAAATAATAGTCAGGTTGGCAGCACTGAGGGTAAAATGCAGTTTTCTCGGCGTTCGGTCGGTCTGTGCATGTGCACACACAATGGTTTTGCTCGATACGGGTAACTCTTCAGAATACGGAGAGGCTACACAAGACGTTGTTACGGTCTTCTGTGGTTTAAATTAATTAAATAATCCACCAGAAGGTTATGTTGAAGATTTTTGTGTTTATTTTCCAAAAACAACGTCAGCGATATTCAGATGCATAGATACAATACAGATATACTACTAACGCACTGCTTAGCAGTCGCAAAGATAATCTGTATAAAACTTCTGTGAACTAACTCAACTGTCCTGCTGATTCCTTTATATAGCCTCTATCGAAATTGCGAGAATTCTTCAAAACCTCCCGCCCGATATTTCTCGAACATTAACAATTACTCAAACAATTAAACATATTAAAAAAACAATCGGAATTAATACATAATCACTTAACAACATTAAAAAAATGATCAGAAATGGAAATTAAAGATACTTAAATACAAAATTATTTACAGAAATCATTTTAAACTGTACAAAATATCCTGTAGACATCGTAACTTGCATTAATACTTGGAATTACACACATTTAAACTATTATCTTGCACAATTCGATTCTTAAACATATTAAATGGCCTTTAAATAATTTCCTTTCACAAAACAAAGTCTATATACAATTATGTACAAGAAATTACAAAACAAACATACCAGATCACATTCAAGCAAACTTAAGCTCAATACAACTTCACTTCATTAAATACAATTCTATTCAAAATTCAGGTATGAGGGCTGTTACAACGACCTAGTCAAAACGCGGAGGAACGGAGGCAGTGTCTACTGCGGGTCGGCAACCCAACAGGTTCGTAAAACAGCTGTGCCAGTGATTTCTTTCTATTGAGACTGTATCTACCGTAAGGCAGTCGCGAGAAGGTGGAGTCAGCGGCCACATCGGAACAGTTTGTTTTCGCTCACTGCAGTCAGTTGTCAAAAGATCTACAGAGGTCTCCACGTCTGCTGCTACCGGCAGTGGTGGAACCAAACCAAAACCTAAAAACCGGACAATTGCCTCAAATATGGTTCAAAGAAGAGAAATAGGCTCCAATTAGAAAATGATTTGGTTGTTTGCTTCTCAAAAATACAACCACGATTCGAAAATTCACTAAAAAAAATAAACGCGGAGGAAATTTTGTATTTTTAGTGTAGTAAGACTGCTCTGCTGGAAGCGCTACCGCCATGCCTACTCGTCCCGTCGGCTCTTTTATCTCAACCGCTGTTGCTGCGTCCCTATCCTAAGTACAGTTTTCTGAAAACTACGAACAACTATGCACAAGAAATGAAAAGACGCAAAAATGTTTACTTCAAAGTATACATTACATTTGTTGCGTTTTCTACATATAGGTTTTTTAACATTTAGGAATATGAGTGTATTAATCATATTTGTTGAAGCTGTTTTTTATTTATATACTGATAGCTAAGTTTAGAAGAACCTTTTGATAATGCTAGTTGGGACAAGATGTTCGAAATATTTGAACATTTCAGGACTAAACATCCGTCATAGACGATTGCTTTATAGTCTACTAGTTGAACTGAAAGAGACAGACGTTGTCTGTTCAAATTTCAGTAACTTGTTTTTCATCGTTTCGATAATTTGTGAAAAGCTGTAGAAAAAGTGTAAATAAAGCAAAATTTGGTAAAAAAACATGTTATTTCTGACTGGTCATTGTATTTATCAGCGATTGTGTCCATGGTTATTCTATCTCAGGAACAGTAAATTCAGAAGTACGCCAATGGGAAATTTTACATTCCAGGTGTAGTTTATCGACAGTGCATCAGTCAAATGCTGGAAATGTTTTCCTAAAAACCTTATTCAGAACATTAAAAAAAAACCAGCAAAATAGGTCCATAGAAAGAAGCAATTTCAGTTTTTTAGTGAATTTTCCAATTTTACGGGCAACTTTTCTAAAAAAAATTTCCCTAAAAACCTCATTCGTACTATTACAAACATTTAAAAAATTTATCCATATCGGTCCATGTAGAAAAGTAATTTCAGTTTGATACCCAAAATATGGGTCCCAAACTACACAACCATGTTCAACCAATGGTCTGACCAAAGTTTTGTAACCCAATTCCTTTACTTCTCTGGTACATCCTCTCATTACCCTCTCCAGTAAATTAAGGATTTTGTAACCTTTTCCTACCACCTACCCAATGTGCTCTGTCCTGTTGAGTTTATGCCAAGATATTTACACTTCAAGTCTTCAACAAGCAATTCTGACCCCACCCTATAATCATAATTAACCTTTAGTTTTTTATCTGTGTACCTAATAAGCTGACTCTTCTTGGCATTTATCTTGATTCCATGCTGACCTACCCATTTAGCTATTCTATCCAGGTCACCCTGCAGCTGTTCACAGTCTTCACCTGTTTTGATCCTATTGTAAACCATTATGTCATCTGCAAAATACCTAGATTCTGACCGTAGCCTATCAACACAGTCATTCATTAGAATAAAGAACAGCAACGGTCCCAATACGCTACCCTGTGGCATTCCCCGCAAGAAAAGAGACGGATTCGAGTTGTCTGGTGGTGAAGGTCAGAGTGGTTAAGGTGGCTTCTCACAGACGTTGACTCCTGTTGTCTGTCAATTGACCGTTGACCGGACCAATCAGAGCGCCGCCTGGGAATCGAGTGGAGCCGGATGCCAACATCAACATCAGACATCACGCCACCGCCCTCCAACACACAATCCACGTTCGGAATGAGCCACGCATTTTAAAGGCGATATTTTGTTAAAAAAAAATTGCTTGCGTCTTTCTGTTTCCGTGGCGGGTTAAATGTGAAGAAGAGTCAGTTCCTATTATGGGAAGATCTGGTAGTATTCGACATTTAAAGATCAAACAAACCGACCACGCTGCGTAGGTAAAACTTCACTGTGAATACGCGCCCTGTAGTGTAAACACAAATGAACTGAGCTGCGGCTTAGCGAGTTCAGGCAAGGATATTCATGCGAATCCCAGTTGGTGGGATATATGCAAGATATTTCAGATGAAATGGACAAGGGAGGCCAAATTGATAGTGTAGCACTAGATCTGTCAAAGGCATTTGACAGAGTGAGCCATAAAATGGTAGTAAATAAGGTAAAAAACCATTGGAGTGGATGAGAAAGTGATTTGTTGGTAGAAGAATTTTTAAAAGGTAGAAAACAGAAAGTTAGGGTAGGAAATGCGGTATCAAAGGAAGTGGAAGTAAAAATGGGAGTGCCGCAGGGTAGCGTATTGGGACCATTGCTATTCATTATTCTAATGAATAATTGTGTTGATTGTTTACTATCTGAAATTAGATTGTTTGCAGATGACATAATGCTGTATAAAAGGATCAAAACGATAGAGGACTGTAAACAGTTGCAGGGTGATCTGGACAGGATATCAAGTTGGGTTGGTAAACATGGAATGAAGGTAAATGCAAAGAAGAATCAGCTAATTAGATACACATATAAAAAGCAAAAGATTAATTATGAATATAAGGTGGGGAAAGAATTGCTTGCTGCAGATTTGAAATGTAAATATCTTGGAATTATATTTGATAACAAGCTTAACTGGGCTGGACACATAGGACAGGTGGTAGGAAAAGGTTTCAAAATTCTGCACTTGTTGGAGAGAGTGATGAGGGGATGCACGAGAGAAGTAAAGGAATTGGGTTACAAAACTTTGGTCAGACCATTGCTCGAATATGGTAGTGTAGTATGGTACCCACACTTTGAGTATCAAATACAGGAGTTGGAGAAGGTGCAAAGAAGGGCTGCTAGATTTGTTTCTGAAAATTATCGCAGAATGCAATCAGTGACGGATATGATAAAGGAGCTGGAATGGGATTCATTGCAAGACAGGAGGAGGATGAGGAGGGTAATGGGAGTGTACAGGGCATATACTGGCGATGAGGCATGGAAAGATATTGCAGTAGGTATGAAAAGTAGTTCGTGGAAGGGAAAAGATGACCATGACCACAAGCTGGCACTCGATTTCAGGCACGTGAGGTTTTGTAAAATTTTGTTGGACCGTAGAGCTAATATATATATATATATATATATATATATATATATATATAAAGAAAATAAATTAAAAAATAATTAAAAAAATCTAAAAATGACGAGAAAATCGATTTTAAGGGGTATTTCGTCAAAAAGTAGGGATGTAACAGGGTTTTGGAAGGGTGAGACCTAAAAAAAGGTCTCAAAAGGTTGCGAGAGAGATTTCTAGGGGGGGGGGGGGGTGTCGCGGACCATATCTCACCAGAGGGGGAGGGTTACGGACCAGATCCCACGAAGTCTCACGAGAAGGGGGGGGGGTTCTGAAATTCGGAAAAAAACACCTCACGTAATTTATGGATGCCCCATAGGATGAAAACTGTGGGTTTCTATGAACAACGTTGACAGAAATTAAGGTGAGGGGAAAGGATGTGAGGGTTAGGGTTCTGTAAATGAAATGTCAACAGTGTTCTGCTATTTGTTTTAAAGTATTAGTACCAAATATTCCATTAAAATAGCATATAAACTGTGTGTTTGTATAAAGATTTGGCGAATATCTTCCAACGCGCAACAGGTGGCTTCTTGCGAAGTCATAGATTTACCCCCACCCAAGCATCACGTAACGGGACTATAGAACCTTCATTTTAAAAATCATGATATTGACCCGTGGTAACAGAGATAAATTGTGAATACAATACAATACAATACACTCATTCTCCTTGGATCACAATATAAGAGACTGGCTCTGTGGGATATGCAAGGTTGTCAATTTACAGATTGCATAACAATATAATACATACACCAGAAGATGTACAGCCACACCATAATATATATATTAACTATATCAACTACATTTACACAATCTATTGACAGTTATTTTGTAGATACCTTAGAAATGAATTGTTCGATGGAGTAGAATGAGTTGTAAATTAAAAATTCTTTCAATTTTTCCCTGAATTTTATCTTATCACCTGCTAGACATTTAATATGTGTTTGGAGCTTATTGAAGATATGTATCCCTGAATATCGGACCCCTTTGTGAACAAATGAGAACGGGTTGTAATGTTTGTGAAAATCATTTTTACTTCTAGTGCTATAATTGTATATTTTACTATTTGTTTCGAACAGAGTATAATTTGTGACTACAAAGGACATTACTGTGTATATATACTCAGACGCTAACGTCAAAATCCCTAACTTCTTGAACAACTCTCCACATGATAACCCCACACATAATTCTTATTACTCGCTTTTGGGCTATGAACACTTGTCTCTTTGAATAAAATTGCCCGAGATATTATTGCTTACGACATTAAGAGTGAAAATAAGAAAAAATAGTTTCCTCATACAGAGATCGCCTATAGCTTAAATTGTACGAATTGCAAATGTGGTTGCACCAAATCGCTTTAGCAAGTCAGAAACATGCACCCTCTAATTTAAATTATGATCAATATTTCTAACCTAGAAATTTCACTTATTCCACCTCTTAAATGAACTGGCCTGCAAATATGTGTGATGTACTGAATTGCATGTATTGAATTTTATCAAAATTTAAGGACAAGACATTAGCTGCAAGCCAATTATTAATAAGGTCAAAGCTATAGTTTGAAATATATTCTGTAGATAAATCTGGACTGTTTTTAATTGGCATGTTTCTATCATCTGCAAATTGAACAAATTTTTAGTTTTTAGATACAACACAGGGTAGATCATTTATACATATTAAAAACAATAGTGACCCCAATGTAGAACCTTGAGGTACTCCACATCTTATAAATCCAAACTAAGAAAACAGTTAACAGCATTAATATGTTGCAGTGACACTTCCTGTTTTCTATTCAGAAGGTAAGAACGAAGCCATTCATTAACAACGTCTTCTATACAGTAATACAGAACGTAATGTGTATTGAGGAGAGAGAATTGCGCTTTAGGTTATGGAATGCAGTAAACAGCACAGATAAGTACTCCGGCTTCCAAAGTTCAAAGTAATAATGGTTTTATAGATCAAAATGAACATTAACTCTTTTATTACGCATTGTTTCCTGGAGTCATTTCAAACCACATAATTTTTTTTTATCGTGACTACTTCTTGTGGGCCACTAAATGTACTGCACACTGGAAAAAAAGAAAGAGATCTCACTCAAATTCCTGTATCCCAACTTGGAGGGATTTTCTAAAGCTCTTAAATTTTTATTAGAACGAAAATTAATACATACTGTATTTTACGAAGAATGTGAGTGTAGTTGATATTTTTGTAATCTTACATTACCTACGACCATATTATTATCGTTACAATTTGATTGTGATTACTTTGATTGCAATATCTTTGATGATTAAATTATTTCAGTGTATATGGTATACGTTTCAACCATTCATTGTTTTCCATGGTTTTCCCAAATCACTCCAGGGGAATGCCAGGATGCTTCCATCATAAGACCATGGTCGAATTCCTTCCCGTTCCTTGTCCCCGGTCCCATCCTGTCTCTAATGACCTCGACGTCAACGACGCGTCAAGTCGTATATATATATATATATATATAAAACTACGACCACCTTGTCGTATCACTTAGTGGTTGGATTGCAATGTAATCTCTGCATCCCCTCTTACCCCTCCCTCTCCCAACTGTCGTATAGCCACGTAATAATCGTAAATTTACGATGCATCGACTCGTTTCGACTTTAACTCGTTCGACCTCTTCTGTTATGCTTCCTGACATTCTCCCTACTGTCTCTAATTCCCTGTTAGCATTCGTTCTCTCCGTTCAATTTGGTTCCTGCCTCTCTTTTTAATATTTAATATTTTCTCCATATCAGTTGCTGGGTATAAAATGTATCGACATGGGAAACAAACTCTTTTTAAATCGCCCAAAAATGCAGAGCGCAGTTGGAACTTTTTTTTTTTTTTTTTGCTGTCGTCAGTCTTTCAACTGGTTTGATGCAATCCTCCATCCCTTCCTATCCTGTGCTAACCTCTTCATTTCTACATACGCTTTACAACCCACGTCCTCAATTATCTGCTTCATATATTCTAATCTCTGTCTTCCTCTACAGTTCTTACCTTCGACTGTTCCCTCCACCAGCAAATTAACCAATCCAGCATGTCTCAAAATATGACCTACCAGCCTGTCTCTTCTTTCTGTAAGCTTCTTCCACAAACTTCTTTCCTCACCCATCATTTCCAAAACTCGTTTATTTCGTACTTTGTCTGTCCACTTAATTTTCAGCATTCTTCTGTAGCACCACATTTCAAATGCTTCGATTTTCTTTATTTCCGGTATTCCTAATGTCCATGTTTGGCTAGCATAAAGTGCTGTGCTCCACACAAAGAGTTTTAAAAAGTTCTTTCTAATTCCTAGATGAATATTTGAAACTAAAAGATTTCTCTTTTTCATGAAAGCTCTTTTTGCTAGTGCTATTCTGCTTTTAACATCATTCCTGCTTCAGCCATCGGTTGTAATTTTGCTTCCCAAGTAACATAATTCACTTACTTCTCCTATTGCATCCGATCCTATTTTTATTTCTAATCTACTGTGATTCGTATCATTTCTGCTACACTTCATCACTTTTGTATTGCTTTGATTTATATTCAGTCCAAAATCTTCCTTCAGTATTTTGTAATTGGATCTGAAAACTGAGAAAAAAATTGGCGCTGAAAAATTTAACTAAAAAAAAAAAAACGCCGCGGGAAAATTGAACAAAGTTTAAACGGAGCGGGGAATGACCGGCCTTCTATATTGAAATAAAGCGAAACGAATGTCAAATACTCAGTGCGCTGGACTGTGTCGATTAAAGAGGTAATGCACGACTGTTGATCTTGAAACTCACATTATCTCAAACAGTAGAGGCTCGACAGGTGCCTATTCCTAATTTCTCTCTCTCTCTCTCTCTTTGTGTGTGTGTATACAGGCGGTAGAGCGTTGACGGCAACCAAGACGACCTGGGTTCGATCTCCGACGAAGCTGATCGTCCCGTCAGCCTGCCATCCGATGAGTAGCGTGAGGGACACTACGCGGGAAGGTAAAGAACGGCGGATCATGGCGCTGACCTCGTCACGTCCATTCTTGTGCCAACGGTTGTACAGGGAGCGTCCATAAACCACGTGGCTGCATTTTGGCCTCTTGTGATGCCCCCTCCCTCCCCCAGAAGCCCCCCCTCCCTTCCCCACATAGCTTTTTCCCATATTGATTCGAGAAGACATTCTGTGCTTTTTTCACTTATGAGACTAACGTAAATTACATACGGAGATAATTAAATGACGGAAATAAATATTCACATGATGATGTGTGTTCAGTACCTCATTATAACTGTGACAAATAATAGGGGAAGGGGTTTTTTTTTACGCTCGTCGACGGCTAAGATCGTCAGAGGCGGGATGAGACGGGGGACAAGGATTGGGAAGGAATCCGGCCATGGCCTTTTTTTTAAAGGAAGCATCCCGGCATCCGTCTGGAGTGATTTGGCGAAACCGTGGAAAACCCAAATCTGGATGCCCGGACGGGAATTCGAACCCGCGTCCTCCCGTAGGGGAAGGTGCCCAAAACCGGGCCCCCACGTTGTTTTTTACTTCTAAAAAATATAAATTCAAAAAAAATCTGTTTTTAAAGCATGAAATAATTACTTCAGAATGTTAAGCATCATTTAAATTCTGTGCGAACGAAGACTTTCCCGGCGTGTCGATGCAATGAACTCTTCACAGGTTTGCTGCCGGATAGCGTTTGTGAACGACGAGCTTTCGGCGACCAACTCCGCCGCCATCTTCGGGTCTGATGTTAGCGCTGCGGCGACCATAGCTGTCAGCTCTGGTCGCCGCAGCGCTAACATCAGACCCGAAGATGGCGACGGAGTTGGTCGCCGAAAGCTCGTCGTTCACAAACGCTATCCGGCAGCAAACCTGTGAAGAGTTCATTGCATTTAAATTCTGATTTCAAAAAAATATTATTCAAAATCGTTACCAAAAAAAGTATTTTTTAAACCCTACAGTTTGGCGATATGAAAAATGGTTGCCTAAACCGGACCCCTCATTAAAATTAACGAAATAACACTGAACAAAATTATAAAACGGTACTCAATTAAAAAAAAAAAATATTTTAAAGTGCAATATAGCTATTACATGTTTAGTTTTTTTTTTTTTTAATATACGAATATAGCATATATGTAAGGTATATAAGACACGGAAAATAAGTGCAAGAATTAAATTGTTTAGCGACAAAAATCGCAGATGTACACATCTTTTTCAGCCCCAGAACAATGCACATGGCCCACACTAAACATATAACGCACATCGTCCATATTTCCTGCTCTGAAATGTCAAAAAAAATTTGCTGTCGCAGAACACACACCAACCGTCATTTTTGGAAGGGGACACTGCAGGGACCATCTCCAACTACGCTGTTCTCATCCTCAGCGCACGACTCTTTCACATTTTTCTCACAATTAAGCCGTGACTGCTTCTGCATCCTCCAACACGATTACGGTCTTTCTGTTGAGCTTCCTAGATTTCTTTAGCTTTTTTAACTTCCATCGATAGTGCTTTATAAGATGACCATAAAAAATGCAAGCAGTAAATTCCATTCTTGACTTAAGCGTGGTGTAAACATTGGCAGTTGGAGTTAAACGCTAAAAAGTGCCAAGTCATGCAAGTAAGTAAAAAGGTGACACTATTTAGCTTTGAATATACAATTAATGGCACTGTCCTTAGAACGGTAGATTCCGCTAAATACCCAGGGGTAACAATTCGTAATAATTTGTCGTGGAATGAGCATATCGAGAATGTAATTGGGAAAGCAAATCGTATGCTTCGATTTCTAGGTCGAAATTTAAAACAATGCACTCCGGACATTAATCGATTGCATACAAGTCACTAGTGCGGCCTCACTTAGAATATTGTTGCTCTGTATGGGGGATCAAAAGAGATTAATGGATGCATTAGAGATGGTCCAAAGAAGAGCCGCCCGATTCGTGACAGGTATATACAGATGGAGGGAAAGCGTAAGTGCGATGTTGAAGGAGTTAGGCTGGGAAGCTAATTGAAAAATTCTCGACTGACGTATTTCGGAATGACAGTAAACAAATATTGCTACCAGCAACATTCATATCCCGGAATGACCGCGAAAATAAGATAAGAGAAATCAGGGCCAGAACCGATTCATTTCTGCACTCATTTTTTCCACCGGCGATTAAGGAGTGGAATAGAAAGGATTTACCGGGTGAGTAAACTTAAAATCCGACAGGAGTAGCTTCCGATAAAGCACTCCGGCCATCCTGATCTGGGTTTTCCATGGTTTTCCCAGATCACTCCTCGTGAATGCTGGGATGGTTCCTCACAATAGCCCATGGACGCCTCCTGCCATATCCCGTATATCCCTTCCAAACCATTACCTTCCCGGATAGGTGCAATGCACCCTCCGCCACACACTTTTAGTGAATCGCGGAGTAATAATAATACTCGTAGTAATAGTAAGCATAAAAAAGTAAGTGGTTCGGATTAGGCACTGTTTGCGCAACCATAACCTGTATTCTGTTAACACAATAGATTTATAACGAAACTTGTCAACAAAACAGTTTAGCGATAAACTTTTAACATAAAACCTTATCCTCAGACATCAAATAATTTGTAGCAACCGATTATTCTGCACATTTGTCGCTTTTAAAAAAAGCATATGACTCAGTTGATCGAGAGTCATTATTCCAAATATTGAAAGAACCCAAAACTCTTGCTTTAATACAACAAACACTAACAGATACAAAGTCCAAAATAAAATGTTTAGGGGAACCCTTCATTATTAAAACAGGAGTAAGACAAGGAGACGGACTTTCTCTGTTACTGTTCAACTGCGTCCTTGAAAAAGTGTTACAGGAATGGCGGAAACAAAAATCAATCCTTGGAATTGACCAGCAAATTACATTAGGAAGAGGAAAATTAAAGATAGATTGTCTTGCATTTGCAGACGACTTAGCAATCTTAACCCGTGACATTGCAATAGCCCAAAAACAGATCTAACTGTTGAAAGAAGTAGCGGAGAAAGTGGGTCTACAGATTTCATTCGAGAAAACAGAATTTATGACCTGCAATAAAGAAACACCAAAATACATGGAGACAAAATATGGAAAAATCAAACCAGTCTCATACTTCAAGTATCTCGGTGAAACAACCCAAGAGAATGGAACTGAAGCAAAAGTTAATGAAATTAGATGCCAAAAGATGGAAACAGCTTATCGCCTAATACAAAACGTCTACATCAAAAGATGCATCTCCAAGCACACAACACTGAGACATTACAATACAGTTATTAAACCAGAATGTCTTTATGGATCAGAAACACTTATTTTGAACAGAAAAAAGATATATAAAATATTGAGAAAAAGAACGCAAAATTATCAGGAAAATTTGGGCCCAAGACTCATAGGAGACCAGTACAGACTCAAAAGTAATCAGGAAATTTTACAATATGCAGACATTCACAGTGATATTAGATAATGCCGACTAACATTTTATGGACACATCAAAAGAATGAACCCTAACAGACTGACAAGACAAATAGTTGAATTCTATGAAAACCGAAGTAAATTAATATCGGATACAATGAAATGGGTTGGAGAAATCGAGAAAGACATCAAATTAGCAGGAATTGTTGCAGAAGATATCGAAAACAGAGACATATTTAAATCCAAAATTCACGAGTGGCAAGTTGACCGGGAGGAAAGATTTAAGAAAAGACCAGGAACAACATGGTCGGATGAGAGAAAAGAAGCCCATAGCAAGCGTATGAAGGAAATACGGGCACAAAGGAAAGCGAACAAACGCTTCTGAGTACTTTGCGTAGTCCTAGGAAGCAAAATCACAAATGATGGAAGAAGCAAGACTGATATAAAATGCAGGATAGCTCAAGCAATAATAGCGTTCAACAGAAAAAAACGAATTTTTACATCAAATAATATCAGCTGGACAACGAGGAAAAGCCTATTAAATGCTTATGTCTGGAGCATTGCCCTGTATGGATGTGAAACCTGGACAGTTGGTACAGAAGAGAAAAGAAGATTAGTTTCGTTTGAGCAATGGTGCTACAGACGAATGTTAAAAATTAGCTGGAGGGTGTCGGAGAACAGATTGAAATAGTGTGTCGGGATGATCACAACAGTTCCTTCCGACTTGCTAATTAGTCCCCTTTATAATTAGTTTTTTTACACCTAAGATAAGGTCCATCAGACTTCGTTATAATTTTATCGGCCGCCACCATCGGCTGGCTAGGGTACAAATCCAGAACAAATATAACTATAAGTTTCTTCAAGGAATCACTTCGAGTATGTAGACCAAAGATTATTCTGAGTTCTGTGCTGTACAAATGCACCCGGCCACCAATGGAAAAAAAAATAACAATAACACACACACAGCAAATTACTAATAGTGACAAACGATCCGAAGATGCAGGTTCTTCAGAGTGTAAAAACAATTCTTTCCATCTCTTTCACAAACCAGAGGAACGATACACACGACGTTCTCTGCACGACTCCACTACACTCTCTCTCTGACCGCTCCTCAACTGTCCGACTCGTAAGTCACCGATACTCATAGAATAAATATAATTAAAATAAGTTAAGCACTGAAAGGGCAAGCCTACTGTAATGTGACAAGGGACAAGATTGCTAATGAGGAAATTCTTCAGACGGCAGGAGAGTATAAATCAATATGGAAGAGTATAAAAATGAGGAGGAAAATATTATTGGACATATCTTAAGACATGAGAGCTTATTAAAAACAATACTGGAGGGAATGGTAGAAGGAAAGAGATATCAAGGAAGATCACGTTTAAAATGCATCCAGCAGACAATGGAAGATGTTGGCTGCAGGAGATATGAAGAGGAGGGCAGATAGTAGAGCTGAATGGAAGACTGCCACAGACCAATCCAGGATTGACTACCGTAGAAGAAGAAGAAGAAGAAGATCATTTAAGGGTATATATAGGTCGGGAGGCTCACCTGCCCATATCCAGGAGAAATTTTAAAAAATACAGCAGAATGTAAAAAGTTTGACTACTGCCAAAGCAGGTAATGCCGATTTAATGAACAACCAATGAAGAGGGCGACGCGGGCATTCTTCTGCAGAGTGGCGGAAGCATGAACTAGGCTACTATTCACACTCGATCCTGTTGGAGTTCAGGAGACCGGGGGCCCAGTTTAGGGGGGGGGGTGCCGTAGCCTGACTCGGAACCCCCTCCCCCCTCCCCCCTCTCGTCCAGCTAACCCCCCCCCCAGACCATCCACGTAGTTTATGGACGCTCCCTGATGGGAATGCGTAGCTCTACCTCCGCGAGGCGGCAGGGGCTGTGTGAACCCCGTGACGTTTACCTTACTACCAGTGACGTAACACATGCAACAGAAACTCGGGTGAAGCTCCCGAGAGCAGGATTCCTCTTGGAACAATGAATTTTGGTGACGTATACACGCAGGTGTGTGCCCCCCGTCGACTGAGCGTGGTATCGATAAGATAGTGCCAAGGTCGAGGCGTTTGCGTCATCGACTCACGGGGTCGGAATGCGAAACCTCGCAACTACTCCGCGCGGCTGTGAATGGAAGAGGAAGCCAGCCTGCGACCAGGTCACCACTGGCTTACAGCGACCCCACACAGTCAACACGACTGTCTAAATCTGTCTGTTAGGCATCTCGTGGTTTATTATTATTACCTAGTTTCAAATATTGATCTAGGAATTAGAAAGAACTTTTTGAAACTCTACATTTGGAGCACAGCTCTTTATGGTAGCGAAACATGGACTTTAGGAATACCGGAAATAAAGAAAATTGAAGCATTTGAAATGTGGTGCTACAGAAGAATGCTGAAAATTAGGTGGACAGACAAAGTAAGAAATGAACGAGATTTGGAAATGATGGGCGAGAAAAGAAGTTTGTGGAAGAAGCTTTCAGAAAGAAGAGACAGGCTGTTAGGTCATATTTTGAGACGTGCTGGATTGGTTAATTTGTTAGTGGAGGGAACAGTCGAAGGTAAGAACTGTAGAGGAAGACAGAGATTAGAATATATGAAGCAGATAATTGAGGACGTGGGTTGTAAGAGGTATGTAGAGATGAAGAGGTTAGCACAGGATAGGAAGGGATGGAGGATTACATCAAACCAGTCGAAAGACTGACGACAGCAAGAAAAAGATACTTACTTACTGATACAAAAATGTTTTTATTTTATATTACTATTTTTACTATATGTATATTATTTTTCTTGAATTATTTATAAACAGATAATTAAATTTACGATACAGATAGTTGTGTCGAAATTCACAATTATAGATTCCACAATTTGCAGATTGTTTTAACTATGTAACATAAACAATCTGGCATTAATTTTCAACAACCTAATCGCACGATCTATATATTTAAAATACACTGTTTAGTACATAGATTGTTTAGCAATCGAGTACTGTCGGTGTGAAATGTTAAATTTACAGTTAATTTCTTTTTTAATGTATGCTATTTTGACGTAACAACACAGAGTACTATCAAGTTCTGAACAGGCGGTACACATATACATTGATCAGCCTAAACATTGTGTTCACCTACTTACTAGCATATTGGTCCACCTTTCGAATACAATGCAACAACGATTCGGCGTAGCATGGATTCTACACGCCCTTAGTAGGCTTCCAGAGGTATCTGATACCAGATGTCTACGCACAGGTCACGAAATTCCCTTAAATTACGGGCCGGTGGTTTGTGGGCGCGGCGGCTGGGAACGAGCATCTCGGAAACGGGGAGGCTGGTCGGCTATTCGCGTGCTAATGTAGTGAAACCACGAGTGGGCGACAAGGTGGTGGACGTCCACGCCACATCACAGAACGTGGAGGTCGGAGGCTTGCCCGCTCTGTAAAGCAGGATAGGGGGCAGATCTGACCGCGGAGTACAATTCTGGAGCTTCCAGAAGTGTTTCAGAGCACAAGAATCGCGATTCTGCCACAGATCGCCCCCTATCCCGCTTTACAGAGCGGGCAAGCCTCCGACCTCCACGTTCTGTGATGAGGCGTGGACGTCCACCACCTTGTCGCCTACTCGTGGTTTCACTACAGTAGCACGCCAACAGCCGACCAGCCTCGCCGTTTCAGAGATGCTCGTTCCCAGCCGCCGCGCCCACAAACCACCGGTCCGTAATTTAAGGGAATTGCGTGACCTGTGCGTAGAAACCTGGTGACAGATACCCCTGGAAACCTACAAAGGACTTGTAGATCCATGCTACGCCAAATCGCTGTTGCATTGTGTTTGAAAGGTGGACCAATATGCTAGTAAGCAGGTGGCATAATGTTTGGGCTGATCACTGTATGTCTTCCTACGTCTACCAACGCCCCCGCGTCGCCATTAGTGGAAACCTTTCTTCGCTCATTGTTTCAATATGTTGTACGTAATTCCCTGTATTCCTCTATCCTTTCGTTCATATTTTAAATATCATATTCTTCCCTAATTTTATAATTTCTTATACGGTCTTGTTTAGAGCACTTTTTAATGTCCTAATAAACCTCGTTCCTGCAGGCTGAATTTTTTTCTTATCTCTTGCTTTAGTTATCCGAGATACGCTTCCATGCAGCAGTCTAAAAGAACTTAATTTTTGTGTGTTTGTTTTGTTGAAGTGCTCTATTTATTGTCCTGCATACTTACTGAAATTTGTTGTTCTCCATATCTTCATCTAGGTCGTAACTGGTTCCATAGCCTAGATAGTTACCCTCGCTATCACTCCGTCGTCAATTACCTTTTTTTACCAGGATTGCCAACTTTCAGATTTCCACTACCGGACAAATGTCGACATTTGCGGCAGGGGGGGGGGGGGTTCTTGTTACAAAAGGTAAAATTTATAGGGCAATTCTTTTTTTATTTTTGAACATAATTTTTATGTCAATAACAAATACTTCTGCGAGAGAAACCGTATTTCACTGCATTTATGTGATCAAATTTCGCTGTGTGAGTAATTTTACAATATGCGGTGCAATCGTTTTCCTTATGCAGCCAAGTTTTAAGCCCTTCATTTGACAACCACTCTGGAGCGACAATAATGTTTCTGTATTTTCTTTGGTGACTCACTCATTATTATTTTTGACGTACAGATTAATAACACTATTGATTCTTTAATTCTCCGCCAGCAAAAAGAGTACGACGTACCGTCTTCGACATAGTGAACGTAACTGCAACAGTAGTCCAATTGCTTCACGATAATCTGATTTGCAACTAACTGTCGCAAGCGTTTTAACACAGAGAGATAATGTAGAATTACGTTCAGCAATAAGGAGCGACAGGCGGCGACCTTGTTTACTTCCTCAACATCTGAGAAACCATCAACCCGTAATTTTTAAAATTTCTTAATAACTGACATTTTGTGTCCGGTCGCATGTAGTGAATAGGAAACGGACGAATCGTGTTAGAACCGGACAGTTGGCAACCCTATTTTTGAGCGAATGCGGCGTTAACCATAGTTTTTTCTTTTTGGATATCTGGACGTTATATCACTTTCCTGCTAATCGATGTAGTTTTTATAATGCTCTTTGTAACTGTCTTGTAGTATTGTTCCATCTGCATAGACAACATTTATATATTTATTTTTCTTCAGCTGTATTCCCGCGTTGGCCATCTGTTTCCAGTTTGAGGACATCAGTATATATATGTTGAATAGAGCTGGGGATGAGGGAGCGTTCATAAACTACGTGGCTCAGTCTAGGGGGGAGGAGAGGGGGGAGGTTCCGAGCCAAGCCACGCAGGTTTCCATTCACATTATTTGCAGTGTTGCCACCTTACGGCAATAAAAGTCGCTAGACCTGGTCTAAAAACTCTCTAGATTACGGGAGATTGAGAACTAAAAGATTCGCTAGAAATCGCTAAATAAAATAAAGGAAAATGACAAAGTAAGTAATATAAAAATATTTTCATAATTGATATTTTAATTAAATTCAAAATAATATTGTATTAAAATCAACATCAAATTCTTCAATCGGTATTTATTCTTGGTCTAGTGAAAGGATCAGATGAATTGTCAACCGTAGATTTAAAAGAATATTTGGTATCTTCACGAATCGCAGCAATCACATCAGCCAGAAACCCCGTAACTGTAGCGGTTTTTTTTCCACAATTTTTAACTGATTCCTTATATATATAATAAAGCTATTCTTATTTGCAGCCATCCTATTTCTCAATTTAGTTTTTAACAATGTTTATTGTACTGAAAATCCTCTCTACTGCGGCATTCGTTTGAGGAAGCGAATATGGCTGAATCAGATAATTTCACAAAGGTATTTATTCCAGCAGCATTCTTGTATTTCCGAACTTCAGCACAGAATTCAAAGACATTGTTTGTAGTCTTCCATTGAACATAATTAATACGACGCGATTGCTGTAAGGGTTTGTCATTTATTTCGTCATCAAATCCGAATTCTGAGACAAGATCTACTATTTTGCTGTCTTTGACCAAGCGAAGAGTATTATCCACACTCAAAAGACACATTTTCCCTCATATAATGAAGTTTATTTTTCGAACCCTGCACGGTTGAATATCACTAAAAATCACCAACTATTATTTAGGGATAACATTTTGTGAATATCGCTGTCGAACTTCACTAAATCTAGCGACAAAACCGCTAAGGTGGCAACATTGATTATCTGTCGCAGTTAAAATAAGGTACGGAACACACAACAGCATGTGGATATTTATTTCCGTCAGTTAATTATCTCCGTATGTAATTTACGATAATCCGACAAGAGAAAACAGTGCAAAATGTCTTCTGGAATCAACAGGGGGAAAAGCTACGTGCTACGTGGGGGGGAGGGGGGGAGGCAAAAACCACGTTTAGCTACGTGGAGAGGAGGGGGGGGGGGGTTTCACAGGAACCACGTGGTTTATGAACGCTCCCTTTGTTTATCAATATCTGTCCGTGTGAGCGGATGCTTTCCCGGCGTATCGAGGCAACGAAATCTTCTCGGGTGTCCCGCCGGATGGTGGTGTAAAAACACGACGTTTCGAGACAGAGACAGTCAGCTGAGAACAACCGCAAGATACCTGATGAAGGCAGCAGTGTCAGCTGTCGAAACGTCGCGTTTTTACCCCACCATCCGCCGTGACACCCGAGATTTCGTTGCGTTTAATATCTGTTCGGTTTTCTCGGTGCCAGTATTTGTTATCACCCTTTTTTTATATATATCACCGAGCGTGGTGGTGTAACGGATAGCGTTCTGGCCTCGCATTCGGGAGGACGGCGGTTCGCTTTTCCCGTCTCTAAAGACCTCGATGTTGAGAGACGTAAAGCAGTAAGAAAAAAAACTTTTTTATCTTTATATAAACTTTTTATAGCTCCTATTAAATGACTAGGGTATCCGTTTTTGGTCATTACGTCCCACATTTTGTATCTGCCGACACCAGCATATGCTTTTTCAAGATCAATGGAAGCTGTATGAGTTTCCATATTGACTTCCCGCCTCTGTTCTAGAATCTCTTACGCTAAAGACCCTCCCTGCTTGTTCCTCCTGTGTTTTGACCTCTGCTATGATCTTCAGGCTGGCATTTATTATTTTTGCAAGTATAAGCAGCATGCGTTAGACTAATGCCTCCGTAATGTTTACATTCATTCCTCTGTTCCCTTTCAAATACTGATGTAACGTCTTGTCGTCTTCCGGCTGCTTCGTTTTTTGCAGCTTCCCCGGCACTCATTAAACAGGTGAAATATTCTAAATTTACACTGAGGTCCTGCATATTTTAATATTCCCATGTTGATGCCGTGCTATCTGTTATATTCCTCTTTTTAGTTCTATTTCGCCTTGCATGGTGGTGGTCTTTTTTTATATAAAATAGGAAACTTACAATGTATCCCGAACAGCTGAACAATTTGCGTTTGGTCCAGGGCCCATCCCCCACACATGACGATAACAGTTCTTTAAAAAAAAAAAAAATACTTGTAACGCGACGGGTAAGAATAACCATATATATTAACTGCACCCTGGACCGATTCGTCTTAAACACAAACAGTTAGACCCTGATAAGCCGCACAGCGTCGCTTCTTTCGCAAAATGAGAGTTTTCTGTCTTTGAGAATATCTATTAAGGTCTAAAACAGAAATCAAATCGTGCGAAATAAAGTATTTTCGCGTACTTTATTGTTTTCACAAAGTATAGAGTACAATTACCAGAAATAACGTACAATACTTTATTATAAATTACGGGTGGCAACCCTACTTGTAAGTGTTCGTTTTTGTTTGAAAATGGGAAAATACGAAAAAAAAATTTTTTTTTCAAAATTCTTAATGCGTCCTACTCTAACGAAAAAAAAAATCGTAAGCCATCCCACTGTGACAAAAATAAATAAATAAGTAAATCAATGGTCACGTTAACTGTGAGGCGAGATGCTAGGCTGTGTAGTTAGCCTCGTGACTAATATTAGGTCGGTGAGCTCGAGGGTAAGTTAACCGTTTCGTCCAACCGACATTGCGCTGTCCACCAGGCCTGCTTGAAACCACAGGGACAGGGAAGAAGGTTTCCCAACCACTCCTACTGGCAAATACGTCCTTAGCGAAATCGGAATAGAACAGACCACGTTGAATATTACTAATTGAAAGGATAACAACGCCAGTGCAACTGTTTAATTTGTTTATTGTTGTGTCGTATGCGTTTCGCCTCTCATCATCACGGCATCATCAGCCACGAATCTCCGTTAAAATTTTATACAGTTTTACAGACATTTTATTACTTGATTATGAACATGAAATATTTTTTGTGGTTGATTTTTTACTTTCTATTTACATGCTGTAACTAATCAATGCGGAACCAAGATGGACAACCCATGAAAACGCGTTTTCGGAATATCTCCCAAGTAACTGAATTCAGATATCATGGAGAAATTATTCAACCTGCAGGACTGAACCGTGAGAGAATATCGAAATTACAAAAACCCCATAGAATCACCTGGTACAGTTTCAGCAAAAAGTCAATATCCCGAAATGCAATGTTAAGACACCGTAATCAAACCGGAGGCATTATACGCATCGGAAACTTTGATTATCGGGGGTAGATAACTGATTAAAGGTATTGAAAAGCAACAAAGCAAAATATTTGGCTCAGTTTGTACAGGAGGAATCTGGATGAAAAGGAAATCACACGAATTATATCAGCACTCGGAAAAAAACCTTCAGACACATTCAGGAAAAGACGAAATAAGTTCTTCGGCCATATTATCAGAATGAATAACAACAGCCTAACCAAAAGAATTCTCAACTTGGCCATTTCAGCATAAATGAAAAACAATTGGCTGATTGAAATCGAAAAGGATCTTCAGGAGATCTGAATCGCGAGTGATATCATACGGGACATGTAGATTTAGTAGCACGGTCAGTAACAGTGTATTACAAGAAGGAACACCTGGACAGAGGAACGAAGGAGAGGATGAAGAGATTTTGGGGAAAGAAGTTGGGCATAATGACGCGACGGGAGAAAAATAATCACGTAATAATACAATTTAAAATGTCTGTAAAACTGTGTATAAAACTTTAACGCAGATTTGTGGCTGATGATGCCTTGATGATGAGAGGCGAAACGCGTATGACGCATCAAGCAATAAACAAATTAAACAGTTGCAATTGCGTTATCCTTTCAGTTAGTAATTAACTAAACAACTGCCGAAAAATGGCGTGCAACAACATTGCACACATTAAATATTTTCGCTTCTATGCCATATGACAATAACCTCCGGGACGTACAACAATACTTATCGTTGACAGCAAAAAATAAAAAATAAAAATAACTAGCCTATAAGCCCGTCGAAAACGGGAGTTCTGACAATTAATTTCTCTGCAGTTGCCTAAACAAATAGAATGGTAGTTATGTAATGCTTATAACCTAATTTTGCAATGTTGCACACATTTCGGTTGTAGATTACACAGCGATACAAATGGAACTTTTACTAAATTTATGAGATCAGAATTAGGGAACCACTAGAATTAAAAATAAATTAGGAATCCCGCAACCTTAGGATACTAAAGCGCGTGATACTGGTTTTATTCCTGGTCCAGGTCTCATTCAGCGCCGTAAATACGGAACTACTTCCATCCGTGTGAAGTAATAACATCAGCAACTAGCTCGGTGCTTATTATAAAACTAAATTCATTGTGTATTATCGCGTTAACAATTGTGTCAGTTGTCATTTGTACAATTCCACATAACCAGCATTGCCTTTCAAAATTCATACATTCTATTAGCCGTGTGCGAATACACTCACTGTATAGCGATCTAAATTTGAGTCACTGGAAATATTTACATATGTCTGATTTAGTGACTTCAGCATGGGCGCCGGGAGGGGGGTGCAAGGGGGTACACTTGCACCCCCCCTGACATCCCGGGTCGCCCGGAAATTTTTGGGCCGATGGGGGGGGGGGGGGGAGGGGCACCAATGCAATGCAGCCCTGGTGCACCCCCCTAGAAGCAATCCTGCCGGCGCCCATGGACTTCAGTAATAAAAGCAATTAATAATTAATATATTAATTTAAACGCAGAACATACTTTTTTTTCAGCGTTTCAAAAAATAATTTCTTCCTGTATATTATAACAGCGACTTAAAATATTTACTTTGGATATAAATATCTTGTAAGACCGTGAAAAATGGCGTGTTGAACACAGTATTTAAGGAATTCGTTTCTTCGTTAACAAAGTATAATTTTCATCAAATAACTTTCATTGTCTTGAAAATGATGTAGTGTGGATACAGTACTTCTTAGGTTATTGTAACAACGTTATCGCTGTACACAGAGTATAACAAAAAATCTACGTCGGACGAATTTTAATTAAGAAAAAGTAACTAATAGTTCACTGTCTATTTGTGCAGAATACATAGTCGTATGCATGTTGGCAGCTCGTTTACTAGTGGATGCCAGCCACATGGAACTGTTAGAGAGCATCCGTTAATTACGTAAAGTATTTTTCCGAAATTCCGGACACCTGCCCCCTCTGGTGAGATTTGGTGAGATCTGTTTGTACCCCCCCCCCTAAAATGACGTGAGATTTTGACGGAACCCCCCCCCCCCCCCTACTGTTAATTGACCTTGTAATTTTCTGAGACTTTTTTGTTTTTTTCTTTTTAGATCTCATGCTTGCAAGGGCGCTTATACCACCCTAAGATCGTTTATAGAGCATATACCCGCCCTAAAGGCGACATTAGCATCATTTGTAGACCCTTTTTTTTGGTTAACTCTACTATCTTTCAAGAATTTCAAAACCTCACGTGAGATTTCCGTTGACCCCCACCCGCTCCCCCTTGGTGAGGTTTCGCCGGACCCCCCTCCCCTTATTTCACCTCACGTAATTAATGGACGCTCCGTTACTAAACAACGCGCATAACCTCGAACGACATCTCTGGCCGTTGTTGGTTGGGCAGCGGAGGCGGGAAGCGTGACGTCACAGTGTGACAGGTATCCGTACATCCTGACCAAGCACAGCGTTTTATGTAGACAGATAAATTTCTATGGACTATATGCCCCTGCCCCGATGACAATTTTCCTACACACCTATTTTTGACTCTGTGCTAATTTTTAATTTAAATTCTTTTGTTTACTCTACTTCTTCTTCGCTACCTTTGCTGCGTTTTGACGAGTTTTACTAATCGTTGGCATGGTCAGTTTCGAGCATTGGTTTTGCGGCTGCGTGTCGTTGTTGACGCCAAGCGTTTTAAATCCACTGCCAGGTCGCGTGACGTCATCCTGGGGGAAGTGAGGCGTTGCCATCTGCCTGTGGAATGCGTAACTCTGTTCAGCGTGTAATAAGTGTATTTTTGTTTGTGTTGTGTGTAGTTTATGAGGCGGGAATTGGGTACCGCCTATCGTATTTTATATAATACATTTCCTGTGATTATACTCCTTTTTAATGCTGTATTTTTATACGTTCTTCTTTTAGTGTCGCAGCTGGGATACAAGATCGTTTTGAACTAGTGAATGAGTGAACTTTCAGCTCACTGCTTATTAGTTTCGTCTTTCATATTTGAAATAAATAGTAAAATTTCTATGACTTAATCCCCTTTTATCAGCATGTTATAAAATACTTAAAGCTCCGAAGATATACAAGTCCTTCGCAAGCAGCAACTTTTAAAACTCGAAGCGAACACACGAACTTTTTTTCCCCCCTCGTCCGACCTTATTGCTATCCTCTATTTTTTTCAACGTTACCATAGCTACCAATTTCTTTCTCAGAGCAATTATTCTTATTATTTTCTTTAGGTAATCTGTTATACCATACGTACCGTTATTCGACTCGATGGCTGCAGAAAACCACCCTCCGCAGCCCAGTGTGCGCCACAGTGGCGGGTAATTAAATTCTTTCGCTGTTAATTTTTTTTTTTTTTTTTCGCTGCTTCAGCGGCTGTTTGTGAAGTCCCATTACCTTCGTTAGTATAACTTCTATGTGTCAGGAAAAGAGTATTGTTTTTGGGAATCATTTTATTTCACTTTCAGGGGAAAAACCAGGGCTGTGACCATCTAGAATGGTCTTAATGGTAAAAAAAAAACCTCTCTAGAGTACGCGTACTGTGTTGTTTTATGTTGGCTGGTATAGAATACTGAGGGGGACTTTGTCTCGGCATTATGGTTCCAATTGGTTCAGTTCTTTCAACTCCGGTCTCATTTAATTTATTATGTAATTTTTCGGTTAAATTTAATATTTCGGTGTTTATGAATGGGATGTTTGTTTCGTTATGTAGAATTTCTATTGGTGCGTTCAGGATTATTCTTAGACACCTGTTCTGTAGTACCTGGATTTGTTTGGCTTGTCAGTCCCCATATCTGGCATCCACATAGTAATAATAGGAGAGTAACCGACTTGTATAGTCTTATCTTGGTATTTAACTGTATGTTGCTGCTTCGTAACACTGGTGCAAGATTTGAAATTATTGCTAGTCCTTTGCTTTTCCTGTCCATGATTTGCTGTCGGAAAAGTAATTTGTTATCCAGTAATATTCCCAGGTACCGATGTTCTTTAACCCAGGGAATATTTTGGTCCATAATTTTCAAATTTTCATTTAACTGTGGCCTTTTTTAAGTGAAGTAAATACCTGCGCATTTCCCAGGACTGATTTTGACTTTATAGTTCCTGCACCATTTGTTGAATTCGTCGACTCCTTGTTGTAGGTGAGCAACGTTTAGATCGTGTCTTCTTCCTGTTAAAGTGGATTCCTGTCCTGACTCCCTCACCTACAAAAGAAGAATTCCCCACCAACCCATGTCTGAAATCAAGCCTCAGTTTATGGTTGGTAAGTTACTACCAAAGACAGTGGGAAGTATTATAATATCTTGCAACCGTGTCCACAATTTGCGTGGTTTTATTGCTTTGTGTTGTCGTAGATACCTTCAGAAGAATCCCAACAAGAGATGACGTAAGAGACGAGGAAATAAAAAAATGTAAAATGTACTACTGTTCTTCTTTCCGTTTCGGCCATTAATTGCAAACAGGTTAAAAATAAAATCTGTGAGACAGGAGGAGACTGAATTAAGTGCTGGGAGTGTACAAGGCGAATATTGGGAGTGTACAAGGCGAATATTGGCGATGAGGCGTAAAAAGATATTTATGGAAGTAAGGTGAGAGATGACCATCACCACAAAGTGGCACTCGATTTCAGGCACAAGGGTGCGAGAAGATTCTCGTTTGAAGTCAGAAATTTGAAAAAAAAAAATATACCAAAAGAAATGGTGGTCAGTTTGGCTCAAACAGTGAAGGTATGCATTATGTCTCATAGCAAATAATGAGTATTGCAATATTTCAAACTAATGAGATGGAATGTTTCTTACAATTGAACCTCAGAAAAAAGTTCTTTCTTATGCCTCTACATTACGAAGTGTATTTTCTCGGCAGAGGTATTAACTGAGTTAAACTAGCAGTCGAGGGTATGTTAATAGCGTGGTAATATCGCTGGAATTGAATTAACGGGGACTGTATAGAAAAATAAACGCAATTCCTAATTTATAAATTCGTCGCTAGGCCGATTACATTTCGGTCGGAGTCTTTTCACGTGGAATGTGTCACCTGCATCACGCCACAGGTCACGTGATACCTGACGTCATACGCTGTTAGCTGTGCTGCCTTGGCCAAGGACCAGCGCCCCACGCGGCTCGAAACAGAACTATCCAACGATAATGACTTCTTGGCTAATTGTACGAAAGAGTTCCGCCTATCGTCTTGCTCTAAATAAGCTTCTCAGAACTCTCTCCGTATCTTGTGAGCTATTTGGAGGCGCTCCCAACAATTGAAACAATAATGTATCTGCAAAGGGAAATAGTAACCCACACAGCGATACAATTAGTTGAAAATTGAATAAGATTGCAAAAAAAAAAAAAAAAATATGTAGAATACAAACGCAATAATAAAAAACACACGAAAACTAAATCTGGAAAAGTTAAGAAAGTCGTAAAATTGAAATATCTGGGTGAATGGATCATACCCGATAGGCTTCATAAGGAAACGAATAAAGCAAGAGCTGGGAAACCGAAACTAACAAAAAGGCGAACATAAACCAGATACAACAATAAGGCCATCACATAAAAAGCAAAGATAACACATTACACAACAGAGGTTATATTTAGCTCTGAATGCCTGGCTTTGAATAAGAAAATGGAAATTGAAAAGTAAGAGAAAAATAAGAGGAAATTGTTAAGCATAATCCTAGGATCTGTAAAATAAAAAGACGGTTCCTGGCGGAAGATAAAAAAGGAAGATCTAGTTATGCATGCAGAGAAAATTACAGAGACAATGCACACGAGAAGGCTGAAATGTTATGGGCACATTATGGGACTGAGTGAGAACGACAAAAAGAATTTTCAGCTGTATCGCTAAATGAAAGCAAAATAGGCTGAGCAGACGAGAAAAGATATGGAGAAAGTTGAGGTCCTTCCAGATGACACAGAGAATCGATAAATTGAACGAGGAAGGGGATTACGTGTTTTTTTTCTAAAATCTTGGCCTCCACCCCCGTCTAGGCCCCTCCTCCCCCACCGAAAATAGTTTTGGTATGAGCCCCCCCACCCTCCCCCCTCTGCTGACGACTTCGTAAGTTCAGTAGACCTTTTTTTGGCTCTGCTGTTCTTGAAGGAATTAAAAAGTTGACGTGGGGCCTTTGTCAATCCCCTCCACCTAATCCCCCCCCCGGCTGGTGAGGTTTTTAACGGAACCCCCCCCCCCTCCCCGCCTAATTCACCTCACGTAATGGACAACCCCGAAAATCAGAACATCACCGAAAGAATGAAAACATTCTAGAAGGAGAAGCAATTGCGAACAAGTAAACAAATTATTTCTCGTAGTGTAATTTAAAACTTGATTAAAACAGTATATAGTGTTGTTATCTTTTGTGTACTATATGCAGTTACAAAAGTGTATAATGCGCAAAAATAATGTACTTCGACTGACTAACCAAAAAAAAAAAAACTGTGTGCATACAGTGATCAGCCAAAACATTATGACCACCTGCTTACCAGCATACTGGTCCACCTTCCGAACGCGATACAGCAGCGATTCGGCGTGACATGGATTCTACGAGTCCTTGGTAGGCTTCCAGAGGTATCTGACACAAGATGTCTACGCGCAGGTCACGAATGTACCTTAAATTACGGGCCGGTGATTTGTGGGTGCGGTATCTGGGAACGAGCATCTCGGAAACGGAGAGGCTGGTCGGCTGTCCGCGTGCTACTGTAGTGAGCATCTATGCAGAGTGGTTGAAAGACGGTGAAACCACGACTGGGCGACAAGGTGGTGGACGTCCACGCCTCATCACAGAACGTGGAGGTCGGAGGCTTGCCCGCTCTGTAAAGCAGGATAGGGCAGTGTTTCCCAACGTGGGGCCCACGCCCCACAGGGGGGCAATTTGGTTTTTTAGGGGGGCAATTTAGAAATTGACTTGATGCGATTTTACCGCTTTCTCTTTGGGTTATTTAAACGCAGTGCCAGATATGGTTACAAAATATAGCAAAAAAGCAAATTCTTAAAAGGATCACACTAAATTGCCATAATAAATGTTTATTATAAATCTTTTGAATTTGAATTTTAGTATTTCATTATATGTTTTTTAATTTTACTTACTGTGTTTTATGATAATATTAATGTGTTTTCTTTCAAAAACCATCCTATATCAGTTTCTTTAATAACAAATAATTTATTTATTAAAAATTATGTATGGGGGGCAAAAAAATGTTCAAAGTGGGACATGACCCAAAAAGGTTGGGAAACACTGGGATAGGGGGTGATCTGTGGCAGAATCGCTATTCTTGTGCTGTGAAACACTTCGGGAAGCTCCAGAATTGTACTCTTCCGTCAGACCTGCCGCCTGTCCTGCTTTACAGAGCGGGCAAGCCTCCGACCTCCACGTTCTGTGATGAGGCGTGGACGTCCACCACCTTGTCGCCTACTCGTGGTTTCACCGTCCTTCAACCACTCTGCATAGATGCTCACTACAGTAGCACGCGAACAGCCGACCAGCCTCGCCGTTTCGGAGATGCTCGTTCCCAGCCGCCGCGCCCACAAAGCACCGGCCCGTAATTTAAGGGAAATTCGTTACCTATGCGTAGAAATCTGGTGTCAGATACCTCTGGAAGCCTACCAAGGACTTGTAGAATCCATGCCACGCCGAATCACTGGTTTATTGCGTTCGAAAGTTGAATCAATATGCTAGTAAGTCATAATGTATTGGGTGATCAGTGTATATGCAATTACAAAAATACATAAAGCACTTGTTTGCCAGTGCCTAGGGAGGTCATCAGAATATGTGGAGCTACTATCTATGGGCACGTGGTTACACTGCCTCAAAATAGACTGACCAAACGCGAAGCAAGAAGGTTTAAACCACTTCCGGATTGTCGATAAACGACGTAGCACCATTTTGTCCTCCTGTGAAACCCCCCCCCCTCCCGCCTAGCACGTAGCTTTTTTTTTCCCTATTGATTCCAGAAGACATTTTACACTGTTTTCTCTTGTTACGTTATCGTAAATGACATAGGGAGATAATTAAACGACGGAAATAAATATTTATGAATGAAAAGCTATGTGGCCTGGCTCGGAATACCCCACGTAGCCCAACGTGGTTTTCCAGCCATAGCTCCCCCCCCCCCCGAGGGTAGTTATACCCCCCCCCCCCGCTAAACTCGACATCGGAGTCGTTTGTAGACCGTTTCTTTAGCTCTATTGTCCTCAAGTATTTCAACAGCTCGCGTGAGATTTCCGCGGAACCTCCCCCCCCCTTGGTGAGATTTCGGCAGCCCTCCTCCCCCCCCCCATTTCGCCTCACGTAATTAATGAACGCCCCCTTAGCTGACGGAAACTGAGAATTAAGGTATAAAGTAACTGAGAATAGCAGATCCTTAAAACAGACAGGCTGTGAGGCAAACCTTGAAGGAAGTACGTGGATATCAGGAAAACCGCCTAAGAAAGGTACTACCTGGACAAAATAATTTACATCGAGACAAAATGCTGCAGTACAGAGCGAAGATCAAAAAGCTAATTCTGACCCTAAGTAGATTCAATCGAAATAAGAAGAAAGCCTATGGCTTAACGTAAAATGTAGTTTCCTTACTCCTATGACCATATTACATTTTCATGCAATGTGCTAAAAATATCTTAGAAGTGCATTCGTAAAACAGTAATTATTTCCTGAAATAGGTGGCAATCCTAGAAGTAGATTTTCTAGCTCATATTAGATCATCGGCCAGTCTCCCCTTCCCGTTTATTATTATTATTGTTGTTGTTATTAATATTATTATTATTATCCCCGATTCACAAAAAGTGGGTGGCGATGGGTGCATTGCACCAATCATAATGTGTAATCATTTGAGCATAGGAAGGGACATACGGGATATGGCAGGAGGCGCCCATGCGCTATTGTGAGGAACGATCCCAGCATTCGCCTGGAGCGATCTAGGAAAACCCAGATCAGGATGGCCGGAGGAGTTTATAGATAGCTACTCCTAAGTTCTCTCGCTACATAACCCCCTGATCGCTCGTGGAGTATACAGATAGAATATAGATAGAGTATAGAAATGAAACTGTTCTGTCCCTGATTTCTGCTATGTTATTTTGTCGGTCATTCCTAGATATGAATGTAGCTCGTAGTAATATGTTTGCTGTCGTCCTGAAATACGTCAGTCGTTTTTGTAGTGGTCTGGTGGCTCAGTAATGAAGCTGTCTGATTGGTCATGGAAACGTCCGCGGTTCGGATCCCTGTCTCGGCGGGGATTTTCATAGTCCCTTAACCCGACCTTCACCTCTGTCTACCGTAAAGTACACCACAACGCTTCCGTGGTTCGGATTCCACGTTAAATTGCAAGTCCCCTGTACCCGGTAGGACTACCGGATTAGGTTGAGGTAAGGAGGAAGGGAATTGGCCGTCCTATCTCAAATACCACTCTACATTTACCTCCTCTGACCTGGACTGCGTCCACATCATGGTCATTATAGACAGGATGGGAGTGGGAACAAGGAACGGGAAGGAATTCGCCCATGGCCTTTTGAAGGAACCGTGCCGGTATTCGCCTGGTCTGATTTGTGGAAACCGAGGCCTGAGCGTTAACCTCGCTCGGTCATGCCATGTCAGATGACGCGACCTTGGTCATAAACGTCGTGAAGTCACGTCGGAAGTGCCTCTTTAATCTGGTTCTAAAATTAAAATTAAAAAATGAATATGTGTGATATCAAAACAGGGAAAGGGTTTCAGGATATAAGCAAAGTCTGATATTTCGTGACAACGAGGGAGGCGCTTGGAAAATCGACCAAATCTGTGATAAGTGATTTTTGGATCGTCCGTTAGGGGGCGTCCACTAATTACGTGAGATGAAATGGGGGGGTCTCACCAAGGGGTTAGGGGGGGAGCCGTCGACGCATATTCTCGTGTCATCTTTTGAAATTCGAGAAGGATAGTAAAGCTAAAAAAAACAGGTCTATTGAAACTACGAGGTCGGTCTGCGAGGGAGAGGGGGGGGGGGAGGGGGTCACGTCAAAATCTCACGTGATCTTAGGGGGGCCAACTATAAAGCACCAAAACTCACCACAGTGGGAAGGGGGGTGTCCAAATGTCACCACAGTGGGAAGGGGTGACCAAATGTCACCCCAGGGAGAAGGGGGTGTCCAAATTTCACGACAGTGGGAAGGGGTGACCAAATGTCACCCCAGGGAGAAGGGGTGTCCAAATTTCACGACAGTGGGAAGGGGGTGTCCAAATGTCACCACAGGGAGAAAGGGGTGTCCAAATCTCACCACAGTTGGAAGGGGGTGTCCAAATGTCACCCCAGGGGGAAGGGAGGGTCCGGAATCCTGGAAAAAACACGTCACGTAATTAATGGACTTCCCCTTGGGACTCCGGGCAAGGAACGGGAAGGGATTCGGCCGTGTTGTACTGAAGGATCTGGATTCGCCTGAAGCCTTACCGGGGACGCACTGGAAACGGAAAGTGGGATGTTCCGGCGGGTTGTGATCCCAGGTCCTCGCGCGTGTGGAGCCGCGCACCTGGAGCCTCGCTCTTATCTCGCACGTGCAGTGGACTGCTCACCTGTGCCGCGTTGCGTAACACCTGTCTCAGCCATCTGTCTCTACTCAGATTCTAAACTAACTGACTTTAATCTCGCGCAAAGTGGCAGCACAGAATGTTCAATAGACTAAAACAAAAAAATTCTAAATTAAAAAAAAAAATAATAAAAAGATATTAGAATCGATTATAAGGTTCGAAAGTTACGTATATATGAATAAAATAAAATAAAGCCACTAAAATATATATATTACTCACGAAGAAAATTTTTTAAAAGAATTTTCACGATATTTATTAGTTGATTAATGAATTTCCACATCCGATGATCCATACCACTTTTCAATTTGAGGAAACAATAAGTCTCCACAAAGATGATGTTATTTTGCTGTAAACTCTATTTTGATAAACTCGAACGTAAGAAGCTTGTAAGTGACCGACCTGGCTATGTTTGCCTGCTAAGGGGAGGATGCACAGCTGTGGGCTGGGAGAACGGACAGAGCCGTAGAAGGAAACGGTTTCTGTATTTGTGTGCAGTCCATGATGCTAAATAAAAGTGTTGTCGTACTCAGAAGTTGTCATTCTCTTGCTGCCATTTCATAGATGTTTCCGAACACATGCAAATATTGTATGAATGACTAAAAGGCAGTCGGCAGGACTGCAGGAGCAAGGATTGGACGTCTTGTCGACCATTGCAAGGAATCAGGTACCTTGCAATCGTCAGTGACTTCAAGAAGAAGATACTTCGGGCGTTACCGTTGCAAGCTTGTAGGTACTAGGGCGGTTTCGGTTGATGTGCCAAGGCCGTCAGCTTCCACCGCGTATTGTTCCACTCCTCACAGGGAGCGTCCATAAACTACGTGGCTCGATTTAGGAGGGGGGGGGGAGGGATAGGGCAGAAAACGACGCGGGGGTACGGGGAAAAGGGGGGTGGGTTCCTAGCCAGGCCACGTAGCTTTCTATTGATATTGTTTGCCACAGTTAAAATGAGGTACAGAACTCACAACAGCAGGTCAATGTTTATCTCTGTCATTTAATTATCTCCGTATATAATTAATGATAATCGGACAAGAGAACACACTACAAAATGTCTTCTGGAATCAAAAGGGGGGGAAAGAAGCTACGTGCCACGTCAGGGGAAAGGGGGGGGGGGTTGTAAAGTTAAAAGACGTCAGGCTACGCGGAGGAGAGGGGGGGTTCACATTACGCCACAATGTATCTGCGTAGTTTATGGACGCTCCCGAGTTGAGCGGGAACACAGCGTCGCTGCTGTTGGTGAAGGCCGCATCCGCCTCGTCCCTCGCTGCGCCCAGTGTTCTGGGTACAAATGCTCGCCAGTCGAGGCTACGGCGACCTCCAACACTGCCGCGCGCGGCAGCCGCTGCTGCTCGCGAGGCGACTCCAACACTGCCGCGGCCGAACGTGCCGCGCTGCGAGGCATTCGCTGTCTGTATTATTGCCCCCCACTACTCGGCTCGCACGCAGGTCAGACGGGGGTGTCTTTGTTCGTGTTGGCTCGCGCGGCAAAGCGACAGTATGTTACCACGAAACTACATCTACATATATACTCTGCAATTCACAAAATTGTGGGTGGCAGAGGGTGCTTAGCACCAAAGCTAATCTCTCTGTTGTGCATTCCAGTCCCTAATGGTACGAGGGAAAAAATAATTCATATAAGAATCAGTGCGGCACCTTATTTCTCTAATCTTTTCTTTCCTGTCATTCCGACCCAAATAGGTTGGTGGAAGAAGTATTTCACTACACTCAAAAGTGAAAGTGGGAGTACGCATGTTTACAAATACGTTTAAACGAAACGTGCGTCGTCTATCTACCAGAGACTCCCAACCTAGTCTACTAATCAGTTCTGTGACGCTTTCATAAGAACTGTAGCAAGCGGTCACGAATCGAGCGGCTCTTCTCTGTACTTTCTCTATATTTTCGATCAACTCCTTACGAAACGGATACACAATGGCACAACAATAGTCCAAATGGGGACGCACAGGAGATTTGTACGCTATCTCCTTTGTTTGTTCATTACAATTTTTCAAGATTCGACCTATGAATCGCAATCTAGAATCAGCTCTACCTACTAACGTATTAGTGTGTAAGTCCCATTTCATGTTCCTTTGTACTGTTACTCCCAAATATTTCATAGAATCAACCATATCAATAACTGAATTGTTTAGGGTCATGGGTGTGTACAGGGCGTATACTGGCGATGAGGCATGGAAAGATATTGCAGTAGGTATGAAAAGTAGTGCATGGAAGGGAAACGATGACCATGACCACAAGCTGGTACTCCATTTCAGGCACAAGGGTGTGGGAAGATTCTCTTTTTTAGGTAAGGGGTCAGGGATTGGAATGAATTACCAAGAGAAATTATGAAAAATTTACCGAAAACGTTGAAAGAATTTAAAGATAAAATTTGTAGAGGGAAAATGTAGGCGGGTAGGGAGAAGATAGGGGTGTAGGGAATTTGCCAGCGGAGCCTGTGCTCCATTGCAATTAAAAAAAAAATTAAATTATACTCGTGTTTCTGAACAATTGGATTCTTTTTGTTAATTATGCTCATTGTCTTACACTTTTTACAATTTAGCTTAAGTTGCCACTCAGCGCACCATGCCAAAATAACATCCAGATCACGCTGAATTTCTAATCAATCGGCCAATTCCTTACTTCCCTATAAATAACCGCATCATCAGCAAAAAAATCCAAAAAGGCTTTTCGATTTGTCTCTGAGATCGTTTATAAAAATTAAGAATGGATAACGAAAAGTGCCGCCTGCGGTGCAAATATTTTTTTTGTGTAGTAACAAATGAGCGCCTAATCAGACGGCATCACCTCAACCATCACTCGAAACACCAATCAACCAATCTAAAGAATCGCCAAATGACGTGATTAACGCAATACATATCATTACCCACGTAAGTTATTTTTAAGAGTGGCAACACAAAATAGAATAACAATAGAAACTTTAATATGATATAGGTATTATTCCTTTTTTTTACTTATGGCTTTACGCCTCGTCGACGTCGAGGTCATTAGAGGCGGGATGAACTGGGTACTAGGAACGGGAAGAAAATTGGCCATGGCGTTTTGAAGGAAGCATCCCGGCTAAGGATTGCAATCCCGCAGTGTTTTCAATCCCGCGGGATCCGTGCGGGATTGGTACGAACAGTTTTTTAACGCTTATATTTAAAACATAGTTACTTAAAACGTTAATAAATTAAATAATAATTAAATTAATAAATAATTTTAAATGTAAAACGATAAAAATTAACAGTTAACAATATTTTTGATTGGAAAAATGACATTAAAACTTTTTAGCGTGTCTTAAGTGTATTTCGAGGTTTTACATTTTTGTTTTTTAATCTAAACCAATTTTTAAATAAATAATAAAAATGGGAAATATTGAGTCTTAGGTCATATTATGTGCCTTACAATAGATCACATAAGTTTAAAAATATGGTTTGCTTAATGGCCAAGTAACAAGATCTCATAACTCTTTGTCACTGCACAAGCACGAGACTTGGCCTTTTTTGCGTGATTCATTATTATATCTCCTGATTCCTTGATTGATATTACAGTTGATTCAATGTTATTAAAAAAAAACTACTCACCAACACGTAAACTGTCAAGTATTTCAGATTTACTTATGTGGCGTAACGATGTTTTTAGAGTGAAAATTATTGTTTTTTAGTAAGAAAAGAGACTTTCTCGGCGAATGATTGCCGTGAAGTCCTCATAGGTTGTATCTCCGGATTTCATTGCAAACACACGAAATTACGCTCGTGAGGAAGACGGTGGAGGCAGCCGTCGAAGTATGGTGGTTCCTACAACACAATTCGTCGATACACCCGTGAAAATTTCACTATAACTTTTTTTACCTTTCGAAATAATAACAAGGAAAAGAGGGATTAATCGAAAGCCTGAGCGGCACATGTAAGCAGGTGGCTTTCGTCAAAGAAACGCATTGAGGCAGCGGCCAAAACAACAATTAGTCAAAGGATATACAATTTCCCGAGCGTGGTGGTGTAACGGATAGCGTTCTGGCCTCGCATTCGGGAGGACGGCGGTTCGAATCCCCGTCCGGGCTTCCAGATATGGGTTTTCCATGGTTTCCCCAAATCACTCAAGGTGAATGCCGGTATGCTTCCTTCAAAAGGCCATGGCCGAATTCCTTCCCATTCCTTGCCCCCATCCTTTTCCGTCTCTAAAGACCACGTTGTTAAAAAGGGACGTTAAACTGTTGTTTTTTTTTTAAATATACAATTTCCTTTTGATAGCTGCTAAATAAATAGGTACGCGATCGTTAAAATTACGATAACATTAGTTTCATATCAACGAATAATCAAATTTTCAGCCGCAAATTAGGAAATTGTCACAATTACTTTATCTGCAAATACAGAAAATTGGAATAATGAAACCGTGAATAAAATGCTGTAACCGTGTAGTTCAAATAACGTGTGTGACGCTTAAAAAATAATTATATAGTTAGAAAATCATACTAAATACGCACCATAACTCAAATTACAGAAATGTGTACTCGAAACAAACGTAAGTTTTGAAGAATACGTAAAAGTGTATTTATTTACTTACGAATGATGAAGGTTGACAAAAACAAACGCCTGTTCACATGAGTCAAATGCCAACTAAAAGGGTACAGGCAAACAGTGCAAAATATCCGACAGAGACCGAGTGGGGCAGCGAGTCACGCAGACTGACACGCGTTTCCGCCGGATTTTGCGGATTGCGGATCCGCTTAATTTTTGTGCGGGATCCGCCAGACTGTCTAATGATGCGGGATCCCGCGGGATTGCGGGATTCCGCTTCGCTGGATTGCAATCCCTAATCCCGGCATTTGCCTGGAGTGATTTGGGGAATCCATGGAAAACCCAAATCTGGATGCCCGTACGGGGATTCGAAGTCACGTCCTCATGAATTCGAGTCAAGAGCATTACACCAATCTTAAGTGATGTTTGTCCCTCGTGATTTTCTACTTTTACATTATAAATGATTTTTTTTTTATCTATATATTTTAGGTGTGAATTTTGAACATCTTTTCCCATGTAGCATTATGAGATACATTTTCTCGGATCTTACTGTGCTTTAATATATCGCAGATTTCTCGGGATACCTGTTTTGGGCAGTTGTAACGGTTCCGTGGATGACAGGCTCACGAAGCGATGATGTAAACCGCATTCCATTCCGCTTGCAGATGTGTTGGCCTCGACTGTACCTGTTTCCGGCCCTCTACCGAGAAACAACGAAACCAGACGGCCAGGAATGTCCAGCTTCGAGGAGCAGAACCGTTCGGGAGGGCGGCGGTTCGATCCCAGGTTTTGTATTCGCCCGCTCTGTAAAGCAGGATAGGGGGTGATCTGTGAGAATCGCGATTATTGTGCTCTGAAACACTTCACCCCCTATCCTGCTTTACAGAGCGGGCAAGCCTCCGACCTCCACCACCTTGTCGCCTACTCGTGGCTTCACTACAGTAGCACGCCAACAGCCGACCAGCCTCGCCGCTTCCGAGATGCTCGTTCCCAGAGCCGCGCCCACAATCCGGTGGCCCATAATTTAAGTCAATTTCGTGACCTGTGCGTAGAAATCTGGTGTTAGATACCTTTGGTAGCCTACCGAGGACTTGTAGAATCCATGGCACGCCAAATCTCTCCTGTATTGAGTTCGAAAGATGGGCCAATATGCTAGTAAGGGGGCATCCATAAATTACGTGAGGTCAAATGGGGGAGGGTAAGGTCCGGCGAAATCTCACCCGGGGGGGGGGGGTGTCTACGGAAATCTCAAGTGAGGTTTTGGAATTTTTTTTCACATAGTAGAGCTAAACAAAAAAAAGGTCTACAAATTGCGGGGCGGTCCGGCCATATCTCACCAGAGGGGAGGGGGGGGGGTCCGGAAATCCGGGAGAACACCTCACGTAATTTATGGATGCCCCCTAAGTAGGTGGTCATAATGTTTGGCTGATCACTGTATGAAGCAGATAATTGAGAACGCGGGTTGTAAGGGGTATGTTTCACTTACGAGTGTAGTGAAATACTTCGTCCACCAACCTATTTGAATCGGATGACAAGAAACATAATATTAGAGAAATAAGGTGCCGCACTGATTCTTATATGAATTCTTTTTTCCCCCGTACCATTCGGGATTGGAATGCACAGCAAAGAATTAACTTTGGTGCTGAGCACCCTCTGCCACCCACAATTTTGTGAATTGAAGAGTATATATGTAGATGCAGACGTAGATGTAAGGGGTATGTTGAGATGAAGAGGTTAGCGCAAAATAGGAAGGGATGGAGGATTGCATCAAAGGGAGCGTGTACAAACTACGTGGCTCGGTCCAGGGGGGGAGGGGTTGGCTGGAAGGCTACGCTGGGCTACGTGGGGGGAGAGGAGAGCCAGGCCACGTAGCTTTCCTTTCATAACATTTTTCATAGTTAAAATGAGGAACAGAACTAACAACAGCATGTGAATATTTATTTCCCTCAGTTAATTATCTCCGTATGTAATTACAATAGTCTGACAACAGTACAAAATGTCTTCTGGAATCAAAAGTGATAAAAGCTACGTGCTACGTGAGGGGGGGGGGGAGAGGTAAAAGCCACGTAGGACTACGTGGGGGGGGGGGGGGTTCACAGGAAGCCAAAATGGAGCTACGTGGATTATGCACGCTCCCAAACCAATCGAGAAACCGGTAACAAGATGAAAAAATGATAACAGTGATTCAATCGCTTACATGGTCGATGTTATTCGGTCCTAGCGATAATTTTTGGCAAAAAACGTTCAGGAAATCTTGGTGACTGATATGTTAATCAAAGTTACGGTAGCCTAAGTTCGGATGTCTTGACACTAAAATCAATTTCTGTGCCAGAAACCCATGCGAATGATACATGCAGGAGGGTCGCTTGATGTGTTTGATTTTTTATCGTGTTCTGTGCATTCTGAATAACAAAGAGAATTGATTCTGATTGCTCCGACTTTCTCAGCCCCATACAGAACCCTTTAGTTACTAGAGACATATATATATATATTTTTTGTAGCTTCACGTCTAGTCGATGTCGAGGTGATTAGAGGCTGGAAAGGACTGGGGGCTACGAACTGAAAGGAATTCGGTCATGGTTTTTAGAAGGTAGCATCCCGGCATTCGGCTGGAGTTATTTGCGGAAACCATGGAAAACCCAAATCTGGATGCCCGGACGGGGATTCGAACCGCCGTCCTCCCGAATGCGAGGCCAGATACAGTTACACCACGCATTTTTTTTTTAAGTTTTTAGTTTCGTTACATTATAACAAGGCTTAAGAGCCAATAGACAAAGAGTAGTTACTCAACATTTTACAGAAATTTGTTGTTGGCTTCAAATCAGTCATCATAATCACGCAGACCCAGATTAAAACAGGAATGGGAAGAATCTCAGACGAATTTAAAATTAAAACCGGTGTCAGGAAGGGAGGAGGCTTTCCCCGATTCTTTTGAAGTGTGTCCTGGAGTAGGCAATAAGAGAATGGGAAGAGAAACTCAAGGAAAGCGAACTCCGTCACGATATAAGATTAGGTCCGAAAAACAATGGGGTTAGGGTAAACCGTCTGGCATTCGCTGATGACATAACAATTCTCTCTTCAAATGTATAAACTGCGCTCGAACTAACCTTTTGAAAGAAATAACATGAAAAGTCGGACTTTAGCCATCTTCCGAGAATACTAATTTCAGAACCAATATTAGGGATTCACCCACATTATTACTAAACGCACACTATAAAAGAATCACAGCAACCAAACCAGAGAGTCTCTACACCTCAGAATGAATGTTCTCTATGAAAACTGGAGAAATAGAAGAGACCATTGAAAACTGAAAAAGGAATTTTTAGATAGCGGACGAATAAATATCTGTATAAGGAAGAACAAAATGAAAGGATGTTAAACACAACAAGAAAAAGGAAAATCAGCTTTTATGGTCACGTAAAGAGAATGGATAACAACAGACTTATAAAAATAATTGTCAACCACGTCCTAAGAGTAAGGAGGGCAACCAGGAGATCCCAACGAGTAAAGAGAGATACGATAGAGATCGGAATAACAGAAGATGTAATGACAGAACAATTTTCGGAAGACTGTTGCAAGGTTTCAAGGATTTTCAGGAGAAGAAGAAAAGTAATATATCGAAGCAAGCAAGTGAAAGGATGAAGAACTATTGGAAGTCAGGAAAAGAAGCCTCCAGATGAATGCAAAGCGTTACTTTTTGTGGAACTTAGATGCTCAAGCATTCGGGAGGACGCCGGTTCGAATCCCCGTCCGAGCATCCAGATTTGGGTTTTCCATGGTTTCCCCAAATCACTCCAGGCGAATGCCAGGATGTTCCTTCAAAAGGCCGTGGCCGAATTCCTTCCCGTTCCTTGTCCCAGTCCTTTCCCGCCTTTAATGATCACGACGTCGACGCCATAAGTAAAAAAAACAACAAAAAAAACGCAGATGGCCAACATCGAGGTGGGCACAGATTATAACATAAAGTAAGATGGTTACTGGGGGACTGACGCAAACATTTCCCCTCCCCCCTCTCTGTAGTACGGTCTGCCCTTCCCATAATTCTTCTTCTTTGGTTTCCCCCTCTTTGTGGTACGATGAATCAGTCACTTCTTTGCTGTGTTGTTCCTTCCTTTGCATCCAGTATTTCTTCATTCTCTCGGACCTTCTTCTTCTCTTCTCTTCCGAGATGATGGGCATTGACTTTATTTTAGATTTTTGTTGGAACCTCATCCTTTCATATTTAAATCTTATCTGCGCTGTTCGATCAAGTAATGACTTTTCCGCAATTTTTAATTCTCTTAGATCTTTTCCAATTTCTGTTAACCAATTTGGCTTCGTTACGTGGTTATGGGAGAAATTAAAAATTTGTTTGGTTAGTCTACCAGAGTTCATTCTGAGAAGATGTCCGTAGAAATTTAGTCTCCTTTTGCGCATAGTATCTGAGAGTTTTTCAATTATTTTGTAAAGAATTTCATTCTTGGTGTATACAATTTTATTATCTTGTAATTTGGTTCCTATGATTTTTCTTTCTTTTAATTCCAGTTGTTTCTCCCCTATGCCATTCACGTTCAGAGTTTCTGCTGCGTACAATGCTTCCGGCTTTACCACTGCTTTGCAATGCTTAATTTTGAATCCCCACGAAAGGGATTTCTTGTTGTACGACCATATCCTTCTTGTCAATTGGAAAGCCAATTCAAGTTTATTTTTTCTGGATTTTATTGCCTTGTGTTCTGTTAGACTCCAACTAATCCGTTCCCCCAGATATTTAAATTCTTTTACTGTTTTTGTTCTTGAACTTTTAAATATTTATTTTAGTGATTGTTGTTCGTCATGATTTTCGTTTTTTCAAAGTCAATTGTGAGACCTATTTTAGCTGCTTGTTTCTCTAATTCAAGGATTTGTTCTTTTGCTTCCTCCATTGTTTCAACTAACAGGTCTTCCCATACTACAGTATTATACTGAAATAAAAAACTTTTTCACTTAGGTTAGAAAATCAACTCAAAATGTGTTTTACGAGGTTTTATTAAACACATTAGTGAATGAATGCAACAGTTTGATTGTTTGTCATTTTTTCTTAATCATTTATATATTTACTCCGGTTTTTTTGTGACAGCTTTGTCGAAAAATCTTTAAAAAAATATACCATCTCCCCCTTCATGTCCAGAACCACTCTCCTGGAAATTCTTTGAAAATTTCCAGTGGTATGTGTAGCCCAGTGAAGTTTACAGGAAAAGAACAGCTATCTTGACGGAGTTTATGGTTTTGGCAAAATAATTGAACGATTTAGATAAATTTGATACTTCCGTAGATGATTTTTTCTACAATGTATCAATCTAAGGAATATTTAATTAGTAGAAAATATGAATATCCTGTAAATTCTTTTTTAAAAATATTCTTAAACTTTCTAAGACGTAGAATATATATATATATATACTGTATATATACTGTATATATATCCCATTTGAAATATAATTTGAAAGAAAGGTACAATGAGCTTTATGAGCTCTATGAGTTTAGATTTCCCGCGCTTCTGCCTTTGTCATGACTATTCTAAGCTAGCCCAGTAATCCTGCCGGGTATAGGGACCTACATCTCAACGTCAAGGAGTGTTCTAACGTACTTCACACGAACAAAGCGAAGCTTTGCCACACGTGAAATTTAGTTTTTAGGCCCGTCAACTGATCCAGCACACCGTCAGTTCACTACACTGGTCTTGTTGCTTGGCTGCTGCTTGGATACAAGCGGAAAACTAGCTCTGTGTCTCATTGAATATCAAGTGGTCGTTGACTTTCATATACGCCACTCTAAATAACATCACGATGATCGCTGCTGCCTCAAGTCAGGCCAGAGACCTTATAACGAGCATTGCTTCCTGTCAGAGATAACACGTGACCTGAAAGGTTTCTCTGTGGTGAAAATTTTCACTTTATCTACACACTATTTCAAGCAGAATGAAGTAATGTTATAAGGAGAATTTTCGCATTCCTGTTAGGACACAAAATTACAACAAATCGCACCGAGCGTGGTGGTGTAACGGATAGCGTTCTGGCCTCGCATTCGGGAGGACGGCGGTTCGAATCCCCATCCGGGCATCCAGATTTGGGTTTTCCATGGTTTCCCCAAATCACTCCAGGCGAATGCCGGGATGCTTCCTTCAAAAGGCCATAGCCGAATTCCTTCCCATTCCTTGCCCCCATCCTTTCCCGTCTCTAAAGACCACGTTGTTAAAAAGGGACGTTAAACTGTTACAAAAAAAAAAAAAAAAAAATTACAACAAATCGCGGAAACAACGATATTACCAATCTGAATAGCGCTGCATAAATTGTTTCAAACACCGGTACCTAGGATGTAAAGCGACTTTTTAAAAATAATATTCATCACAGCGCTATGGGTAAAGATTCTTGAAGTGTAGACACATCAAAAAGAAATAAAAATAAAACACTTGAAATGTAGAGTTACAGAAGATTATTGAAAGGTAAGTTATTATTATAACTAGCTGACCCGTGCGAAAATTTCGCGTAAACAATTAATATTAAGGTTGTTGGTTTGTAATAGGATGAAAGAAGAGCCGCCTGATTTGTTTCAAGTTGTTTATTTGTTTAGTGTAACAAAAGTCGACTCCACTGAAGCAGTCTATTAGTATCTCTGCTGCTGTGTGCTGCTGCTATCTAGCGGATTCGCTCTGAACTGTCTCATACGCGCGACTTTCACAGTTATTACTTTTGCCCTTTAAGGGTCAAATCCAGAAAAATTTCGTTGTTAGGAAATTAAGCAGCTTAATCTTTAATATGATAGTTCATTTATCTGTTTAGGTTAGATATGAAGGGAGATAAATGATTCACAATAAAAAATACGTTGTGGAAATAATGATAATTTTGTCCTTTAAGAATTCCTTTCTTAAAATACGATTTGTTCAAAGCGGAGACCTTAATCCCTAAAATAATAGCTCATTTCTCGATTTCAGTTAAATATCAATGGCGATAAATAGCTAGTGAAAAAAAAAAGATATAACTCTTCAAGGGTCGATTTCTGAAAAATTCCTTTCTTAAATTATGATATGTCCACGGCGGAGACTTTACTGTTTAAAATTGTATCTATTTTTTCTGTATCGGTTATATATCAAAGAGGACATAAAAATGCGTTGTATAAATATTGATACTTTTTCCTTTCACGGGTAGAATTCCGAAAATTTCTTTTTTTAAAATATGATTTGACCAAAGCGGTAACCTTAATCTCTAAAATAATAGCTCATTTCTCGATTTCGATTAGATATTAAGAGAGATAAATAGCTTGTAACAAAACAAAAAAATACGTTATGGAAATAATGATAATTTTGCCCTTGTAGGATCGAATTCCAAAGTATTCTATTCTTAAAATATGATGTGACCACGGCGGAGACATTAATCTTTAAAATGATACCTCATTTATCTAAATCGGTTACATATCAAATGAGATAAATGGCTGGTGACACAAAAACACTTCGCAGAAATACTGATACTTTTGCCCTTTAAGGGTAGAATTCCGAAAAATTCCTTTCTTAATATATGATGTCACCTTTAAAATGATACTTCATTTATCGATTTCGGTTAAGAATGCCGCGAGATAAATGATATGTACTACAAAAAATCGCATTTTAGGATTATTGACATTTTTGCCCTTTAAGGGTTGAATTCAGAAAAATTCCTTTCTTAAAATATGATTTGATCAAAGTGCAGACCTTAAACTTTATAATGATACCTCATTAATACATATCAGTTAGTAATCAAGGGAGATATTGGCTTGTGACAGAGAAACACCTTATATAAATAATATAGATGACTGTTAATTTTAATTGCTATGGAGCTAACGCTCCGGAGCATTTACCCTAGTTAACGAATTACTCCTTTTCATTTTATTTTATTTACTTTTCCGATTTACAAATTTTAATTTTAAATTTCTTAAGTGATTGTGGTAAATTATTCACCACTTCACTTGGTAATTTCACAGATAAAGCATGTGAAGAAAGTGAACGGTGAATAAAGGAATTTACGGAACAGTCTTGCAAAGAAGAGGCGCGGGATAAGGAAATTTGCGAGTTGGAACAGTTGACAGAGATATGTGAAACGGATAATGGAGGAAACCGTTTGGAATGGGTATTTTAAGATGAATAGATTAGTTCGGTACAAGAAAAGACGGAGGACTGCGTCAAATCAGAAAAAAAAAAATTTCAGCTAAGGAGTTTCTACCGTCATCTGTTCCATGTAAAGGAGAGACTAGGAAGGACAAGATCCAACATACTGTCGCGAAACAAACATACCTCATAGGACGCGTTTCCAAAAACTGTGAGAAAAAATCTTAAAAAATAAAAAATAGAAGATAAAAACCGTTACCTAAATCAGATCATAGTTTTTAACACCACAAGCAGAATGGAATTCAGAGATACTAGATACCAACTCTCCGTGTTACTTCATCGGGAATGTATTGTAACGAGACATAATCTAGTTCCTTTTCAAATATTGGTCGTAGAAACTTTTACGATTATTTTCATTATAATTTGAATCTTGATGTTAGAAACGTTGAACGATCAGACTTTTTCTTCGATATTTAGGTGAGATTGAGTGCATACTGTTAATCTGCCGTATGTTAATAGTGGCCGTACTCAATAGTACAGGCAGGATATCACGTGATCTCTGAAACTAAGTTTAGTGTCAAGTGGTGTGCTAAGATAGCATTATATTACCTCTGCAGTCATAAAAAAAACTTTCAATTTCTCTTTCAATTTTCACTTTCCTCTTTTCGGGATATGTTTTCATTCTTCATTTATTTTCCGAATTAGATGTTCTGTGCTGATCCGTTCACAATAATACCTGGATTTAATCATTTTATACAACATTACTCCATCTACAAAAAACATATAAACCAAGAACAGAACCATCCTTAAAAATAATTCAATTTCATTTAATTTCAGTTGTAATGGAATACACCTTCAAAAACCATTGTTTTTCACCTCCATCTGCTTTTGCTCTTCACCAATTCTAATTTTGAATTTTCTCAGTGTTATTGGTAAATTTTTCATTATTTCTATTCGTAATTTATTCAAGTCCATAATTCCCCACTCACTTAGCCATGAAAGGAAATTCCAGCCAACTTTTTCCTTCCATGTGCTATTTTTAATCATTTTACGAATATCCATTCATTCGTAATCGCGATTATAACGTTTGCACACTCCCATGAGCCTCTTCACCTTCCTCCTGTCTTCCAATGACATTCAATCCACCTTTATCGTATCATATCGTGTTGTGCGCTATTCTACAGAGACAAATCTAGCAGCCCTTCTTTGCACCCCCTCCAACTCCTGTAATTGATACTAAAAATCTGGGTCCCATACTACACCACCATATTCCAGCAATGGTCTGACCAAAGATTTGTAACCCAATTCGTTTATTTCCCTCGTACATCCCCTCATCACTCTATCCAACAAGTGAAGGATTTTGAAACCTTTTCCTACTATCTGTCCAATATGCCCTGCTCAGTTGAGCTTGTTATAAAATGTTATGCCAAGATATTCACATTTCAAGCCTTCAACAAGCAATTCTTTCCCCACCTTATAATAATAATAATCAACATTTAGTTTTTTGTCTGTGTACTTAACAAGCTGACTCTTCTTTGCATTTATCTTTATCCCATACTGACTCTCCCAGCTAGTTATCATGTTCTGATCATCCTGCAGCTGTTTACAGTCCTCTAAGCGTTTTGATTCTTTTATATAGCATTATGTCATCTGCAAACAACCTGATTTCTGACAGTAAACCACCAACACAAGTTTATTCCCTTATATATACTCCTGATGTGGTTGGAGCGATTTGAAACACCGCAGAAATTTAATGATCTGTAAATACACTTTACCGTCGTACTTCAACCTGGAGAGAGAGGGAAAATGAAGCGTTAGTATTGTATACTGTGTTTGTAGCGAGCTGTACTTTTCCTCGCGTGACGTATACTGCGGGTTAATTGGCCGTGTCTCTAATCACCGACTTGCATAATACATAGCGGGCGTCCTCTACGCGCTCACAGCAGACGACACGAGAGGCACCGTTGGACGACAGAGCTTTCGCCTATTTCTACAGCCATGGGAAGAAGAAATAGAAAACGTTCAGCATCACCCGACGAAAAACCAGCGGACGACTGGAGGGCCAGAAACCGCGCAGCATTGGCAGAGTACGAGAGGATGATGTTAAATGGGGAACTGCGGTTCCAGAGAGGCGTGAAACCACAGCTCACTCCGACCTCGCCAGCGCTAGCAACTTCCGAGGCGGAAGTCTCCGAACCGGCGACACCGTCTCCACCAGACGAAGGGGAAGAAGAAGACGTGTCGGCAGACTACACTACGGAAGAAGAGGGGACAGTGGCCGCCTTTAGCGACGAAGAATCCGAGAAGGGCCCTGAACTAGAATCTTCTGATGTGGAAGACTCCGAGCCAGCGACACCGCCGCCTACAGAGGAAGGGGAGGAGGAAGCCACGTCGGCCGGCCAGTCCACGGAAGAAGAGGAGACAATGGCCGCCTCCAGCGACGAAGAAGAGACCGACATTGAGAAGGGCCCTGTCCTCCCTCTCACTGTCAATTATGAGGGAAACTGGGCGACCATAACGGAGCAAATTCGTTGTCAGACGTTGCTGCCCGTTATGTGTTGGCCATCAAGAGCCGGGGTGCGCATATGCGCAACTTGCCCCAGCGACCTTGCGGCGATAGAGAAATTTTTGGGAAGCCAAAATATCTCATTTCAAGAAGACGACCTCCGCCGCCGCAAGAAGCAACACGTCATCCGAGGGCTCCCTGTATAAACAGAGGAGACTGTAGTGGCAGCCGAGCTCGCTAGCCATGGCGTGGAGGCGAGCCGCATCCACCAAATGAGGAGGACGGGTACAGAGGAAAAGATTCCTCTATACTCGTTCATGACTTCAGAGGACACAACAGTCCTGAGAACAGTCAAGATTCTGGCGGGGAAACCCGTCAAAATCGAGAAGAAGAAGCAGCCACCACCTGAGTACATCCAGTGTTTTAACTGCCAGGGGTTCCAACACCGCTCCTGGCAGTGCAACAATGCAACCCGCTGCCTAAGATGTGGGGGACCTCACAGACTCTCTGGATGCCCGCAGCCGCGAGAACAAACCTGGTGCTGCAACTGTGAGTCGCCTGGGCACATAGCGTCGTACGGTGGGTGTCCGGCCCGCCTGGCACTTCCCGCCATCAACAAGAAGAAGACGCATCCGAGGCCCGCAACGGAGAGGACCTACAACCGACCGCCACCGCCGACTCGAAGGCCACTTCTCACATACTCCTGGATGGAAGGTGAGCGCGCTTCAAGGTCTGCAGCGGCGAGCGATGCTGATTCGACGGCTGTCGACGAATCAGCAGAGAGCGATGAGCTCTACTTGGAGGGTCTTCGCGATCGTGACAAGTTCGCTTTTCGCGTCGACCTGAAGAACCTAGCTGCACGCCCGCAACCAAGTCTCTTCAGTGATCTACAGCGGAAGTACAGATTCACTTCCTGGTCGCTCTGGGTCGTTCACGCCGGCCTGAAGTACGGCTGGTCATTACCAGCTGATACTAGCGATTTCTATGGAACACTGATGATCATTGGGGACAGCGACGAGGAAGTCAGAGTCATCCATGACGATGCTGAGGCCAAAGGACTAAAGCGTCCGGCGGCCCTAGCATCCATGCCGCTGGTCTTTGAAAAGGACTTCTGCGCAACAAAGTTCTTCCGCAAGTTAAACGGCAAACTGAAGCGGCAGCGCAGAAGGCAGCAAACCACAGCGACTGAGGACTGGCAGATTGCTGGAAACAAGATTCCCGCCGCCTCAGAGGGGCTGCCGGACCCAGAGAAGGAGGCACCTGGCCTCCAAGCTGCTGAGCCTTCCACGCCAACCAGCCCTGCCAGGGACGACGCGGAGGCACTTCGCGAAACCCCAACGTCGCCCACGCCATCCCAGAAGGAAGGGGAGGTACCACCAGCCACTGAGGAGGGACCAGTCCAGCCACTGGTGGTGCCATATGAAGGGAACTGTGGCAGCGGCGTGGTCGGCCTGGCGGCCCTGGGTGTGGCACGTGACTGCCAGCACCTGCGCCGAATTTGCTGCGACTGGTCAATACTAGCATATAGAGAATAATTGCACGAACCGCAATACTTAAAATAATAGGGTAGAGGGGCGGCAAAGCTGCCCAAAGTGCCCAGTGACGCCATGGGTTACCAATGGTGCCACAAACCTCAATTGTTCGTTCGTTCGTTCGCCTGTATGTTCAGCTTCTGCTGGCTAAACAGAGTTGCCGCTGTTCTGTTGGCCGGCTGAAGGAGGCATCTCCATTTTGGCCTCCTGCCCCTCGGACCTGACGAGAGCCGCCGCCATGTTGAGCGACATGGGCGTCAGCTGCACCGTGGAGCAGCCCAGCCCGCCGAGCCAACCTGTCCCTCCGCCTGCAGCTGTTGATGCACAGCCGAGGGCGAGGGGTAAGAGGGCCAACAAGAAGAAGCCCTCTCCTCCCGAGCTTCGTCAATGCTTCAACTGCCAGCTCCATGGACACGAGGCGAGGGACTGCCAAAACCAGCGCAGATGCACCAGATGTGGGGCTGACCATCGTGCTGCCGAATGTACCGTAGCCAGGGAAGAGGCAGTCTGCTGTAACTGCGGACATAGCCACGCAGCCTGCTTCTCTGGCTGTGAAAAGAAGAAACAGCTAAGGGCGAATCATCGCGCCAAAGCTGCCACGGCGCCCAGGAGTGCCCAGCAGGAGACACGCTCCAGCAAGCCACCCCACACCGCCAGACCGGCGACTACGCGCGGGCTCCATACTCGGGCCGCACCGCGTCGCCAAGACCAGCCCACGACGGCTCCTGGGTCCAGTCGGCAGCCACCCGGCCACCGAGGAGGTCGTCCTGCCGACCGATGCCACTGCCGTTCCGGACCCAGCGACCAGCTCACGGTGGTGGTGACGCTGCTAACCCAGCTAATCACCGCCCTAATGCCACGTCGAGATCAAGACAACAACAGACATCCATGACAACTGACGACTTAGCAAAAGACAATTCAAAAAAAGCAAAACCGACAGCAGTCATAGGGTTTTACCCTGGTACTGCATCAACAACATGGCGTAAGCCATACCGATGACGCTGTGCTGTGCTGTGTGTGCCGACTCGAAGCCCATAGGAGGGAGCAATGGGACCTTCGAGTTTCCCAACTTAAAGTGGAAGATGGAACGGCCTGGGAACAAACCAGAAAATTCACCCGTTCAAGGAGACGCGTCCCAACGCTCCATGGACCACAGGGCCTCGTGTTTACTGATGAAGACAAGGCCAACACCCTCGCGGATGTATACGAAAACAACTTCCAGCCAGTCGCAGAGCCCTATGATGATGAACACATCAACGATGTCCGCCGGCAGCTCAGACGCTACCTATCAACAGTAAACAACGAAGAAGAGCAGGAAATTGAAGACGTTGACGAAATAGAGGTAGCGGAATTACTAAAAAAGACACAGTCTAAGAAAGCACCAGGCCGCGACGGAATCAACAACCACATCCTAAAACATCTACCAGCGGCAGCAATCGGGCGACTGACTCAGATCTTCAATACCATCCTCAGACAGCGAAGATACCCAGCCGCCTGGAAAGAAGCAGAAATCGTGGCCGTTCCCAAACCAGGGAAAGATCCCACGTTCCCACAGAACTACCGCCCGATATCCCTGCTACCGGCAGTATCTAAGATCTTTGAGAAGTTACTACTCAACCGACTAATAACTAAAGTGCACCAGCTACACATCATCCCAGACGAGCAATTCGGGTTCAGACCCGGGCACTCGACAACCCACCAACTAGTACGCGTAGTAGAAGAAGTGACGGACGCGTATAACCGCAGACGCTACTGCGGCATGGTAATGCTGGATGTGGCCAAGGCTTTCGACACTGTGTGGCACGAAGGACTGCTGGTGAAAATGATAACAGCAGGCATACCGCGACCATACATAGTGTTAATTAAACGCTATCTAAGCCACAGAGGGTTTAGAGTTAGAGTCGAGAAGTCAAAGTCAAGCAGAAGACGCGTCCTCGCAGGAGTACCACAGGGATCTGTGCTGGGCCCTGTGCTCTACTGTATCTTCACGTCGGACATCCCAAGACCCCTCCAAGTGTTCACATCACTCTACGCAGACGACACCGCATATTTCACCTCGTCCTGGAGCCAAATATTAATAGCAATTAGACTCCAAGCCGCATTAGAGCTACTAGAGGCTTGGGCCACAAAGTGGAGAGTAAAAATCAATGCAGACAAGTCGCAATCCATAGTATTTCACCGCCGAGGGACCCCAAGTCCCCTATACTTGAGCCTCTTCGGTAAAATTATCCCGCACAAGACCGTAGTAACCTACTTGGGAGTAAGTCTCGACGAAAGGCTCACATGGAAACAGCACGTAGAGGAAGTAAAATCAAGAGTTGAAAAAAGGCTTGGAACACTCTACCCTGTCCTCAATGTAAACTCAAAACTACCAAAAAGATGCGGTGTCCAAATATACCAAGCCTTGATCAGGCCAATAATGGAATACGCCTGCCCCGCCTGGGGATATGCGGCAGCAACGCACATAGACAAACTGCAAGTACTACAGAACCGAGCGCTCAAACGAGCACTACATCTACCATTTCGCTTCCCCACTGATGACCTCCACATATTGGCCAACACCCCGAAGCTGCGAGAAAGATTCAAAACCATAGCCACAAAATTTTATCAAAAAACTGAAATCTCAACCTATCCAATAATTCAAAACACCGGCCAGTACCAGATAGACAACCTTCGGCACCATAGGCCGAAATCACTGCTAGGAACTTAAAACCAAATCAAACTAATGTAGACACTCTGTAGAGCAACAAGTTAAGGAAAAACCATCAATAAAGACAGTCTACCACCAAGTTAAAGTAGGAGAAGATGTCGCCAATAAGGGCAACAGGTACTCCTTACCTGCAACAGCCAACGCCTTCGGCGTCGGCCGCTATAGCTCCCTCTGCCGGCCGGCTTACTCAGCAGCGGCCAGGACCTTGCTCGTATTCGTCCATCTGAGCCCGCTTCTTATTGGTCGACCCTGCGAACGCCTACAGCATGGGTAGGAGACAGCGGCGAGCAGCCTCGACCCATTCACCGCTACGCAGTGATGGCGAGAGGACTTCCACGAACCCGCACTCGATGATAGAAGACATGATGCGACAAGTGGAGACATTAACAAGACTAACTCAAGATCCAAACTGGCTTGCTAACGAAGTAAGAAGAGGCTTCTACGGCAATCAAGAAAAGAAGTCGCAAGAAGAACTTACGCCGACGTCGCAGCCTTCGTTGCCAGCCACTACGGAATCTCCAGTTGGGGGCACATCCACCTCGCCCCCACCAGAAGACATGACCAACAAGAAGAACCACCAGAAGATGAAGACGAAGACGTCGAATCGCAAGAAGAAGAAGGACCAGTCCTTCCTATAACCGCCTTCTACGAAGGCAGTTATACTATTCTGGCTGGTGAACTAATGCAAGAAGCAAACGACTACATCTTATGCTTTCCTGTGAAGGAGGGGTTGCGTCTCTTACCGCAGCATCCTTCACAGTTACGTTGCCTAACGGCCTATTTGGATGGGCGTGGCATCCGCCACACCCCACAGATCCCTAGACGACCAATCAAGATGGTCGTACGGGGCTTGCCTGCAGATGTACCGGAGGAAGTGGTAGCGGCCGAACTCTCCAGCGGCGGCATCGTCACCTCTGCAGTACATCAAATGCGACGCCCTGGCACCGAGGAGCGTCTACCGCTGTACACGTTCCAACCTGTGGATCGCGTACCGCGGCAGCAACGTACCAGAACTATGCTCGGACGGAAGGTCCATCTCGAACCCAAGAAGAGACCACCACTAGCCCTGGCGCAGTGTTTCCGCTGCCAGGGCCACGGGCACTTGGCCCGTGACTGCACCGCTGAAGAACGCTGTGTCAGGTGTGCCGGACATCACAGGGTTGCCGAATGCATCGTCCCACGAGATGGGGCGACCACCTGCTCCAACTGTTCCGGCCCTCACCCAGCGTGCTACAGCGGCTGCCCTACCAAGCAGAATCTACGCAGCAGCACGAAGGCAACAAGCACCAACGAGCAGGAGCCACCTTCTACTGCAGATCCGCCCAGCCGATATCCAGCTGTAACTGGAACTAAGCGACGCGTCGCGATGAAGAAGCAGTCCGCATCATACCATCCTCCTCGTCACACTGACTGCAACCGACATGACAACACCAACGTCATCATCCAGCTGCTACAGCAGCAATCCTTGCTAATGGCGCAAGTCTTAGCAAATGCAGCCACCCCGGGAATGTTACACCCGAAGACGACACACGATCATGGAGCTGACTACTCCCATTATGCTACACCCATAATGAAACATCAATATAATTAAACTGGAAGGTGATACGATAAATCGTAAGAACTTCCCCACACTCCGGGATCTAGGCCACCCGGATAATTTCAGTCTGAGGCCGGCCGGCTTCGGCCGGCAGACTCCAAGGCGAGAGAGTCGCGCAGGCCGCCCACGCCTGCTGCGCCTCCCGCCGCAGACACGTCTGCTGCTGCGTTGCGCCAGCTGGCGCAAGCAGCAGCAGACGCCATAAACAAAATCCCTGAAATGGTCGCGGTAGCAACTGCGCAAGCAGTCACTGCCGCCGCAATGCAACCACCACCCGACGGAGCTCGGGAAAACGTCAAAAACCATAAACCGAGAAGAACATCACATCCTCAACCAGCAACTGAAGGGGAAAATGTCGCAAATTGAGCGACAGGCACCGCTCCTCTAGTTCAGCCAACGCCTTCGGCGTTGGCAGTAAACTGCTCCCTCTGCTGCTACGCGCTCACGCATTCTGTTGCATCTCATGGAGGAAGGAATAATATGGAGACGACGCAAGAGACCTTTACCACGCATGGGAGTGAAGCAGGCCGGCGGAGGAGTGGGGGGGCATGGCCGGAGTGGTGGGGGCTTGACCGCTTCCCAACAAACACGGGGAATATGTACAAAAACCTCAAGGGGACTCTAGGATAAACGTGACGCCGCAATCTGGTGATGGATTATTATGTAACTCGATGAGACAAATAAAAAATGAAGAATAAATTTTTTTGATATCCTGCTTAGTTTTCGAGATATTCTGTCTCAAATGTGAAATGGTTTTGGTTGAAATTCAGAAGAAAAAATTATTCAAAGTCAAATTTTATGATGAATTTTTATTTAAAAAGACGAAACAAATAAAAAATAAAGAGTAAAATTTTTCGATATTTCACCTAGTTCTCGAGATATACTGTCTCAAAAGTGAGGTGTCTTGAGTTGAAATGCAGAAGAAAAATTTCGCACAAGTCAAATTTAATGATGGATTCTTATGTAACACGACGAAAAAACTCGATAATAAGGAATAAATGTTTTCGATATCTTGCTTAGTTTGGGGGATATACAACATCCAAATTGAGGGGTTTAGGTTTGGATGCAGGCTGGACCAAAAATTAATTCTGTCAAAGACACAATGATTACATGGTTGACATGCAGAATGGATATTTCAGTTTTATTACTACCACTTGTGGTTAGTCTGAAATGTGTCCTAGACCAGAAAAAAAGTAAGAGGACTCACTCTAGGGATGAGCAACCCAGACATTTTGTAGGCTGGTACCAGAAATAAAATGTTTATTCAGTCACCTTAATGAACATTCTCTTGATCAAGATGTGTTGTCTAATTTCACAGCCCTACTTATTAGGACAATTGTAAAAAAATTACAAACAGAAACAAGTCTTATATGAAGCTTTAAAAATAACCTAAGTCAATGGCCTGAAATAGCTATTTAAAAAATTAATAAAACTCACAGCTTCTCACATAACAGTTAATTTCATCATCCATTGTCAGTATAATCAGCAACGTGACGAAAGAAATCGTAATAGTAAATTCACTGAATCGCGAAGTAAAACACGCCCCTTTAAATCTCATATTAAACACTCGTTAAAAAATAATGATAGTCTATTATGTGCAAAATAGCAAGTTTGCTGATTTTCTACACTACAGCAAGAAAAATTTGAGAACAAAGTCATCCCATTGAGAGCTATGACTAAATATTTATAGACGTGCTGTAAAGTTTGCGGTGTCTACCGCTCACTTCAACAACGATAATTACAATTCAACTTACTTATGAAATGATATTCCAGGTTCTTTCCTGTCTGGCCTATTTGTGCAACCGTACGCAACACAAGCTGGCATTTTTAAACACTTATACACAATACTAAATGAAATAATTACTGCATCTACCACAATGTGAACACCTTAATTGTTGGGAAGCGCCATATGGTCGCTGCCGGTGCTGCCACCATGCGGGAGAGTTTAGTGCTTGCTTCACCGATTTAACGTCACTTCTCCTCCATATAATTCCTTCCTCCATGGTTGCATTGTGTCCGCCAACGAATTCGTCGGAACGAATGTTGGGCCGAATATGGCCGAATTTGACCGACTAGTCCCGAGACAGGTAAAGGCATTGTCACGCGTCCACTGGACACGACCTGCTCGGCCGAATACGGCCGAGTGACGGACCGGTCCCATTGATATGGGATTAGTCGGACACATTCGGCTGAATGGCAAACGTATGTTCCGCTCCTCATAAAAAAATGTCTTCATTTTTTATCTTTTATTTTATCCTGATTATTTTTCAAACTCTTCCATACACTGTGGTGCTACGCAGCCACTACAAACATACTAAATTAGTAAAAATATCTACGGAAAGGACAATTATTGCAAGTGCGTGTAAGCAGCTATAATGATTATTTTATTAAAATTTGTTTAGTAAAGACAATGACTTGAACTCCTTACTGGAATATTCTCACCCGATTGTGAGATATCACTGTGGTCGCGACCGCATTTAGGAATACGCTAAACAGACTGCAGCCTATGAGCCCGCATCACAAAAATAAAATTCTTATAATTCTTCTTTTTGTATCTTGTTTTTTTTCCCCCTTATATTTTCATTTATGTTTAAAATTGAAATATTGACTATTGCGAAATTGGTAACACAGACATAACTCTCAACTTCGAATTCTGTTTCTTCTATAATTGTTTATAGCGGTGTTAATAAATTGCACTGAATATCTTAATTATTTTCAGTCGTTTTCATTTTATTTCAACAATTTTGTATTCTTCTGGATACGAAATAGTGAAATATTCTACAGTCAAACGTCATTTTAGAATTTTGGTTAGAAAATAACTATAAAATGCGAGGTTGATTTTCACAATATTTGCGGGTCAGGGCGTGCATCACAGGGTCTACACATCCTAAATACGGCCCTGACCCTCGTAATATCTAGCGAGGGCAAGGTAGAGTCTATTTCTGCGAAATGTAATTCACTGCAGATTTCATAAAAACACCCCGTTCGCTTGGTGTTGGAGCAACAATGACGGCTCGGCAGTGAGTGTCGTACTGTAGGGAGCGTCCATAGACTACATGACTCGATCTAGGGGGGGGGGGAGGGGTTGGCTGGAAAACTACGCTGGGCTACGGGGGCAGGGGGGGTATCAGAGCTAGACCACGTAGCTTTTCTTTCAGGTTATTACCCACAGTTAAAATAAGGTACAGAAGAGACAACAGCATGTGAACATTTATTTCCGTCATTTAATTATCTCCTTATGTAATTTGCAATACTCTGACAAGAGAAAACAGTACAAAATGTCTTTTGGAATCCATACGTGCCATGCGTAGGAAGGGGGGAGGTAAACAGGCAAACGCCTCGTCAGGCTACGAGGGGGGAGGGAGGGGGTTTCACAGGGGCCAAAATGGAGCTACGTGGTTTATGGACGTTCACAAGAGAACAGTACGAGGGGAAAATCTAATTAGAAAAACGGCAGATAATAGTAAAAGCCGTACAGTGGAACTGAGGAATGTATTATCAACAGCGGACAGATGAATAGTAAAACATTCGACCAAATAAGGCTGCCCATGTCTCCGGCTCTTTTTAACGTAGTCGGCGCAGGTATTGGGGGGAGGGGGGGGGGACGTAAGCGGGGCAAAAGTGCCCCGGGCTAGCCAGGTAGAAATCAAACATTTAAAAAAAAACTTTCTTCAAAAAAGGTGTTAATTGATTTTTTTTGTTAAAATTTTATGACTTTAAAAAAAAAAAATAGTTTAAAGTAAAAAATTTTGTCGGGTTGGGGAGACCAAGCACACGGAACGTAGATATATATTGAAAACGCCACTAGACAAGGACAAGATGATATATATAAAATACTTACAATTGCTAACACTGTATTATTTACAATTTTATTCGCAGACGAGCACATCAAAACGTACAGAGATTATTTTGCCCCCCCCCCCCCCGGCCCCACCATTGTCGCCACCCGGTACAATAGAGGAGCTAAAAAATGTCATTTAATATTTAATAAAACTGCAATGGAGCGCACGCCCTACACACCCCCCTTCCCCCTTGCCTGCACCCACCTGTCTGTAATTTTCTCGGTGTTCATGTTTATTTATTCATTTACTCCCAAAGTTATGTTTGTTCTTCTGTAGCCTCAGAATTTTCATTTTCCTTTCTATCTTCTTAAATTATTATTGTTCCATACTTTATAATTATAACCTTTTTATGATTGTAATAGAAAGAAGCTCTCCTTCAATTTACATTTGCAACGTACGAGTAGCATCCAATAAAACAAGATTTTTATTATTGTTAATTAATTACTTTGGCTCTTATTTTCCGTTGACATTAACTAGGGTTTTAGGCTGATTTTTACTTTAAATTGTATCAGTCATATTTTCAGCACCTCCAGCGATAGCTTATTCCGGTTCCTGATTCTCTTACGGGATATTTAGTTGCCACTCCCTTGTGCCAGTTCTCTTCCCTTTCCTGCGTTACTCTATCAAGCCTCATCACCTCACCCGTTTACACTCCCCTCCTGTCTCCTAACCGTGTTTCTTTATCATATTAGTTACTGATCGTGTTCTGCGGTACCAAATTTCCTCCAACACAAGCATGTACCTAAAATTTTGGTCCAATGATACATCATCATTTTAAGTAAATAATCTGACCAAAGTTTTGTAACCCAATTCTCTGGTACATCCTCTCATCACCCTTTCCAATAACTTAAGCGTTTTGAAACCTCTTGCTACTACCTGTCAAATATGTCCTGCACAACTGAATTTATGCCAAGATATTTACTCTTCAGATATCCAGCAACCAATTCCTTTCCTGCCCTACAGTAAAAGAAGTACAGTCTTCTTCCTTTGGAATCCTATACTACTTCACTATGTCATGTACAGTACAAACAACCCAACTTCTGATTGTAAACTAGTAACACTATAATTCATTAGTACACTGAATAGCAGAGGTCCTAATACGCTATCTTGTGGCACTCCCACCTCTTTTAATACTACATTTTATGCCCTCACAATTCCTACCATTTACGAATTCCTTTATCTAGGTCCTAGGAAGTCATTACTTCTTACAGTTCAATGGTTTTTACTATATTTTCCATTATTTTATGACCAATTCTGCCAAATGGCGTGAAAAGATCTTGGCCTTCGTTGCCAGTTTCATCTGAAATACTCCTGCTTGTAGTGTATTTCCCCGTTGTAAAAATTGAGCACCTCCGAATTCTCACAGACGAAGTGTAAAATCGTAGAATATCGTTGTTTCTTCTTTTTTTTTTAGGTTGGAGTATCTGGAAGGTTTATGTTAGGTCTGTGACCTATGTAAACAAGACATGCATAAAGACGACACATTTCCCTTTCTGATGCGGTCTGATTTGTCCCCGCGTAAACCGACTGCCTCAACTCAGTTGAAATGTTTCCCTGTAACGACTGCAACGAAGTTAAGTATTTAAAACAAAATAACGAATCCGTCTCGCACGTGTTGAGTTCGCGTAATGAAGCACACGAAAAGTCCACGCACCAACTTACACCGTGTGAATGACATAAAATGGCGGTTGCAGACATAGTGAGAGTGGGAACAACCTAAAATCTATGGACACGTAATATTGTTGCACAGGTTGTGGCTTCGCACCTACGTGCTCGGTCTAGGGGGAGGGAGGGGTTGGCTGGAAAGCTACGCTAAAGCACATGGGGAGGGGGGGGGGGGGGACGGGGAAGGGTTCCGAGTCAGGCCACGTAGCTTCCCATTCATTTTATTTGTCACAGTTAAAATAAGGTAAGGTACACACACAGCATGTGAATATTTACTTACGTCATTTTAATATCTCCATATCTAAGTTAAGATAGTCTGACAAGAGAAAACGGTGCAAAAAGTCATCTGGAATCAATAGGGAAAAGAACTACGTGCTACGTGGGAGGGGGTAGAGGCAAAAGCCACGTCGGGCTACGAAACTCGACCGCTTAGATTTAGCATTACAGAGTTGTATCCATAATTCATCACATGTGCAAATGCGTATAAAAACAGAATGAGCTTCTTTCTTATTCAAACTTCTCCGAATATTTCGCAGCAATTCCTACTCCTGAAGCTTTCTGTTTGCATTCATTCTCGGTAACCATCTTGAAATGATTTTCCGTAAACATAAGTAATAAGCTGCACTTTCATATCTTACTCAATTTGCGTCAGTAATTTCAAAATCAATTATTTATGTGTGTTTGTGAATGACGTCTTGAATTTGAAAAGTTGTCTTCAACGAGATATCACAGAAGAAACTGTACGCTTAAGATTTTGAAAGCGTTTCATTTCCGAAATGTGCGCGTAATTTCTGTTGGTTTAACATGTTCACTAGATATTTTATAATTAAGCGTTGCACAAATAGTGACTTGTTATAATTTTATTATTATTTGGTTTATATTTCTGAAATGAAACTCCAGTTGAGCAATTCTTCTTAAATAGAAATTTGTGTTGAAGAAAATTATATTTAGCACTCATGATCTTTAGGTAATAACACTGGAATTTTAATTCAGAGAATATGGTAACGTTTCCTTGTACAAATTACTGCTAAGTTTAATTCGCATTAATTGGTCAGCGAATAATGGTTATATTTCGGCAGACTTAGTGTTTCAAAAACCTAAAATTGCATAATTATAGCTGTAGTATTATCGTGTTATGAATTTCGTAATTTCGTACATTGTTTATAAGGCTAAATAGTTCCTATCTTCAGTGAACCTGATTCAGGAGTCGTGAAAATCCATAGACATTTTGTATCATAACAGTTAAACACAGAGTCTTTTTTGTTTTTACTTCTGAAAACAGCAATTATAATTTTGTAGGTATTTATAACATAACAGCACCATTAAGAAGAGAAGTTACACATTTGCAGTAATTGTAGGCCTGTATTCATGTAACTGTCATCTTCCAAATGTGCGCCTTTACCAGCGATGATTAGCTACTCATAGTTACTGATATCTTTGGAAATATTTATGATAGGATTTCAAAATAATCATTGACTTATAAAACACTGCTCATATATTGGAAGACAGAGAAAATATATTTTTTTATCTAGATAACTTGCATCATATAAATACGCAACTCTCCTTGCCACGCCCACAAATATGGAAGTATGTAGTGCCCGTGTTTGCCGCCAGAGGGCAACACCTGTTCGCTTCGTATAGGTCACGCGAGAGGCAGATTTCGGCAGTGTTCTGTTCGTTGTAGCTTAGGTAGAGTCGGAGAGAGTTGAGGTCAGCCATTGACGTCATAATGATGTTTGGGTTAATGGTGTTGCGTTATATTTAATGCTACTTATTATTTGTTAGAGAAATATTTTTTAATGCTTCGGTTTTTCTGTTGCGTTTGGTATGTGGAGATACTAGTACTTAATTGTAAGTTTATCTTTTCCTGTTTGTTGCAAGGCCGTACAAGTCTAAAGCAACTTCAGCGAGCCATTTAAAGTTCTTTCAAGTGGGGCATGGTTGTGTCTTGTTGACGTGTGAACTACGGATTGTGGTATATTTAGTCTGACAACATTTTTCATCTAACGATGTGGTGGACGTTGTTTATTTTGTCAGTGTCATGTGTCAATCGCGTTTTTTCAGCAGAAGGTCATTGTATATGGTACGGTGTTTGTCACACAGATGAATTGTTCAGAGCTAAAAACTGCCCTTACAATGGACCTGCCAAATTACTCGATTCGGAAGGGCAGGCCTTACTTCAAAAGCTGTGCCCTCATTTTAAAACGAAAGATACTTGCTGCGATACCGTCCAATTGAAAAACATGGACAATGGCATCACGTTGGCTGCAAACTTCCTTCAGCGATGTCCGTCGTGCATGAGGAACCTGATCCGTCACATATGCGAGTTCACGTGTTCGCCCGAGCAGAGCAAGTTTGTAAACGCCACCGAGATTGAAGAGAATGAAGCCGGCGTGAAGTTTATCAACGCAATAGACATACATCTGACGGAGAGGTATATGAGAAGCACCTACAATTCCTGTAGCGGAGTTTCCGTGCCTTCCACTGGACAGCTGGCATTCGATCTCATGTGTGGGGACTGGGGCTCCAGTCGGTGTTCTGCCCAGAAGTGGTTCAAGTTCATGGGTTCGGCTGATGGAAATCCGTTCGTCCCACTCCAGATGAATTACATAGCGAGTGATGGCCCAGTAGACGGCTTCGTGCCGATGGACCCTCCCATCGTGCCGTGCAACGAGAGTGCTGGTCCAGGTATCCCGGCGTGCAGCTGCGTGGACTGCCAAGCCAGCTGTCCCGCGCCGCCCCCGGAGACCCCTAAGCCGGACCCTTTCCTGATAATGGGCACCGACGGTGTCACTGTCATAATGGCGATTATATTCTGTGTCGGGTCGACTGTTTTCCTGCTACTGGTGTACTGCTGCAGCTCGCAGAATCGCAACCAGATCGCTACCATGGTGATGGGTCAGGGTGCAGACCCCATCGGCCAGCGACTCGCCGGGCTCGACCAGTCCCGCATCGCCCTGGGTGCCGACGAAGAGGAGAGCCCTCTACGGTCGAAACGTTCGAGCGTAGCCAGTGCAGAAGGGTCTCTACCTCCGCGCCAGGTCGGTACAGAGGACGCGTCGACCATCGAGAAGCTGGGTGCCTTGACGGACAGGCTGCTGGAGGACTTCTTCAGGCGGTGGGGTATCTACTGTGCAGAGAATCCCTGGCTCGTCCTCTTCCTGGGGCTCTGTCTTCTGGTTGGACTGGGACATGGGATCAAATACCTGAAGGTATGTGTGTTAAACAGTTTGTTTGCATTCCCATGATTGGGAATTCTACGATATCCGAGCCAGTGAAATTTGATGAATTTTACACGGTTTGTTCGGAAACATCTCGAAGATACAAATCGAAAGTAAAGATTAAAAGGCTCCGATTTAATGCTAGATGGGGATACCGCTACAATCTCTTACCACCTAGCATAGTAAACGCACAGATCATTTGGTATATTTGATATCAGTGTGATTTATTCAGTCTGCACATACCAACACAGTAAAAGCGATAAGTATGATTCGAAAGTTGGGTATCTGCAATATTGTGCATTATGGTTACATTTCACTTTGGTCCAGGCTGCATTACGACTGAAACGCATATTTATAAAATATGATTTTGTCAGTAATCGTTTGAGTTTATGTTGTAATGCAGTCTAGACCATACGTCACAATGACTCCATATATTCCATGTGTGTTTACTACGCGAGACAGTAAGAGATTGTAGCGGTATCCCCATCTAGAATTAAAACAAGGCTCCTCCTTAATTAGAACCACCTCAACAGGAATTATTTTTGTTATGAAAATTTCTACACACATTCCTTCAGAGATATGATTTAAGAAAATTATAATTACATTATAATCATCAAATATATATTAAATGATTAAAATCTTTTAAAATATGGGCAGTTCCATGCAAGTTAATATGCAAGAAATGTGTATTGTTATCTGTTTGTCCCTTGTAGGTGTTTATCATGTTTTATTTTTTGAGAAAAACTTAATTCCACATCCATATGAAATTAAGGGGAGAACATGAACATTTATAAATGTTCAGTATTGAGCTATGATAGCAGTCGAGCTCTTCCCCCCCCCCCCTTTTGTCATCACTCATTTGACTTCTTTGAGGCAATCCTCTATCCCTTCCTATCTTGTGCTAACCTCTTCATGTCTACATATATCTTAAAACCAATATTCCCAATAATCCGCTTCATATGATATAATCTGTCTTCCTCTACAGTTCCAGCCTCTGTTTTCTTTCTGTAAGCTTCTTCCACAAACTTCTTTCCTCATCTATTATTTCCAAAACTCATTCATTTTGTACTTTGTCTGTACATTTAATTTTCAGCATTCTTCTGTAGCACCACATTTCAAATGCTTCAATTTTCCTTCTTTCTGGTATTCCTAAAGTCCATGTTTCGCTACCATAAAGTGCTGTGTTCCACACATAGTTTTAAAAAGTTCTTTCTAATTCCTAGATCAATATTTGAAACTGAAAGGTTTCTCTTTATCATGCAGACTATTTTTGCTAGTGCTATTCTGCTTCTAGCATCATTCCTCTTCAGCCATCAGTTGTAATTTTGCTTCCCAAGTAGCGGAATTCACTTCTCCCATTGCATCCGATCCTGTTTTTATATTTAATCTATTGTGATTGGTATTATTTCTGCTACATTTCATCACTTTTATCTTGCTTTGATTTATATTCAGGCCATAATCTTCCTTCAGTATTTTGTTCATGCCATTCAGTAACTTCTCAATATCCTAAGCCCTTTCTGCTAACGTGACAATGTCATCATCAAATCGTAGCATACTTTTTTTTTTTTTTTTTTTTTTTTTTTTTTCTCCTTGAACACTTATGCCGCATTAAAATTTTTCTTTTAGTTCCATTATTGATTTTTCTACATCTAAGTTGAATATTAACGGAGGTAGACTACAACCTTGCCTCACACACTTTGTAACTGATGCTGTATCATAGATTAATTGGTGAATGATGTTAATAATCTAATGCATTTTGCACTGTAGCCAACCCCTTACAATGACACATCAGTATTATCAGAGGTTGTGCTCAGGCTGAAATGCAGTCTGGACCACAATGACAACTATGGAAAAGACGTCAACAGTATTAGCAGAGGTTGTGGTCAAGTTGGAATGCTGCCTGGACCAGAATGAAAGCAGATACCGCATGTTATCGTAATTCGTTTTGTTGTAAGAGGTTGACTACCATGCGAAATGCATTAGATTATTAACATTGTTAACAGTTCAACATGTATTGTGCAAGATGGCTATCATCTTTCAATGTTGTACATTCATATTATATATTAATATTAATTTTATTAAAAATCTTTTATGTGCTGATACTTCTCCCCTACATATCACATGGAGGTGGAATGCAATTATTTCTCAAAAGACAAAGCCTGAGAAACAGCTACAAGGAACATAAATGTGTGATAATACATACATCTTGCATAATAACTGCCTGGATCTGCCCATATTTTGAACCATTATACTCATTTTCTATGTATTTTATAGTTATACTGTGCAACTATTCTTAAATCATATCGATTTGTGTACAATTTCAAGATATGTAAGAATAAACCATAAATTCATCAAATTTCAGTGGCTCAGATATCATAGTATTTGCCACATGATTATTAGAGATATCCTAAATTTTACAAGATAATTTGTTTTTGTAGAGTGATTGCATTACTCTATTTAAACTCTTTGTATTTGGTATCTTAAAAAAACCACCCTTAAGGAAGTTAAAAGTAACATACGAACACATCGGGAATGAAAAAATTGCAGCAAATTATGGTTGATGCTAGAATGTGGAGTCAAGACTACATAGCGATGCAGTGAATGTATTATTGTGTGTTAGACCAACACAGTTCTTACTGAAGATATATTATGAAATTGTGATAATTTATGCTACACGACCTAGGAACCCTAACGTAGGCAACGTTACTATCTGAAATAGTTTGTGATTCATTTTCTGTTTTTTGGTGTCTGCATAGTTTGATTTTGTTGAGGCAATATTAGTTGAGATTGTGGTTAGGTTGAAATGTAGGCCTAACCTAGACCATGTTTCTTGTTACAGAATAAGGTAAAAGGTAGGCCTATTTTCATTATTAGTAATTGGTATTAGTAATTCCATGTTGATGAAGACGTGTATCACAATGTTACTTACTTCTTTAAGTTCTTTGAGCTATTTTTGATTTGGCCAGTTTTCTCACTTTCCATTTCTTACTCTCCAAATTCAGACATACAGCTAACAGCTTTTCTCTGCTGGCTTGTCAGAGTTCTAACTACTTTTTTGTCTGCATATAACTTGAATAGGTGATATCCTTCTATGTACTTTGAACTTACTTTCTTTAGAGACTGAAATGTCAGAGTATCTTCATTGCCAGCCGTGTCCCACAGTAGATTTTTAAATGTTTTAAATCTGAGTCTACTAATTGGTTTTTATTGTTTTTAATTTTTTAAATTTAATTAAAATTGCAACTGAGCGCATGCTTTGGTGGCAATTTCACTAAACACCCATTTTCCACCTTTCCTGCACATACCTACATTTGCCCTCTACAAATTTCAACTTTAAATTCTTTCAGTTTTCCGTGGTTTCCCCATTCACTCCAGGCAAATGCCGGGATGCTTCCTTCAAAAGACCATGGCCGAATTCCTTCCCATTCCTTGTCCCAATCCCATCCCACCTCTAATGACCTCGACATCGACAAGGCGTAAAGCCTGGAGTAAAGAAAAAAAAATCTTTAAAAGTTTTTGGTAAATTATTCATAATTTTCAGTCCCTGACCCCCATACCTTAAAAAAAAGAGAATCTTCCCACACCCTTGTGCCTGAAATAAAGTGCCAGGTGTGGTCGTGGTCAATTTTTCCCTTCCATGCACTACTTTTAACTTTTGTTTCACCGATATATGCCTTGTACACTCCCATGACCCTCTTCACCCTCCTGTCTACCAATGAACCCCATTGTTTTCAAAAGTTGCACTTCACCCTTGTGCTGTGGCTAGAAGTGTACATAATAGTTTTATAATATCTGTACTGCTGACAAAATATTGTGTATATTCACTCTACAAAATTGTAATATAACTGTATAACTGGCTAAACATTATATAGGTTCATTCTATTATTAGATAATAGCGACAATGAAACTGCCATCAAGCACTTCCCTGGCCATGTTAATCCTCATTCTTCCCTCTTATTTCATTCGCATGCTAGGTCGCAGTGTGTACAATTAAGGTTACAAACCAAAATGTTGCAAAGTCTTCATCTTACATTAATATTTGAGTTTTATATAATCTAACAATATCCTGATATTGATATTGTAGCTAGTGAATCTGTATATTATTTTACCAGTTACTTATTACTAGGGTTTGGATCTTTATGACCAAAAAAATGGAGAACTATGCAGTCAAATATGGCCTTAAAAATGGATAAATATGACCAAAAAATGACGCAATATGACCAAATATTTAAATTTACTATATCAAAACGTGCTCAATTACATACCATTTATTTTATCTAGTAGTGTCACTTTCATGTAGACAGCACAATTTGATTCCGTGGACTCGCTGCACCATTGGGAAATTAATTTTTAAATTGTTTTGTTAAAGTCTCTTTAATTTCAAATAAGTTACAGAATAGAACTCTTTCATCTGTACTAAAATACTCTTCTCTAAATTCCCTTACATAACTTTGCACTTTCAGAAAATTTTATTTTCGGTATGGCGGTAGGTTTACTCACTGATCCACTGCAGATTTTAAGATGACTGAGGATATTTCATTGAGATATTGATTGATGCAGATTGACATTGGAATGCTTCTGCAGCGTTGTCGAGATTAAAGGCGGTCAGAACATTACATTTAGAGAGTGACAATAGTGTAACTTTAATTCTTGACTGGTGAATTCTGACCACAGTGAAAAATTAGTTCCACCCCCCCCCCCTCCCCTTCATAGCATAAGTACAGTTCTGTGAATAATCTTAATTTCTTCTCATGTATGTCTAGTGCATTCCCGATACTATTAAAAAAAAAACTACCAGATTTTTCCTCAAAATATGACAAAAAATAGGAAAATGGTCTGAATATACATTTTTATGCTATATAAAATACATTTAAATACTATCAGAAACCTTTAATTAGTGTTTAAATCAGCATTTCATCTAAAAAAGAAGGCGGGGAAAAAATATGCCTTGTGCTAACGATTCGAACCCTGGTAATTACAGTAACATTATGTACAGTTAATTTAGTAGAGTGAATCTATATATTTGAGTTATGTAGATGATATAACTGGATGTAGGCCCTATATTTACTGGCACTGATGTTCCATAGCACAATAGTGACTCAAACAATAAGACATTTGTTATTCACCAGTGTTTAATTTAAAACTGAAACATCACCTCCCAGTTGACATGATTTAAACTCCTTCACCTGCTCCAAAAAAGCTAAAAGTTCTGGCTTGCCCTTCATCTGTTTTCGAGTCATTCCTACGTTCAGAGAGCAGGGTGTCGACTCTGCCTTGCCCCCTCCTTGTTATGCTGTGGTTCACTGCAGGATTGCAAACCAATAGACACGGCCCCTGCATTAGCGTCAGTTCACTCTGCATTCCACCGAAATTCTCAATCATATTGTCAAAGCCAGTTGCTTTTCTCTCCTTACATATTAACACTTTTCAAATTCTCTTATCAAGATTGGGCTCTTTTTATTTTATTTTTTCTCTTCAGTGTTTCATTTCTTAATTTACTCCAGTATCCTTCTTTCATCTCCATCCTGCAGCCTTCTGATAAGATATCTCAACCATCTTTGTCCTTTATATGACTGGTTTTTGATTTATGCTTGTTGAAAAAGTCCCCAATATTTGTTTTTGCTATTTTCTGTTTTGTGATAAAGTTCAAGACTTCTTTGCGTATGATTTGCTGCTCTTGATCCATTGTTACATTACCTTCTTTCATCTAGAAGGTAAAGGATATGGCATTAGTCTAGATCAGAGTTTCTCGGAAGATGGGACAAGTGGTGCACAGGAAGAATGTTGAATACATAACTCGAACATAATAAAGCATATAAAATAAAAAAAATGGTAAATATTCTCTTAAAATGGATACTGTAGTGATACTGTAAAAGACCGTTTTATGAGGGTTGTATTGCAGGTGTAGGTCTCGCAAGACCAATATACTTGCTGATAACTAGGGATCGGAACTTTGACTAGTCGCATTTTTTTCCTGCCATCTTTTTTTTAGCTGTAATTTGGTATTAAACACTAATTAAACATTTCTGATTGTATTTAAATGTATTTTATATAGCATATAAATGTATATCCTGGCCATTTTCCTAGTTTTGGCTGTATTAGGATAATATATATGATCATATTTTTAGGAAAATCAATCTTCAAACGGTCAATTTTCCAATTTACGTCATTTCAATAAAGTTCTCATATTCTGAGCAGTTATTTTACTCATATCTGCTTCACTCCTAATGTTTTGCAGTGACCAGGGGGACTGATCCATATTGTTTTACAAGATACATTATTTCAATGATTCTGATCTTTGATATGATGTAAGGCATTGAGATACTGTCGTCAGTCCTTGAACTGGTTTGATGCAATCCTCCCTCCCTTCCTATCCTGTGCTAACCTCTTCATCTCTACATACCCCTTACAACCCACGTCCTCAATTATCTGCTTCAGATATTCTAATCTGTCTTCCTCTAAAGTTTTACCTTCGACTGTTCCCTCCACCAGCAAATTAATCAATCCATTATGTTGTGAGGAAACATAGTTCCCTCACATCAAAAATTTGTTTTAGTATTCCTTTTTCTTTCTGTTTTCACTTGTTATTTGTGTTCGATATTTAACATTGTGCTGTTGATATAAGTTTGATGAAAAGCATTGCAAATGATTGTATTTAGGATATGGAAGCAGTTTGTATGTAATTATCTTTGAAGTTATCTGTAAGCGAAGAGAGAGTATTCTTTGGTCAGTCCAGAGATACAAATGATGGCGAGCGGAGGGATGAATTGGTGTTCCTCGCTCGAACATTAATCATGTTATTAATCAAGATAATAAGAGAGAATATAGAGTTTTTTAATGATTTGTTGAAAGTGTAGTTTGCCAAGCAGATTCATGAGAAGTTTGTTTTGAATTTAAGGTAATGTATACTGTAAACCAGGGGTAGCCAACCCAAATGATCTTGAGGGCCACTTTGGAAATGCATCATAACTCCGCGGGCCGCATATAAAATTATATATATCCATATTAGATTTAGACACACCATAGATATTTTTAGAGTGAAAAATTGAGACGAGTTGTTATTGTGTTTATTATTATTCTTGCATATAAATATAGATCATACAATTATAATGATACTAAACGCACATTTTAAAGAAATATATAACACTAAAAATGATGTATAAAAAATATATAAATGTAAATGAAATTTAAAAAAATGGATCCACAAACAATGTATTTTTAATATATTGGTTTTCACTACTTTGGGCATTATAAAATATATTTTGTAAAGTGTGATGCATCTCGCAGGCCGGAAAAATATTAAAGGCGGGGCCACATGGGAGCTGCGGGTTGGCCACCCCTGCCGTAAACAAATGTTTTGTATTTAATTTCCCGTTTGACCCCTACCCCCACTTTGTGTGCTGCCATAATGCACAGGAATTATTTCTATACACCTTAGTAGTGTCAGGATTACACGATACCACGTGCGAGTTGTTACACACTCTTCCCCGTGCAGGTGACGACTGACCCCGTGGAGCTGTGGGCTTCGCCAACGAGTCGCTCGCGAGTCGAGAGGGAGCTGTTCGACTCTTCGTTCGAGCCGTTCTACCGCACGGAGCAGGTGATAGTGCACGCCGTGGGCCTGCCGAATCTGGTGCACAACACTTCGAACGGGCCGATCGAGTTCGGTCCGGTGTTCCACAAGGAGTTCCTGTCGGCACTGCTCGACCTCCAGCGGCAGATAGAGTTCCTGGGCCACGACGAGGGAAACGGACTCGAGAGGATCTGCTTCGCGCCTCTCACACTCGCAGGCAGGCCGGCCTCGGACCGCTCCCAGTGCGTCGTCCAGAGTCTCTGGGGGTAAGCAAACTTGATGTAGAGCAATTGTTTAAAACTTTTGTCTCCATTCTCCAGAATTGTAGGCAAATTTAATTACCTGAATGTCAGATTTTAGGATAGTGTGCAGCATTTTTTATCTATTATTAATTTGTGCCGTTCAGCATTATACAAATAAGTTTAATGAAATACAGAAGATAATTTATTAAATTGTAAAAACGATATTGGACCATTTTGTGCATGTTAATTATTTAGATAATGGTAACAATGACCCACAGTTAGGCATTGAAAATGAGACGGAACAGGGAAAAGGTCACCACAGAGGAAGGGAAGAAGGCTGGACGAACACGAGAAAACACTAGCCTGAGTCGGCTAATCAATCGGGCAATTAAATCTTTATGTTAATGAAATATTCCACTTTTTCGGGATTCACGCTGCTTTTTTTCAACGTATTACCGACGTTTCGGCGCCTGCTAATAGCGATAAACGATGGAGTGGTGTGAAAACCGTCACAAGTGATACTTCACTTGTATACAGTCCTGATGAAGGGCCAGGTTCGGTGCTGAAACGTCGGTAGTAATACATCAAAAAAAGCAGCGCGAATCACGAATAGTGGAATATTTCATTAATATGATGCCTGCTAAAAGTGTAAAATGTAAAATCTTCGTATTATTAACTGTAATGGGTGTTTAGATGGAAGGTTATTGCCCTTTGTGTTATAATGCTTTTATTCTGTTTTAATATCTTATATTACAATGTACATATTAAAATTGGATAAATTTCTGCCTAATTTGCACATTAACCTATTTTTTTTCCTCTTGATTTGTGAAAATACTTTTTGTGATCAGTACAGTATGCATATTAACAATTTTTTGTTTTCTTTAAACTCTTCAGATTATACATTTTGTCAGATGTATTGGAAAAAAATAGAATTAAAATTTAATTTAATTGCAATAGGGCACTTGCTCTGGTGGCAATTTCTGTACACGCAAATTTTCCCCACTCCCCTTCCCCCACTACTTTTGCCCTCTACTAATACCGACATTAAATTTCTTAAGTATTTTTGGTAAATTATTCATTTATCTTGGTAATTAATTCTGGTCTCTGACCCCCTTGCCAACAAAAGAAAATCTTTGCACACCCTTACTTCTGAAATAGTGCCAGTTTTTGTTCATGGTCATCTTTTCCCTTCCATGCGTTTCCCCTAATTTTTCCACCATTTTTTTCCCACGCATTATCACCAATATAGAACTTCCATGACTCTCTTCACCTTTCTCCTGTGTTCCAGTGAATCCCATTCCAGCTGTTTTTCTAACTCCAGTGTCAGCTCTGTTGCCTTTTGGAATCTCTAAACTCAAAACTTCAGTTAAGCGCTTGTTACATGTGCAAAAATTGAAATGGTGGTTATATTAGGTCTTTAATTCCTAGTTTTTTAAAAAATCTTCAAATGACGACGGCGTAGCAAGTAGTGAAGTTCTTAAAAGCAGACTGAAAGAATTTTGGGAATATTGAAGTTCTGACAAAGAGGGGAGAGAACAGAAGCAGATGTTGCAGGATCTCCAAATTCTAGGGGGCAATCGGAGTCATTTGTCAGAATTTTACAATATTTTTTGGGAAATTTGTTGCATTGTTAACTGAAAACTGTCAACTCTTAATTAAGAGTTCTGTGTATATGCTTATACACTGTCATGTGAAATGGGTAACATGCAGAAAGCAGATAAGTTGGATTCTCATCCAATTCAAATTGTTCCATATTTTATGCCTTATTGGAGATGGAGTATTTGGTATGGATTGGATATAGTATTACTATTTATAACATCAAACAGCGATGGAAACATATTAATTCCATTTTGTTAGGTCATCTATATTTTTTTGAAGATTTGAAATTATGATTATTAATTCTATTGCCGCTTGGCCCCAGTTTATCTAACGAATCGTGCCCACCGTTTGCAGATTTTTCCAGAATGACGTAAGCAGGCTGGAGGATACCGAAGAGGAGGATTCGACGGGCTTCGAGGTGAACTACCTGGACGCTATTAAGGCGTGCACGCAGAACCCGTTCAACCCGGACTGCATGGCTCCCTACGGGGGTCCCGTAGAGCCGAAGGTCGCGTTCGGGGGCTTCGGCGACGGAGAGCACTACGAGCGCGCCACGGCGGCCATCTTGACCTTCCTCGTGAGGAACCACCACAACAAGACTCTGCTGGGCCCCGCACTCGAGTGGGAGAAGCGCTTCCTCGACTTCATGGCCAACTGGACCACCACCGCCAAGCCCGCGTTCATGGACATCGCGTACTCCGCGGAGCGCTCGATCGAGGACGAGCTGGAGCGCGGGTCCCACTCGGACGTGGTCACCATCCTCGTCAGCTACGTCATCATGTTCGGCTACATCGCCATCTCGCTCGGGCAGATGAATTCCTGCTCCAGACTCCTCGTCGATAGCAAGGTGTGTTCCTTATTCATTGCTCAGAAATTGAAAGATTAAATTAATAAAGATTTTGATTTTGTTTTTAATAAGTATCCATTTGTTTTCAAAGGCTCCTTCTGAAAATGTTATTCTCATGAAGCCAAAATGGAGCTACGTGGTTTATGGACGCTCCCTTGGGACTAGGGACGATTCAGATTTTTTATTTGATTTGATGTGATACAAAATATACTAGAGCAGTTTCGAAAGTTTGACAGAATAATGTAATCCTAAAGGCAAAACAATGTCTAATACATTAGCTGCTTATATTTTGCATACCCCTAGTGAAATAAAGTAAACACTAAATGTTACCCTTGGAGCAAAATAGAACTGATTAAGTACTTTCACATCTGTAGGTGGATTGCTACCAACTACTGATGGAACCTGCATTAGTTGTTTTGTTTTAAAAACTCAAGCGTTGAAAAACAGTTGTAAACCAATAACAAAGGCACTGGATAAACGTAAGGGGTTTCAGATTTTTGTAACTAAATCAAAACTGCCGGCACACTGAAAGACTGCTACAGTTGGATTTGTAATTGTCTCGTCACAGTTACAGCAAACATTCTGCATCAAAGTCGGTGTCTGGTTGGTCGCGTGGGTACTGCGGGAATAATACAATAACTGACGCCAGGCACAAGGATTAAAGTCATTGTACCTTGTTCTTTGTTAGTGGAATTCTGGAACATATCTGGTGCAAAGGTGCCCTGTACTACATATATAAACTGTTTGTGTAAAATGGTGATGTTCTACTGTAGTTTAAAAAATGCACAACTTTATGCAGCTTTTATACTGTTAGCTTTTAGTGTTTCCAGTATGTGTAGAGTGAGCTGTCATGTTCTTGCGCACAGATCACGTTGGGCCTGGGAGGAGTGTTCATCGTGCTGGCCTCCGTCGTCTGCTCCGTCGGACTGTTCGGATTCGTGGGCGTCCCCGCGACTCTGATCATCATCGAGGTGATCCCGTTCCTTGTGCTCGCGGTGGGAGTGGACAACATCTTCATCCTGGTGCAGACACACCAGCGAGAGGCTCGCCAGCCCTACGAGACGCACGCAGAGCACATCGGACGCACCCTCGGGCAGGTGAGGGGCAATAGGTGTACGTCTGGCCGTCGAAGATTGCAACATTCTTAAATTTGTTGCATTTGGTTGGCATTCATCTGAGTTGAGATTTATGAAGTAAACATCAGTTAGTATGGTGACAGAATGCAAGGTTCATTGGCTCTGCTTCAACATAATAAAACTTGTGGGAATGAAGGCTTTCAGGGCGTATCGATGATATGAAGTCTTCACGGGTTCTCCGCCGTGCGATGTTGAAGAAAAACGAGGTTTCGGCAGCTGGCTCTGCCGCCGTCTTCATGACTAATGTTATGCAAGAAGCACCGGTGCAGAGCCAGCCGCCAAAAGCTCATCGTTTTTCTTCATCGTACAGCGGAGAACCTGCAAAGACTTCATATCGTAATAAAACTTGTTACATGCAATTTAACGGAAAGTATTCAGAGTAATTATTAACACTGTCTGAAGGTATGACTAATTTTGTTAAATATTTTAATAAGGACAATGGAAACTCCATTTGCTCACTCTTGGTGACAAATATGCTCGACAAGTATAAACACCACAGATAAACGGAATTTTGGGCAGACATTGTCTGCTGGTGAAAGTTTTTCTTTTTATTATTTCCTTAAAGCCCATTAATCTCTTATGGGACAGTGATGTGAATTTCTGTAGTTTTCAGTCTTTCACTGTTCTTATTCCACTCTTTTGTGTTTCGTTGTATCTGCTCTATTGTGCCATATGTGGTAGTCTTTCCCTTTAAGTCGTTGGTATCTGCTGTTGTCTTGTTTTACATAAAACCAACAAAACCTCGATTCTGTATTTTCGCGTGCAATATGCTGAACAATATTCTTGCTATCTTCAAGAACAGGCTGTGTTAACATTGAAAATGAAAAGCAAACGATTACATTTCATCTCAAACATAGGTCGTGTAAAACAGTTCTGCTTTATAGAAGTGAAAATGGTAAAGATTATCAAGGGATATAATTGAAACACTTAAATTGCCACTAACAACTGAAAGTAAGATGGAGTAGGGAAAATAACCAGTCATTTACCACAGGTGAAGGCAGGTGGGCCAGACAAACGTGAGGGGGGGGGGGGGGAAGCACAGTTCACAATATTTTAGTTACTAACCTTAGTCATGTAGGTGAGACGTATGGTAGGGGAAAGATGTTGACACATGCCAACGCTCCTTGTGGATGAACCAAAGGTGAAACACGTGGTGGGGGCACAGAAAGTAGACAAATTGTGAAACTATCATCTCTGGAAATGAATTTTTCTAAATTATAATTTGGATCTGTTAAAAGGAAAAATAAGTAAATCAAAATAGAAAAATATACTAATACATTTAATATCGAAAATGCTTTAAGGCAATGAAATTAAAGGAGGATAAGGAAATAATCCAACACACACGGATAAGTGACTGGGAAAGACTAACAAAGACAAAAGAAATGTGACTCGGTATTTTGGTGGTTAATCTCGTTGTTGCGAGAAGTTACACTGGGCGGAGCCTGGTGCACAGGTGGCATTGGTGGTGGAGGGGGGAGTAAGTAACGAATCGATAATGCTAGGTGTATGTTATCAGTGAGTTGTGGAACATCATCAATATAATTAATGTCTGAAGATATCAATATTAAAAAAAGGACCAATAAAATGTGAACAGTGATAACTGCTGAGCCACCCAGAAACCAACCATAGCCCAGACCTGGTCTCACAATATATGCCAGGCCTCGAATCCTTAGACAGGGTTACAATTCCCTGCTAACCTGCCCAAAAATGAGGTTCATTCTTCCAAAAATCATTAAATCCCTCCCAGAACTTTCATCAGCGGGCCCCTGCCAACTCCTAGTCCAGTCTTCCTTGTCCCATCCGACAGCCTGAAGGATATTTCCATGCAATACACCCCTCTGAACTGAGGTGGGAGCTTTCCTGCAAGTACAATCTGGACACAATTTATTATTTATCAATTCTTGTTTCATGGGTCCCTCCTGAAGGACCTCTGGGATGTGAAACATGTCGTCATTAATACACATATATACAATATGAGTCATCATAGTAAAACAATTATACGTTCCAAAGACAAATAGAGAATAACAATGAACATTAATTTTTACAACTGAGTTTTGCAAAAGGTCTTATTGAATACAATTATTTTGTTCAAATTCTTGAATGGAGTAGGAGTTACCGATAAGATAATTTCTCAGTTTCTCTTTAAATATATCTTATTATCTGCAAACTGTTTATACTCTTGGGAAGTTTATTAAACAGATGTATCCCAAAATAACTCCTCTTTGTACTAATGTTTGTTTTGTGCAAGTTATTTCTGTTTCTTGTATTGAAATTATGTACCTGTGAATTGGAAGTAAAAGAGTTAAAATGATCTATGACAAAGCACATGAGAGAGTATATATAATTATACTGAGAAGTTATTGTAAGAATATTTTTTTTTAAAGTTGTCTGCAAGAAGTTCTTGGTTGTACCCTACACAACCTAATAGCTCTTTTCTGTGCTATGAAAACTTTTTTACGTTGTGAAGAGTTTCCCCTAAAAATTATGCCATATGACATCACTGAATGAAAATATGAGGAGTACACCTGTTTCGTTAATTCTAGACCTGCTGTTAGAGGAAGTGTTCGTATTGCAAAGGTGGCACTGCTGAACTTGATATGTTCATGCCAACAGAGTTTCTCATCTATGTCAATACCAAGGAATTTTATACTATTTGTTTCTAATATTGTGTTATTTTTATAGCTTACTTGTAAATCTGGCTGTGCATAGTTTTTTGTTTTAAACCTCATATAATGTGTTTTTTCAAAATTTAATTTGAATGAATTTGCCTTAAACCAATTTGCTACTGCACTAAGTACTTCATTTACATTAAATTCTAGATTGCTGTATGGTGTTTTTCTCAGTCAGGTTAGTGTCATCTGCAAGTGAAACACTCTTAACTTTGCCAGATAAGTTTCTAGGAAGGTCATTGATGTATAACAATGCATCCTCCTGGTCTCAACTTTGGATAATACACAGTCAGTACTTTTCCTTCCCTCTGACTACGATACTACAGTACTTAAATTGAACCACTGCTAACCAAATATGATTAACTTCATAGGTTCTTTCATTTGAAATTCCTTTTCTTAGATTGAATTTTATTTACTGATTTATTTTAGCTTACTTGGATTTAGGTTAAGATTTTGTTACATTATTCTGCTCTTTTTGCAATATTTTGAAATTCTCTGGTATTGACTCCAGATCACTATGTTTTCCCTGTCCTCTGTTTGAATTTACCACCCCTCCTCTGACATTCATGGCTAACGCTCATTCCGTTATCTTGTTGATAAAGACCCGAAAATTGCTACGTTATGTGTTTGTCTTTTTTTGTGTGTTCACCCACACACACAGTGTGTAAGGTAAGTGGTGGTTCATTTCCCTATCCTAATTTGTAATTCCTTTTTGCTAATTAATATCTGTTTCGTGTACGTACAACGTTGTTGCACAATTGCTGTTACGAGGTTAAGAATATTGCTGCTCTAAAATTTTTGAATTTTTAGATATTGTTGTCAAGAATCGTCTAAAACCAGACTGACAGAAAGGTCGCATGATATCTAAATTCCACGTTTTGATTAATTTTTAATTTATTATTTCTCGTGTCCAGGACATAACATTATAAGTTGAAACAAAACAAATAAAATTAATTAATATCAAGCTTATGGACTATAGTACACAATTAAATCTAATGTGACCAGAATTCCGCAGTCCTGATGGCCTTCTCATTTGCCCTAAAAAGGTCGTCAATAGTGCAGGTTTCAGGTAGATTCCTGCAGCTCACCACATTCACATAGTTCGTTTGCAGTAGTGTAACCCAATTTCTTGATGTTGGATCTGCATCGGGACACTTCAGTTCTTAATCTGTTTAGAGCCTGGCATATGGCAGATTACACCCCACGGCCGGTGCCTCTTTGATATTCCTTCAGTGCCCTTCAGCCAAAGAATTAGTTGTACACGGCTTGCTCCAGGTAAAGATATTATGGCTGTAGTTGACTGTAAGAAGCTCTTCCTTGACTTCAGCCTTGTGAGTTGAGGTTCGTGGCCAAACAGTGGGTGTCTGGGATCTGTTTCCTGTTTCCTCTTCTCCCTCTCTGCAGCTGTTTTCCTTTGAATGTCAGGTGGCGCTATCCCCATGAATTGGTGTATTTTGTTGACACGAGTTGGTTTCAGGCAACCTGTTACAATGTGACTAGTATCATTCAGGGCTATATCAACCTGCCTAGCATGTGCAGAGTTTTGCCAAACTGGTGCTGAGAATTCTGCCACAGAAGCTGAATGCCAGGAAAAATGTACGAAACTGATTTGACTGTGCTCCCCAGGAGGTACTAGTAAGTTTTCGGATGATGTTGTTCCGGACTGATACTTTGATTTTCAGGTCCTCACAATGGGCTTTGAATGCAAGAGCGAGTGAGCTTTACTTCCAGATGTTTTGAAGTATCGCACTGTAATAGTTGTCCCCTCCAGTTGATCAACTTTCTTCTGGCTCCTGTTTCTCAAGTGGAATGCACAGACTCGAGTTTTTCCAGGGTGGGGCTTGAAGTAATTGTCATAATACTTGGGCGATATGCTCGAGCTGTTGTCAGCTTTACCTCCACTGCCTCAAAGGTTGTGCCTTGAGTTACAATTTGTAATGATGTGCAGGTTCTTACAGGTGAATCGGTGCTACAATATAGTAAGACATCAGCAGTTTTTTTTTCCTTATTTTCCTGAAATTATAAAACTGGTTTTGACAATGTTTTGGTAACTTTGCGAGTAGTTCTCATATTTGTGTGTCGTATTGTTTACTCCCCTCCGTCTGCGCAGGTGGGCCCGTCGATGCTGCTGACGTCACTGTCGGAGTCGTGCTGCTTCTTCCTGGGCAGCCTGTCGGACATGCCCGCGGTGCGCGCCTTCGCGCTGTACGCCGGCATGGCGCTGCTGGTGGACTTCCTGCTGCAGGTGACGTGCTTCGTCAGCCTGCTGTCGCTGGACACGCTGCGACAGCGCGCGTCGCGACTGGACGTCTGCTGCTGGTGGCGGGGGCCCAAGGCCGACCCGGCTGCCGAGCACGACCAGGAGGGCATCCTGTACAAGTTCTTCAAGGTACCCACACACTCGTGACCTCCCCCCCGTGTAATGACGTCTCCCGTAGCACAGGTGGCACGACTGAACAAAAGGAAAGTCAGTTAACACAAACGCCAAAGCGTGTTGCCTCCGTGAGGTAGACGTGTAGTGAAGCTGTTGTACTGAACAGTTTCACAAATGCTTTTGTATTTGTGGCAAATATAATGTAATGATCATTACTTCGAGTTCAGTGCTGCCAACTACTTAGCTTTGAATATCCATAGATGGCCGCTATAATTTCCATAAATTGGGTACAAAAATCCGGAGACTCTATAACTCGGACTGAAACAATAATTATTGAAGAGAGATTCGAAATTAAAAATACCTTTTATTTCCAGGTCTTCAAAATTCGAAACAAAATAATATTCTACATTGAAAGTAAGAAATATCTCTGAACATGTTTTTTGGAACGTACATAATTTGCTTTGCAGTAACAGGAAATGTTAAAAACTGCGACCCCTTTGATTCTCGGATATTGGTTAGGGCTTCTCGAAAGGGGCTGCTTTGTAAGCCGTGCCAACGAGCGTATCACCGTGCATAAAGGGTGCGCCGATAGTTTTGTATTACGGTAGTTTAAGATCTATAATTAAACAAAATATGAGACTTATTTCAATCGTTGGCTCATGCGAATGGTTACAAGGAAACGATTCACAATTATTAACAATTCTGTAATGCATTAACACTATATTCTCAAAGTTTAACAAAACGGCAATATATAGAAAAATCAGCAAATAATAAAAAGTACAAGAAATCCGTAGATATTTTAACAAAATGCTAACTAATTATAAAAATCCGTAGATCTATGGATAAATCCGTAGAATTTGCAGCACTCGGAGAGTTTCCACCCTCTGGCTGGGTGTTTTCTCTCCCTCTCCTACTGTCCATCTTGCTTCTGTCTTGTCCTCTTTTCTATTTGCTTTACCTATGACCTTTTCCATTACAGCTTCAAGTTATACATTCTCTCGGTATCCTTTCATCGCTCGCTCTCGTGTGTCCGTGCCACTGGTGTCTTTTGCACCAGTTCCTCTTTAAACTCTTTCCTCGCGCAGTACAGCATTTAGGAGTACGGTGGGAAGTGGAGGGACGTTGCAGTGGACCCCAGAAGTCAGTTTCTAGGCTGACCTGATCAGCGAGGTCGGAGAGCCGCGTAATCACTCCCACCTGTGAGCTCTCGGAAGAGTTACGATGTCTTAATTGTTTGAAATTTCTCTTGTGGTCTACATTTCGGAGAGTCGTGTTATTGTATTGGGGAGTAGAAGTGACGAACCTCTTGGAGTAGTAGCAGAGAGGTGGGATGGTTGTAAGAGTTTGTGGAAGCAGGATTCAAGGTTGTCAGTCGGTTAGTTCTCACCAGTGGCGGTAGTAGCAAAATAATACCAAATAATAATTTCAAACAATTTGGATATCTGAAAGTGGGTCAAATTGAATTGGCGGATTGCATTACTTTCCTGTTGTTACTGTCAAAGTAATGAGAATAGTAGGACATCAGTATGAGCTTGTTATATTGTCACTGGTTCTTAAATATGGTCCTAAATTCAAACACTTCGGATATCTGGAAGGGGGTGAAACTTGAATTGAAAGATTCCGTTATATACATACGTACAGGTCAAGCTAATGTACAGTGTGTAATAATACCGCCACCAGTGTGTGCAGCTGAATTAGTGTCCCTAATAATAAGAGGGAGCTCGGGCACTGCTTTCTGTGTCGGTAGTGAGGGCTCGGGGCTGCCTTACAACTTTGGTGACTGACGTGTGTGCGTTCTCTCTCCATATTAAAGTTTCACTTTTGTTAGAAATGTCAGTGTCTGCTTGAGGGTTTGGTTAATTCACCCACCCACCTTAACGAGTATGTAAATATAAGATGGTTGTCGGGAAGGATCTGTTGGTTTTAAAATCATGTAACCGTATTTTAAGTACCAAAAAACCACTAGTACTCCAAACACTTACTGTTTGCTATACAAATACACATTGCTTACAAGAGAGAATTGCATCAAACCAGTCCAAAGACTGACGGGGGAAAAAAAAAATCCTTATTTGTTGCTGGCTGTAGCTCTTAACTTCGTTCACTTTTTTTTTCTCCAAAGTGTGATGAGGTGAAGCTATATCTTCTTGCAGCCATGATTTGACCCATGTATAGTAAAGAATGTCTCGAATCTAGAGCAGTCACAACTCTCACAAATTAAATGGCTGAAGATTTGCAGTCCAAATAAAACGAGGAACTGTCTGTAGACTGGCAAATTGGCCTTTTAGTTACACCTCCACTGATGTGGGTCAAGTTTTTTAGCGTAACTGTAAACAGATTTTAATTTCGTGTGATATCTGTAAACTCGACAGTTTCTTACTGGCTGCTGAATCCACCTCTGTCGTAGTCTTCTAAATTGACCCTGCTAAACATACAGTGTAACGTGTGAATGGAGCAACAGAGTGTGCAAGTTCAGTGTTCCACGGTCGATGTTATCTCGGTTGTCCGGGTTGAACTGCATCAATGTATGAAAACCTAATTTTCGGCTATCATTTTGAGGACTCCTCTGAAATGTTAGGTTTTCATACACTGACGCGGTTCAACCCGGACAACCGAGATAACAATACCAGTTTGTTCTGAATTACACCATTTCAGATCTGAATCTGATGTCTGTACACGTTTCGGTAAAATGTTGAACTTCAGGAAGTGCATACCTTCGAATGGATGCCGATTTGTTGAAATTCTATCTTAATTTCTCAGGTTTTCCATGACTCGTCAAAGTGACGCATACTCCATATTACCCCAATCAAAATATGAACAGTAGTTTGTGGGTCACATTCTACAAAAAATGAATACTTCTTTTTTCAGTTTCTCACCTTTTTTGTGTCTGGTCAAAATAAAATGCTCTACTTTACCCCCAGAACTGCAAGGAGTACTTAATTAAAAAACTCATTATCCAACCATTAGTTTCTCGGAGAATCCTTCTTCCAGAGAATAATTTTTAAAAAGTGGGTTCCTTCTTTGTAGTTTGATTTTCAAAAATATTTTAAACATACAGTTTCCCCAGTTATACTATACCAGAGTGTCCACAAAGTAAGAACCGAGTGGTTGTAAAAAGTTGAATCTTTTTAAAAAAAAAATACCCTTATTGCTAATTTTACTGCATACATTAAACTACTTTGTTATAGTCATTATTTTTAGAGTCATCTGTCATATCATCACACCATTGTTTTACATTTTCTTGTTGACGACCTGTCCACCAGGATGTTCAGTCATTCCTAAACGGAGATCTTTGTTTTTAGATCACTCTGCCCGCGCAAAAATCTGTTCGGGTGGGGGAATTGGTAGAAGCTGGCCTGGAATGCTTCCAATGCCAGCAGTCAGAACGAATTGCTTGGCACAGCTTCTTCGGGGTTCAGTACACATCTACAAACTAGTTTATACATAAATTGTCAAAACACTTTAAAAAAAAAAAACTCTTATCGCTGGCCACACTTCAGAGATTTAGATTTTAAATATAACTCTAGTGTTGCGCTAGATGTTCAGTAATTGACTGCAGTGCCATTGCAGTGGTGTTTTATGTGCGTGCGCTGTGCAATTTCTTCTTGCCGTTACTCATGTTTATAGACAATTTGCCAAATTAAAAGTTCTCGATTAGTTGTCACGGTCCCACTTAAGTCGGGTGGAATGATTCTTAAAATAGTTTTTGTCAGATGTCTGCTTGGAATACCCTATTTACGAGTCCTTTCCAAAAATTTATTTTTGATGCGGGACGCTGTCGTTTCAGGTTGTGTACGTGCCTTTCCTGATGAACAAGGTGATGCGCGTGTTTGTCGTCCTGGTTTTCTTCGGTTGGCTGTGCGCCAGTATCGCGGTCATCCCTCGCATCGACATCGGCCTCGACCAGGAGCTGTCGATGCCTCAGGACTCGTATGTCCTCAAGTACTTCAAACACCTCAAGGAGTACTTGTCGGTGAGTTGTCCATTAATACATTCTAAAGAAAAAAAAAAATGCAATGTAGCGCACATTCTGGTGGCAATTTCCCCACTTGCCCGTATCAGTCACTTTCTAGCAAATTTAATGAAAGTTCTCATGAGCCACTGGAAATAAAGTATTAAAATTTTAATAAAGTTGTGCACAACAATGAATTCATTTGTTGTGCTGCATATCCCCCCCCTCTCCCCTTTTTATAAAGAATCTCCTTAAATAGACAAAATTTTCCAGCTCTGGATGGTTCAGGGAATGTTATATTTTTAGTATGGTGTCTGCAATTATAATATTTTTATCTTAATTTAAACATTCAGACATTTAAAAAATTTCATACTTTGTGTTTTAGGTGAGTTTGTTTCTTTCCTTTTTATTTCTTTTTCTTTGTGTCTGTATTTAAAGTCATCTTTAATAATTTTCCTCAGTAGTAGCAAATTTGAATTGTGGTGGTGATGTGAAAACAGCAGTGGTTTTTCTTTTTTTAAATGTTTTTGCTGTATTTTCATATAGTTTCAGGGGATAACATAAAATATGTGACTGTAAATCAGGCCACTGTGATTAAAATAGTGCATATAGTCTTCATAATGATACTAACAAAAAAAGCAAATCTTTTAGGCAATATAAATGACATATAGGAAAAATAACAATCACTCACCAAAGGTGAAGGTTGCGACAAGTGAACAACGTAAGAGACAAATAAAAACGTACAATATTTTAGTTTATAACCTTATTCGTGTGGTAGGGAGTGAGCCATTTGGTTCTGGAGGTGCGCACGACTGGCTAGGCAACGGGAGATGGGCTGATGTTAAGAAGAGAGTTATTAAAAACTGAGATGATATTTTATGTTTTTGTTCATCTCTTAAGTTGTTCACTCGTCATTGCCTTCATCTTTGAGTGATGGGTTGTTTTTCCTATCCTTTGTTGTTTATACAGTCTCTATAAACATTTTAATATATTTCCTGAACATCTTCAATGATCTGTTAGATGTTATTAGATTTTTAGTTTGTTTTTGTTTATTTTATGTTTAAATTGGAATTGCAGAACAAAATGATATCCTTACTTGCATTCCTTTTTATTAGCATATTTTCCTTGTCAGTCTCAGTTTGGTGTTTCCCAACTTTCTGAAAGTAAAACTGTGCACTGTATTAAAGTGGTGCACTTGAAAAGGAAAAGTAGTTGAAAGTGAAGTGAGCGTGTAAGGACAGAAAGTAAACTTCTAATTGCTAGAGTCTTATATAAGTGAAATTTAGTGATGTACTTTTCCTACGAAGGGAAACTGCTGTTTGTGATCTGTGTGGTGAAGGCTTGTCTACTAACATCGTGGCAGAACAAGAGCTACCCCTGCAGAACTGTCTGGCAGGCACAGCAGATTATCCTATTGAATTTTGTTGCAACACACTCCTTCATTTAAGACTGCAAAGAAATAATTTATGCAGTCGAGGCCAGAGGAGGGAGATAATGGTACCTATACGTATTATGTTTACCCTCTTGGTATTAGCCACTGGCATTCGGAGCAAAGATTAATTTTGGTGCAAAGCTATCATTTCCATCCACAATTTTGTGAACTGGAGAGTATTGCTGTTGGATCGTCTAACTCTCCCTAGTTAAGGGGCAATTATGGGGGGGGGGGGGGGGGAATGATAGCAGGCATGGATGCGTACACGTTCTGAAACATTGTGTGCAGTTCATCCTGTGTTTGTCTGTGACAAGCGATGGATTATTTTCTCGCTGCTACTTTGCTTTGATTGCCCTATGGCAGTTTTATTGTAATCATTATATAAAAAATAGATTTATGTGCAATTGTTGTGAATATTGGACATGTGAGAATCGTCACAGAGAGTACGGTGGGTGAGTGGTTAATGCTCTGGCCTCGCATTCGGGAGGATGCCGGCTTGAATCCCCGTCTGGGCATCTAGATTAGGGGTTTCCATTGTTTCCCCAAATCACTCCAGGCAAATGCTTCCTTCAAAAAGCAAAGACAAAATTCCTTCATGTTCGTTTCGTTGTCTCCAGTCCCATCCCACCTTTTAATAACGTCAATGAGCATAAAGCAATATGATTTTTTACAATCAATCGTCGCACCTTTCCGCCTTTGCCGGTTATCCAGCATATCTTCCATGTCTGGTGTTCACTCGGATTTTTTCCTCGCCCATTTTGTCTCCAAACAATCCCCTGTGCCTCTACGTATTCCTTCACTTGCTCCATCAGTCTTGCCCGTGACAGCCTTCCCTTCCCACCGTTTCCCACATCCTCGTGACATGCCCCAGCCACTGCAGTCTGTTCATTACATCCTCATGACATGCCCCAGCCACTGTAGTCTGTTCATTACATCCTCGTGACATGCCCCAGCCACTGTAGTCTGTTCATTACATCCTCGTGACATGCCCCAGCCACTGCAGTCATGCCCCGGCCACTGCAGTCTGTTCATTACATCCTCGTGACATGCCCCAGCCACTGTAGTCTGTTCATTACATCCTCGTGACATGCCACAGCCACTGTAGTCTGTTCATTACATCCTCATGACATGCCCCAGCCACTGTAGTCTGTTCATTACATCCTCGTGACATGCCCCAGCCACTGCAGTCATGCCCCGGCCACTGCAGTCTGTTCATTACATCCTCGTGACATGCCCCAGCCACTGCAGTCTGTTCATTACATCCTCGTGACATGCCCCAGCCACTGTAGTCTGTTCATTACATCCTCGTGACATGCCCCAGCCACTGCAGTCTGTTCATTACATCCTCGTGACATGCCCCAGCCACTGTAGTCTGTTCATTACATCCTCGTGACATGCCCCAGCCACTGCAGTCTGTTCATTACATCCTCGTGACATGCCCCAGCCACTGTAGTCTGTTCATTACATCCTCGTGACATGCCACAGCCACTGTAGTCTGTTCATTACATCCTCATGACATGCCCCAGCCACTGTAGTCTGTTCATTACATCCTCGTGACATGCCCCAGCCACTGCAGTCATGCCCCGGCCACTGCAGTCTGTTCATTACATCCTCGTGACATGCCCCAGCCACTGCAGTCTGTTCATTACATCCTCGTGACATGCCCCAGCCACTGTAGTCTGTTCATTACATCCTCGTGACATGCCCCAGCCACTGCAGTCTGTTCATTACATCCTCGTGACATGCCCCAGCCACTGTAGTCTGTTCATTACATCCTCGTGACATGCCCCAGCCACTGCAGTCTGTTCATTACATCCTCGTGACATGCCCCAGCCACTGCAGTCATGCCCCGGCCACTGCAGTCTGTTCATTACATCCTCGTGACATGCCCCAGCCACTGCAGTCTGTTCATTACATCCTCGTGACATGCCCCAGCCACTGCAGTCTGTTCATTACATCCTCGTGACATGCCCCAGCCACTGCAGTCTGTTCATTACATCCTCGTGACATGCCCCAGCCACTGCAGTCTGTTCATTACATCCTCATGACATGCCACAGCCACTGCAGTCTGTTCATTACATCTGTTCGTCTTGCTCAGATTGTTTTCCTTTCTGATTTTTATCCTTCCTCACGACATTCTCTGTCCCGCTCGGAAACCTCGTCTCTGCTGCCCATCATTTGCCGATATATATGCCGTGAAGCACTAGTTTGCTTCTGGCGTGCAGGTACCGTGAGCGAGTTCCTCTGTCGCAGGTGGGCCCTCCCGTGTACTTCGTGGTGGTGCCGCACGGCGAGGGCGCGGACTTCTCGCGGCGTCCGCTGCAGGACGCGGTGTGCGGAGGCCAGCACTGCTCGCCGGACTCCCTGGTGACGCGGCTGTACACCGCGTCGCGCCGCCCCAGCGCGTCCTTCCTGGCCAAACCTCCGTCCTCCTGGCTCGACGACTACGTCGACTGGTCCGGAGCCTCCGGTTGCTGCAGGTCGGTAGTCGCGCCCACGTGACCGGACATCCGGGGTCGTCCGGAGCTTTACTGACGGGGCGTCTCATTTTACAGGCAGTTCAAAGCTAACGACTCGTTCTGCCCCCACGTGAACGTCACCTGCAAGCTGTGCAACATCACGAGGGAGGTGGAGACCGGTCGGCCCACGCCCGCAGCCTTCACTCGGTTCCTGCCGTACTTCCTGTCCGACAACCCGTCCCCTTCGTGTGCCAAGGCGGGACACGCGGCGTACGGTCAGGTGAGACGTAGCGCAGATTCGTTATATCCGCACCAGAAACCAGAGTCTGCTTATTAGGTGAAAAATTTACATCCTGGCTTGTTGTTCACGACAAAGTGGTTGTATCTAGAAATTTGAAGATTTGAAAATTCCTTGCAAATAAGATGAAAGTCTCTTGTAACGTTCTGTAAATTTATTGGCACATCATGTGTGGTCAAAATTTGAATGGGCATAGGGAAAAAAAGTTGCAATTTTCTATACTCTGCATCTAAATCGTAGATCGAAATAGGTTACACTTGTAAAAATGCAGATAAAATCTAAGAGAATAGTCGGGATTAATGAAATTAAATAAGGGACAGGTAGAGAGGTAGTGATGTAAAGCTGAAAACTGATTTCTCATCAGCAGAAAGGGAAAAATAGTACAGTATAATATAAATAAGCAAAAATAAATACACAAAAAATTAAACCAAAAAATTTATGAAGTTTCTGAATATACAGATATCTCTAATCAGTGGCAAACAGGTGACAGAAAACCACATTCAGTTGGCATCTCAAATGCAATTTTAAACAGCAAAACTGAGCCAATGTGAAATATGTTTTAAACCAAATAAAAACTTTCAGAATAATTTATATTGGGGAAATGTTTCCTAATTTTCGAAAGATGTTTTTGCAATTGAAAGTTTCCTCTTCAGCAACTTTACTACGAAAATTTAGAATGTTGAGTATTGCCAAATTTTTGAAATATGATTGCTATTTGATCCAAGTTGCACTGTGAGTAACATAATTTGCAGGGGAAACAACAACAAAACTGACAGATACTCAAAACTACCGTTATATTTTTATTCCTATCAGGGTGTGGTGCTGGACGAGGGAGGCCGCGTTGGCCCCAGCTACTTCATGACTTACCACACCATCCTGAAGACGTCGTCTGACTACTACGGCGCGCTATCGTCCGCTCGCGACCTGTCCGCAGACATCGAGCGCTCGGTGAATGCGCAGCTGGAGGGGGCGTCCGTGCACGTGTTCCCGTACAGTGTGTTCTACGTCTTCTACGAACAGTACCTGACCATGTGGCCCGACACGCTGCGCGGCCTCGCCATCTCCCTGGCCGCCATCTTCGTGGTCACATTCCTCCTCATGGGCCTCGACATCGTAAGTGCGTCGCGTGGAATAACTTTATTATTATTTTTTCTCTGCGATTCACTAAAAGTGTGTGGTGGAGGGTGCATTGCACCTATCCGAAAGGGTAATGGTTTTGAAGGGATATATGGGATATGACAGGAGGTGCCCGTGGGCTCTTTTGAGGAACCATCCCTGCATTCGCCTGGAGGAATCGCAGGAAACCCAGATTAGGATGGCCGAAGTTATTTATCGAGAACTACTAGTGTTGGATTTTAAGTTTACTCGCCCGGTAAATCCTTTGATAGTCCGTTCCCTAATCACCCTTAAAATGAGTACAGAAGTTAATTGGTTCTGGCCCTGATATCTCTTATCTTATTTTTGTGGTCATTCCTATATACGAATGTTGCTGGTAGTAATATTTGTTTGCTGTCATTCCAAAACAAATTGGTAGTGGATTGTTCAATTAGCTTCTGTCGATTAGCTTCTGTCTTCGGTGTTCCAGGTCTTCCCAACCTAACTCCTTCAACATTGCACTTGCACTTTCCCTCCAACTATGTATACCTGTCACGAGTCTGGTGGATCTTCTCTGGATCTTCTCCAATGCCTTTTTATGAGGACCCCATACAGAACAACAATATTCTAAGTGAGGATGTATTTAACTTCCAATGTGCACCATTTTTAATTACGTCCTAGAAATTGGAGCACACGATTTGCTTTCCCAATTACCTTCTCGGTATGCTCATTCCACGACAAATTATTACGAATTATTACCCCGGGACCTCCCTTTGGTAAGTACAGAATGCTCACTGTCGAACTACACACAGTGTTCTGCCCTTTAGAAAGTCTGCAACCCAGTCCCATATTTGTCTAGATATGCCATTACCAAGAAGTTTCCTAAGTAAGCTAGTGTGGGCCATAGTGTTAAAAGCCTTTTTAAAGAATCTAATAAAACTGAGTCAACTTGCAATTGTTAATCTATAATACAGCACAAGTCGTGAATTTAAAGTGCAGGTTGTGTTTTTGGAGTGTCTGGCTTTTCTGAATCAGTGTTGATTATGGTTTAAAAGCTCTCCATCACATGTGTATACCTCAAATATGTGAATTTTACTTGTATTTCACATCACACATCCCAAATGTGTACTAAAGTTGATACCCGTGTGTTCTGCGAGCAGATATCGTCGTGCGTCACGACGCTGACTATCGTGATGATTGTGACGGACATCGGCGGGCTGATGTACTGGTGGGGCATATCGCTGAACGCGGTGTCTCTGGTGAACCTGGTGATGGCCGTCGGCATCGCGGTCGAGTTCTGCTCCCACCTCGTCCACTCGTTCGCGGTGTCCGTCGAGGAGAGTCGCGTGGCGCGCGTCTCGGACGCCCTCGTCAACATGGGCAGCTCCGTCTTCTCCGGCATCACCCTCACCAAGTTCGGAGGCATCCTCGTCCTGGGCCTGGCGAAGTCACAGATCTTCCAGGTGAGAGGACGCGTCGGCAGTCGACTGAACGTGGGTCGTGGCAGTACAGTGCACTAACAGGTGTTCAGAACGTGGGACAGTGCAGATCTCCTCAGTTGTAAACCTGTCGTCAACCGTAGAGCATTGCACTCTCGACCGTGACCCCTTGCGTGCCTCAATCTGCTGTAGATTTAGTGTTAAAACCTGAAAATTTATGTGTTGGGAGTTTGTCTTTCTGTTTCTGCACAAAACTGCCATTCCTCTTGTCTATGTGCCTTTTTTCCCCTTTTTACAAAACAAGTGGTTGTGTACCTTCTGGGCATAACCTTTTAAGGATTCACTTCTAAGCTCTTTAAACAAGAAATCTTCGACTTACTAACCTTAACGTGGTCATAATACACAATTTTTTGAAAATTGGAGGTGGAAGAAAATGATTAAAGTGTGTTTAGTGAAGGAATTGGATGTGTAAATTTTCTCGTATTTAGTGAAATAAAATCAAATATGAAGACATTGTTGATTATATTATCTAGTTTCTAAATGCCTAGAATATATTTACTATTATACTATAAAAAAACAGTCTAGCAGATGTCTAGGGCATCCAGTAAGGATGCCAGGTCTATTAAGACGAAGAAATTATTTTATATTTGTGAAATGGCATATATTTTAAATTATTACTAAGAAGAAAATGACGAGTGCTACCCACAACTTGCTCTAAACGTCATTACTATGCATTCTGGATTCTTCACGACCACTTGATTTGACAGAGATTTGAAACTGGATTTTGTCAGTTCTGTTATCCTTCAGAGATTGTCCTTACGCAAGTCTGAGACTTCTGCTAGTTCATCCTCTTGGGGAATTTAAAATCGCGTGACCTCTCCGTCCGGCTGCTGGCATTGTGGGAGGTTCTTCGTCCGGCCACAGAGTCGTCTGTGCCGAGCTGCATTTATAACATCAAAACAATTAAAATAGTAATTTTTATTTTGGCATAGTTCTCAATTTGCAGCCGACACGTTTCATCATTTTGGAAAAAGTAAGGCTGGCCCAAATTCTACTTCAAAGAATAATTTAATCCTCACGTTAGTGTTTTCCGTTTCCATAATGCATTTTTTTAAATGCTTTCACAAAGCTGCTTAAATGTAAATTTACTTTCTCACTCAAATTGTTGCCACATTTACTCTTCAAAGTCCCTCTACTTCGAATCAGTTTGTTGGAGACCAGTTGCTTCTCGTAAGTATTGTGAACGGTGATGTGGATTTTGTCAGATTTGAGGCGGTTTCGGGTCAGGACTGTCCAGTTACTTCGGATTTCTTTATAATTCTAACGACTGCCGACTCGTCAGTTACATCGGTCAGACGGGAGATCGCACGGAGCTTCGCCGTTTGAGGGCCAAAACTCCTTCCTTACTCGGTCACTCCTAACACCAATAAATGTTGGAGAACTTGCAAAAGCAGTCGCCAAACTGACCGTATGAATATTCTTATTGGGACACCCTGTAGTTACGTATTATTAATTCTAATTGTACTTGTGCCTTGGTGGTATTTTCACCGAGGACTTTTTCTTCATTCCGATAAGGCCTGCTGGGACCATGTTCCAATTTCAATTCTTCATCCTTGTTTTTTAATTCTGTTCAGTCCAATATTCCTCCATCTCACTAAGTTTCTTTTTCTCTCCTCGCACCACTTTGGTGCAGATTTCATTCCTCTTCTGCCTTTGAATCCTTCCAAACTTAATACCTTCTTTCTAAAGATCTACTTCCATATCTTTTTTTCCTCTTATATATATTCTCTTATCTTAATGAACCTCTTGAATCCAGCTAGTTGATTCCCCCCCCCCCTTTTCCCAAAGTACTTGAATATCTTTTTAATTAGTCTATCATTCTTTCTGTAGATTGTTTTTTTAGACAGTATCCTTTTCTTTATTGATTGTTATATTTTCTGTGTTCTGGTGTATTTCCTTATTACTTCTTAATTTCTATAGTTCTAGTTTTTTAACTAGACCCAGCATTTTTCTCATGATTCTTCTTTCTAGTAATTCCAGTTTATCCAATCCATATTTCAGCTCTAGGCATTCACTAGCACATAGACATTCTAGTTTGATGACAGAGTTGTAATGTGTTTTTTTTTTAAAGATTTTTAGACAAGCACTTATTATAATTTTTTTTAGCTCTTTCCATCCTGTGTATCTGTGCCGCATTTATCTAATCCATTTTCTCGAATTATTGTACCCAGATATTTAAATTACTTATTCGTCCAATATGTCGTCATTTTTATTTTTAATGTTAATACTGTTGTAGTTACTAACTTTAGCCTACAAATGAGAACTTTACCCTCCCCATACACTTGTAACGAAGTGCCCTCCTTCCCTCCCTCCTCGGAGTGAGCGGTATCTGATGTTTGCTCCGTCTGCGCAGGTGTTCTACTTCCGGATGTACCTGGGCATCGTGCTGTTCGGGGCGGCCCACGGGCTGGTGTTCCTGCCGGTGCTGCTGAGCTACGTGGGGCCGTCGATGAACCGCCAGAAGCTGGCCAACCACTCTCGCCAGGTAACGGTGGCTCAGGTGAGGAGAGGGAGTCGTCACCGCGGGGAGCAGCGCGAAATGCAGGACCTGGCCAGGCGAGTAGGAGTAGACGGGGCGCGGCCTCTCCTGTAGTAATCTGTAGCGAGACGCTCCGGCCGACGGTGGCGGTTCGAATCCCTGTCCGGGTGTCCAGATTTGGTTTTTCTGTGGTTTTCCCAAATCGCTCCAGGCCAATGCCGGGATGCTTCCTCTAAAAGGTCACGGCCGTATTCGTTCCCGTTCCTTGTCCCCTGTCCCATCCCGCCTCTAAAGACCTTGACGAGGTGTAAAAAAAAAAAAAAAAATGTGAGAACACACAAGTCGAAGATTTAGGAAGACTTGGCTCAGACATCCAATCTGACATTTTGTTTTTTTCCGTGCTTTACCAAAATTTCTCACAACAATGCCAGTGTTACCAAATTTAAACAGATTTTGTGCTGAGCTGTCGTTCCCCTGCATATAGCATCTTCTTTCAAGTCATAAAGCTTAATTGGGGTTCACAGTGCCTTCAAAGAAAATGGTAGCCCATTACTCGCAAAGAAATGGTCCAGTATATCGGGGAGCGCGCTGTGAGTGGTGGTACAAACGCGTGAACATTAAGGTAAATAACTTTCTGTGCAGGAGATTGTAGTTCACTTCTAACACATTAAAAAAAAATAAAAAATTATTTGATTATTTTTAACCTGCCTGTAAAGTAGACATCGCATGAAGAGGGATTGCTTACCGTAAAAAGTTTCATCATATATTTTAGGCTTCGCTTGTACTCCCCACCAATTGATGAAGAAGAACCTCTTCCTGACTCCAGGTTTAAAATATGAGTCGGTCATTGTAGAGTTTAATTACTTATATGTGAATGGTAGATTCTGCTGAATACCTAGGTATATCAATTCTCAATAATTTGTTGTGGAATGAACATATTGAGAAGGTAATTGGGAAAGCAAATTCATATGCTCAGATTTGTGGATTGTAATTTAAAACAATGTACACTGGAAGTTAGAAAGCTCTGGTTCATCCTCATTTAGAATATTGTTGTTCTGTATGGGGTCCCCATGAAAAAGGGTTAATGTAGACATTGGAGAAGGTCCAAAGAAGAGCCGCCCGATTCGTTACAGGTATATAGCTGACAGGAAAGCATAAGTGCGATGTTGAAGGAGTTATTTCAGAATGATGGTAAACAAACATTGCTACCAGCAATATTCATATTTCGGAATGACCGAGAAAGTAACAAGAAATGGGGGTCAGAACCGATTCATTTCTGTACTCATTTTTTCCATGAGCGATTAGGGAGTGGAAAAGAAAGGATTTACCAGGGGACTTATCATATAATCCAACAGGACTAGCTTTTGATAAAGTACTCCGGCCATCCTGAACTGGGTTTTCCATGGTTTCCCCAGATCGCTCCAGGCAAATGCTGGGATGGTTCCTGAAAATAGCCCATGGGCGCCTCCTGCCATATCCCGTATATCCCTTCCAAACCATTACCTTCCCATATAGGTGCAATGCACCCTCCACCACACACTTTTAGTGAATCGCGGAGTAATAGTAACACCAAAAGCATTGCTCTCGGCAGAAGCTAATTGAAAAATTCAAGACTGACTTGTTTCGGAATGATGGCAAACAAATTACTACCAGCAACATTCATATCTAGGAAGGACCGAGAAAGTAACAAGAAAAATAGGGGCCAGAACAGATTCATTTCTATACTTTCTCTTTTTTTTTTTTCCCTCGAGCAATTGTGGGAATGTAATAGTAAGGAGTTATCGAGCAAGAGAACTTTGATTCTGATAGGATTGGGTATCTATAAGCCCCTCCGAGGTTTTCCATGGTTTTCCCAGATTCCTCGAAGCAAATGTCAGGGTGGTTTCTCAAAATAGTCCATAGGAGCCTCCTGCCATATCCCGAATATCCCTTCCTACGCACAAATTGTTACAGATTAGTATTGGTACAATACACTCTTTGCCACCCACTTTTAGTGAATCGCGGAGTAGTAATAATAATAGTACATATATATAACATCTTCTGTTGCCACCTGTCAGTACCAGCAATGAAAACTGTTACCAGTACATTAAGAAACTGAAAAAAAAAAAATTAAAACCATAATTATAAAAGGGGAATGGCAATGTAAAAACAAAATGAAAATGATTTCAATAAATTCCGTTTGGTATTAAATTTGTTTCAGATTGAGTAAAACAAAGAATCTTATTTCAGAAGAAAGGTAGGGAAAAAATTTGGCTGTGGGGAATGTCCTGCACGAATAGTTATTACTTTACCATTCACGCCACACATCAAACTGTTATTGCCGAGTATAAAGCACTGTAAGAACAATGTCCTCACCAGTTTCCTCTGAACTGGCTGAATAATGTGTCTGTTTGTTTTGCCTGCTATACTGGCCCTCAACAGCACATTCACAGTGGCCAGATTTGTTAGTAAATATAAAAAGCAAAGGAGAAAGGAAATGCCTTTTAGGCAATATAAATAATAAAGGACCGGGAAAATGACTCGTCACTCACCGAAGTTGAAGGCCGCGACAAGTGAAACGTACGAGACAAACGGAAATGCGTACAATATTACCACATACACAAACTTCTGTGTGCGCACACCTCCTGATCCATACTGCTCGCTCCCTAACGTACGAATAAGGCGCAAAGCCGAAATATTGTACCTGGTTTTTGTTTCTCGTATGTGTTTCACTCGCTGCAGCTCTCAACTTAAGTGTGTGACGCGTTTTTTCTCCTGTGCGTTGCCATAGTGTCATTCATAGAACAGTAAAGGAGCATACGTGTTCATTGCGTAATGGAATAGCTTAACAACTGATATGACATAAGTGACCTCAACTTCTCAAGCCTGTCTCATTCACTGTGTTTTTTAAACTTGAATCTGTCTTTAGATTGTATTTCTTCTTTTGCACGGATAACTTTGTCTTAACTTTCCAGAATTAGTACTACTTTGTTGAAAAATGTAGATTCCTTTCGGATAGCGGTTTCCTCGGGTACTGTCCCTCGGTCACGTTTCACCACTCCTAAGGTTTTCTAACCTTAGTATTTCATGTGCTTTTCCCTGTTCCATTCTTAACCACTGCATTCTTACCTATACTCTCCTAAGCACTACTCTCTCATGATTATCTCGTGCTCGAGACAATATTCCTGCTAACTCTGCTGATTACTCGTACAGTGCTCTCACTACAGCGAAGCCTGTATTCACTATAGACTAAAGCCAGAACTTCCTAGCTGCTGTCTTTGTAGAATCTCTGGCCAAGTATCAGCAGATAGTTCGTATTGCCCTCAAAATTAACGCTTACTGTTTTTTAACTCCATTTGGTGTGATTATTTACTTCACAAGATGAAACTTTTAAGCACTGCTCTACAAAATACTTGTTATTAAAAACTGGTGTGTGTAAAGCACAGTTTATGGCCTGTATTGGATATTTGATTATAATTATTAAAATACGACTGGAGACCGTAACTGTTTTCTTGGAGGGTGTCTAGTAATATGAAGAGCCACCGATTTGTTGAATGACCTCAAGAAGTCATTTCACCTACTCCAAAGCTTGCTCCTACTTCTGTGGTCATTTCTTGTGAACTATTTGTATGGTCTGGTCCTATTCTACCTTTTGTGTGCCGAGGTGAATGTGTCGTTCTGGCTCTGCAGAGGCACACGTATCCCATCCCGTCCTTGCGAGCCTTTATTTTTTTTGTTTACACTGACCACTGTATATTTGGGATTTCACGTCAAAAATTGTGCCCCAGAGAAAAGAAATTGTCCTTCCCACCTTGCGTCGCTCTGGCTTCATAACTTCCGGTTGTGTGGCAAGTTGATTTTTGTATCGTAGTTGCAGGTGGGGTTAGAATAGTGGCACACGTGGTGTTTGATCGTCCACGTAGCACAGTAGTCGCACTAACTGCTCGTACGTGCTGACCTGACCCAGCGTTTAGCTTTGGTTAATAGTAGTCGCCGTGTCATTTGAATAACAGATTCTAACCAATGTTCTGTTGGGGCTGTAGACATGTTGAGTGGTACATTTACTTATGCTGGCAACTACTTTATGGCAAATGCCTGGAATCTCATAACAATACTCCATCTAATATGCTACCTCTTACTTGATAAAGAATGCATCTTTTATTAGTATGAGATTAACACATTTCTTATGACAAACAAATTGTATAATTATATTCAGTTTAGTAAACTGACAATTTTATTCTGTGTAAATGTCACCTAGAAGATGGAATTTTAGTTTGGAAATTCATAAAGAAATGGAGTTTATCTGTACAACCATGAAATATGGCACCTATCCATAAATTTTATGGGAAAACCATAAAAGTTGGCTGTTACGAAAATAGAATTGACTGTTGGAGATAGTGACAGAACGGTAATATTGGAAACAATAATTTCAAGACAGAAATCAAAAATTTTGATTAAAGTAAGTAATAAATTTCAATGCAAAATTAAGGGTTTTGATGGTAATATTTCTCCTTGTGCGTAATATTACTAATTAATATGGAGAGGAAAGATAAAATTTCTCTCAAGTTGAGGGAAGAAGTTAAATTGTGTCATTCCCCCACCGCCTCCCCCGGTTGGTTCCTTTCTTGAGAAAGGGTGTTGCCCAAAATATTGTTTTCTGTGTTTGTGAATTACATTTTGTTGGTGCTGTTCTGCAGTCTTCAACTTTGGGTGTCGATTTCAATTTATCTTTAACATTAGTTGTTTTGAGAAGTTTAGAATAATTTAGTAAAAGTGTTGGCGATGATAATCATATCATCATCCTCAACAGTTTCCAGCCTCTGGCCGGGTCTGCTTCATGCACAAGCCACTCCATTTCCTCCTCTCCTCTCCTCCCACCACCTCTCTGTCACCACCTTGTTCCAGTCCTCTCCTCTCTCCTCCACTCCTTTGAGCCATCCATCTCTTGGTCTTCCTCTGGGTCGTATACCATGCATCTTAATTTCGTGGATTTTTCTTGGGATTCTCTGAGCCTCCATTCTCTTTACATGTCCATACCATCTCAGTCTGGTCCTCTATACCCTTTCCTGTAGGGGTTCCTCTTTTATGGTGTGTCTAATTACTTCATTCCTTATTCTGTCCATTTTAGTAACTCCCATTCTACCTCTTAAAAACTTCACGATAATGTAGCTAATTATAATGGACAGCGTATACACGGTGCTGTGACCGTTGTCGTCGTGGTTGCAGGTAGCGGAGAACGGCCACGCGAGCGCGGCCCCCCTGCAGCCCGGGCCGACCGTCGAGACGGCACTCACCGAGCGCACCTAGAGCGCGGCCGCCTCCCTCCGACACTCCTTAATCTGCCACGAGAACTGATGTCTGGATTTCTCTCAAAATGTCATTCGTGTTGAACTCTGGAAAATACTCGGCTTTATGGAAATGACTGATACTTCATTCCTTTTTAAGATAAAAATTTTCAAGTCATTTTTGTTTGCACTGGAAAATCAGAGAACCAAATGTATTTTTTGCTGGTGAGATAAATAGTATTACTGACGACGCAGTAGTAGGGTCGTCTTGGTGGCTCCGGCCTGTCGTCAGTCTTACGGTGGCTTCAATTTCACATTTAATTATTGAGCAGCTTAGGCAGCCACTGTTCTTTTCCATTTTTTTTTAACTGTTCAGAAAAATTTGAACTGTCAATCTGAAGAAAGTCCAGGCACATTTCCTACAGTATCTTATTTTTACAGTCCTCGACAGCATGCTTAGATCGTGGAGTAGAACGTGTTTCGATACTCTACACGTGCGGATACTTCAGTAGGAAACTCCCTTCGACTGAATTTTACGTGAAGGTAGAAAATACTCGGCTATTCGCGTTTGAAATCTGTATCCGTGTCCGGATAAAATTGCGGTCCAGTGTTCCGTCGGCCGGCATTGTTGTGAATTTCAGAAAATTCATTCCCGGCAAGAAAAAACAACTACTTTGCAAAAAAATAGGTGTCAATTATTGAAATTGCAAGTATTTACGTATGTATTAATTTTATCATTCTTAAAATGTGAGAATCTCAGTGTTGTAGTAATCTTGAAATGTAGGAATTAAAAACTGTCTTTTTTTATATACTTAATATTGCTGCCGTTTAAAATAATTTATTTTTGTATTTGCTAGAAGCCAGTATTACTCTAGGCTAGTATTTTGTTTGTGTTTTCACCTGTGGTGTCCTAGTGTTGTGAAAGGGACCAATTACAACAGTGCGCAGTTCATTTTGCGTAGATACTTGTGTCTGTGTCTGCGTGTTCGGAAAATTTGAGAGTTTCAATGTTAAAGCACTCCAATTGCGCTGTGGGTCAGTCACATGGTGTTTGTATCAAGTTTCTTGACACTACTACTGGTTGCCGTGCACCAACTTGATGCTTTTGATGATTGATTTTCCAATAGTTTCAATTTGGTGGACTTTCTTTGAATTTGCATGTTGTTGGTCTGTGAACAATTTCTTACAAACCATTTCCAAACCACTATGGACTTGTTCAGCACAGACCTAAGATTTGTAAGTGACTTACGACTAATATTCAACATCTCTCTACTCCCCCCAACACACACACACACACACACACACACACACACACACACACTTAATTTTTTTATGTGCAGTTATTCGGCTGAGTTTCATTTTAGTGAGTATTGTTTCTCCATTATTATTTGTGCCTCATTTTTAATTAGGATTAAATGTAACTTGTAAATGCAAAACTTGGTAAGAGTTTGTGATAGGAACAATTGAAATTGCAGAATTGATGTTTGAATCTTACCGATTGGTATTCCGATAGTGGCTCGTAATGGACAAATTATAACTGTCTACTTAATAATATTGAGAGAATTTTACTTAAAAAGTTGCTGCAGATAAGAAATTTTTTATGTTGAAGTTTTAAGCAGATTTGGTGAGAATGTATTTGTACTTCTGGCTTTTTTCAGACACAATGAAAATTGGTGTGAATTGTAATTGTATATTAAACATATCATTGATGGTACACACAGCATTGGTTTGCAATAGACTGAAGTTTCGAGACAACTTTGTGTAATGCAACTTGAATTGGACTGAGGATGTGTGGTATAAAGCTTCAGCCAAAGATATTCCACATTTTTCTACTCTGGAAGGTCAACATGAAACATATGTGGATATACTTTTTTTATGCTTACAAAATTCAATGTGTACCATTGGTGAGGATAATTCTCTGCAAGGATCAGAACTTTTATATGTTGTAATAAATGTGTAGTGAAAATGTAATGAATTAAAGGTGGATGTTACATGTATATCATTTCTGTTGGACACCTTCTCCTTATATCCTGATGTTTATTTTCGGTGTTGTGAGAAAGTGCAGTCACGGAGTGCGAAAGTGCACACGTCCAAAGAACTTACATTCAGTGTTGCTCTCACCGTGCTTAGCACTGTAGCCTCATGATTATAATTTCCAAGCAGTTCTCTTGGCCATTAATTTTACTACAGTAAAGTTTACAAGATATTACTGCATCTACAAGGGTCAATCAAATATAAACAAACCTTAAAAAAAAAAAAAAAAAAAAAAAAAAAAAAAAAAAAAAAAAAAAAAAAAAAAAAAAAAAATTGTACATCAGTCGGCGACACGAGGGATTTACAAGGGTTAAAAGATCGTTTTTTTTTGTTTGTACAATCTTTACATCCACAAGCAGAGTTGATAAATTTGTGTCGAAAATAGTTTCTCGTAACCACTAGCTGGCATATTTCAAATACCGACATCACTACCACAAGGAAGATGATACAGAACACAATTTTCAGAGTTTCTCTATCCATCTGTGAAACAATTTTAGCCGTTCTTCTAGTATTACGTGTGTAATGAATTAAAGCATGGCGTTTAAGGCACTCGCTTTCAAAAGTTCACTGCTTCGGTCCTAGTTTCAAATCGCGGTGGATGCAGAAATTTTTAGGAGTTGCTTTTGATCATATGAGCTACATAGTTTGTCAGATTGCATGTTGAACTGCAGGTTCCAACAAAAGGATAAGGCCGTCCTGCCTCTGACACAACGGATTAGTATGCTTCCTATCGGAGGATCCAACCAACCTTCGTGCTGTGGACTGTTATTAATGAATCAAACTATGATTTGCAACGCTCCTCTATGTACTCTGTTTATTTGCCTCACTCTTTCAGTTCCTTAATAATATCAGTTACTGACTGTATTCTGTGGTAACTTCCACAGACTAATCTAGCTAACCTTCTTTGCAGCCCCTTCAACACTATTTTAACCTCTACCACCTGTCGAAATGAGTTGATTATTGTAATAGATTGTCTCCTGCAACCAGTGTAACTTTCAAATAAATCATAATTGCAATTATTAATTAGAATAACTTAATATCAATGGTCCCAATACACTGCCCAGTGGAACTACCATTTTTCCCCCCTACCTTTTTAAGGAGTATTTACCTTATATTCCACTTTTTCGGGAATTCGTGCTATGCCTGCTAAAAGCGTAAAATATTGTATACGTTTTTACCTTATTTACGAGCATTTTATGACTCGCCGTCAAATGACTAGTACAGTATGAAATTGGTCTCCCTTGTTCATTTGTTTGCAGATGTCTTAGTCGTAATCTACTATATAATTTCCTCTCATTCACTCACCTCGATAGCTATTGGCTGGATAACGGTGTCACGTGTCAGCCTTCGCTCACAACACAGCGACCAGAGATACCATTAGAAGAAATTCGTGGTTATGTCCACGATTAATAGCTAAGGAACTGCTACCAAATTAATTGTCATAATACATTCATTAAGTTTGCTTTTCATAGTTTAAAAAAAATATGGATCTGCTTTTCGGTAACAGTTCTAATGAAAGAAATTTAAAAACAATTAAATTACTCCTGGTCTCTGTTGTAACCACGAATGCCAAGTGTCATTCCTGCTTAGGATAAATTTAAATTCACTGATGTTGTTGCTTGACCAAAGTTTATGCATTGCGATTTATTTGCTTTTAGATATTTTACTGACTACTGTCATTGGTGATCGAGTATCAACTGTTTAAGCTGAAATTTGTATTAAGTTCTCTGGCAGTTACAGACTCTCTGACAAAAATTACATTATGAATGTTTGCCTAGCTTAATAAAAGGAAAAACGTGATGCTTTCGAAGCAAACGGGAATTCTTCAGATTATGCAGAGTGAACTTTAAGGGTCAAATATCAGTCAAGTTTGTATTTCAGCAAGTTCAAGTCTGTGACCTTTGAAACAACTATACGGTAGCGCGATCGTACATGTTTAATACCTACATCTATTAATACTGCTGAGTTCAAGCTCAAATGATTCTACTCATCCTAAGAGTGAAAAACAGTCAAGTTCGTATTTGGTCAGATCAGGCCAACCTGTAATAATGTTTGACCATAAAAACTGGAACTATTCTAGACCCGTGATATGAAAAAAAACGGTCACACTAGTGTAATATAATAGGGAAGCAATTCAGGCTTTAAGAGTGATACTTGAAGGGTGGATCAAGAAAAACAAAGATACTTTTATGGCATTTGTTGATTTAGAAAAAGCTTTTGATAATGTTAGGTGGGACAAGATGTTCAAAATTTTAAAGAAGTCGGGTCTAAATTATCGAGATAGAAGAATACTTTATAAATTATATAAGAATCAAGTGGCTATAATAAAAGTAGAGAATCACGAGAGACATGCATCAGTTAAACGGCGTGAGACAAGGTTGTAGTCTATCCCTGTTAATATTAAACTTGTATGTTGAAGAAGCAATAAAGAAAGTCAAAGAAAAATTTCCATGTGGTATAAGTTTTCAGGGAGAAAAAAAATCAGTAAGCTATGATTTGCTGATCACATTGTCTTGTTAGCAGAAAGGGCTGAGGATATTGACAAAATTACTGAATGGCATAAACAAAATACTGAAGGAAGATTTTGGACTGAATATAAATCAAAGCAAGAAAAAAGTGATGAAATGTAGCAGAAATAATACAATACTACAACTACATTAAATATAAAAATAGGTTCGGATGCAATAGGAGAAGTAAGTGAATTAAATTACTTTGGAAGCAAAATTACAACTGATGGCCAAAGCAGGAATGATATTAAAAGCAGAATAGCACTAGCAAAAAGAGCCTTCATGAAAAAGACAAATCTTTTAGTTTCAAATATTGATAAAGAAGCAACTTTTAAAAACTCTATATGTGGAGCACAGCACTTTATGGTAGCAAAACATGGACTTTAGGAATACCGGAAGCAAAGAAAATTGAAACATGTGTAATGTGGTGCAATAGAAGAATGCTGAAAATTAAGTGGACAGACAAAGTAAGAAATGAACAAGGTTTGCAGATAATGGGTGAGGAAGGAAGTTTGTGGAAGAGTCTTACAGAAAAAAAAGAGAGAAGCTAGTAGGTCATATTTTGAGACATGCTGGATTGGTTAATTTGTTAGTGGAGGGAACTGTCAAAGGTAAGAACTGCAGAGGGAGACAGAGATTAGAATATATGAAGCAGATAATGGAGGATGTGGATTGTAAGGGAGATGAAGAGGTTAGCACAGGATAGGAAGGGATGGAGGATTGCATCAAACCAGTCGAAAGACTGACGACACACACACAAAATAATAATAGGATGAGAACTGTAGACGACTCGACAGCTACAGGATGGCCTAGACAGGATATCTGGGTAGGTCAACATGGGATGAAGATAAATGCAAAGAAGAGTCAGCTTATTAGATAAGAAACTAAAGATTGATTATAAGGTGGGAAAGGAATTGCTTCTTGGAGTGTTTGTATTTTTGCACATGGAAGAGATTCAAAGTCCTTCACTTACTGATGAGGTTGTAGCAGAGAAGTTAAGGAATTTGGTTACAAAACTTTTGTCATATCATTGCTCGAATGTGGCAATGTACGGTGGGATTATTTGAGAAAAAAAGTCTAGGTGGAAGCTGCCAAGTATATAGAAATAAAATAAAATCACTTGTAATGTGGTTAGATTCATACAACTTATTACACAAGAAATAAGTCTTACCTGTTGATCTGTCACACTTAATTCTTTGTCCAGGCTGCATTTCATCCTGAACACAACTGTTGGCAGCAATAATCAAATGAGCTAAAATGTTCCAGATCAACCACTGCAGAAGGTTGGCTGCCATGCAATATATATCAGCATATTACTATCTCAAGAAATCGAAAACATTGGCTACGCACAGAGAAATCGTTGGTATTAGTGATTTTCCACTTCTTAACAATGTGCCTTATTTTTTTATGTGCTGTTATTCAGCTGACGGACATTTCGTTCTTGTGAATATTGTTTCTGCATTAATATTTGTACCTTATTTTTTATGAAGATTAAATATAAGTAATAAATTCAAAACTTGGTGAAGTTTGTGTAGGGTTGATGTCTGAATCTGTATTCATATAGAGTCTGGTAATGGATAAATTGTGATTGTCTACTTAATATAGAGAAGTTACTGGATGTTAGAAATTTATTTGTTGCATTTTTTGAAGGAGATTTGGTCACAATATATTACACAGATTATTTGTTGTTTGCAAAGAGGCTGAAGTTCTGAGACAGGTTCGTGTAATGTGACATGAATTGGACTGAGTTGTAGTCTAAAGCTTCAGCCAAAGATATTCCACATTTTTCTACTCTGGATGGTCAACATGAAACATGTGGATATACTTTTTTATACTTACCATTAACACTTTTTTATTTTGCGTATGATGCTACATCACATAATACTCAAGTAAAATCGTACTGAATTTAAGTTTCTTTTAAAATAATTATACGTGGTTGAGCTGACAAGGCCCACAGCCGACGATGCCTCTGACAGGATCGCCAACCATAATCACTACAATACAACATCGAGGCAGTCCAACCACGCCACCACGGAGTAGCCAAATTTAAATTTTCAAAGCTTCCAGGAAAGGCACGCTGTGGGCAATCCTGCACACCTCACCACAGTCGCAGAACGGAGAATCTGACCAGCCCCAGATGTGGAGACTTGAAGCAGTTTTTCCAGTATCACATCTCATACAGTTTAATTTACACCAAGTTGACTGCGGTAAGTTGAATCCTGGTAGTTTTGAGCAGGGATTGCTAATATGAACTATGCTTAGCACTTACCGGTCAAGAGAGCGACTTGAAATATTACGCTGAAGTTCACACGATTTTAACACTGCCTTTACAAGGGCGAATCTAACGTAGCCAAACCTTCTTAAATTGCACAGACGTCAGTGACGTGAGGGATCTGCGAAGGTTCGGAGAATGTTGTTCTTGTTTCCAAAAACTGCACATATCTTATCCACTAGCTCCATATTTTAAACCTTGACATCACTACCAGAAGGCAGATGAATCAGAACAAAACTTTCAGCATTTCTCTACCTGTCTGTGAAACAAGTATAGCTGTTCCTTTAATATTTACGTGTGTAATGAATTCAAAAACCTAGACTGCGATTTGTAACAATCGAGACACTCTTTGTTTGCCTCGTGTCTTCCGATTCCCTGTCCAGCTCATTTATCGTACCAGTTACTGATTGTATTCTGCAATAATTTCCACAGACATATCCACCTCCTTTTTTACTTAGGGCTTTACACCTCGTCAACTGCTACGGTCATTAAAGGAGGGATGGGACTGGGGAGAAGGAACGGGAAGGAATTTGGCCATGGCCTTTTTGAAGGACGCATCCTGGCTGGAGTGATTTGGGGAAACCCCAAATCTGGGTGCGCGGACAGGGATTCGAACCCGCGTCGTCCGGAATGTTAACCGTTCACCCACCACGCTCAGTCATATCCAGCAGCCCTCTGAACCCTCCGTACTTGAAACGTAGATCCACTGTCTCCAATAAATGCAGGTTTCTGAAACCTCTGCAAACTATCGAAATGAGTTGATTGTATTTAAAAATTGACTCTTGCAACCAACGTAACTTTTGACTGTGAATCAACACAATTATTCATTAGAAGAACGATTTACAACAGTCATAATGCACTACCCTGTGGCACTCCCATTTTCACTGCCACTTTTATTGATGTGGCATTTCTTACTACAACTCTTTGGTGTCTATGTTCTAAGGATTATTCTTCTCAGCAAATCACTTTTCCTACCACTCCAATGGTTTTTTTACCCAATTTACCACAATTTTATGGCTCACTCTGTCAAATGCTTTGGAAGATCTAGTGCTACAGTATATGTTCGGCCTCCCTTGTCCATTTGTGTTTGCAGTAAGAGGTTAGGTTGTTTGCAGGTGATAAGTTATATATAACAGAATCGAAAGATCGAACAGTCACAAGGCGAACTGGGCAGGAGATCTAGCTCGTAAGGTCAACATAGGATGAAGATAAATGTAAAGTAGTCAACTTATTGAGAGAATAGATAAAAATAAATAAAGATTTATTATAATTGCAGGGTGGAGAAAGAATTAGCAAATATCTTGGCACAATGTTTTGATAGTAAACTCACTGGAAAGACAGTAGGAAGAGTTTTTAAAATCCTTCATTTATTGGAGAGTGTAACGAGGGGATGCACGAGACAAGTGAGAGAATTGTGTTACAAAACTTTGGTCAGACCAATGCTTGAATATGAATATGGGACCCACAGTTTTGGCATCAAATACAGGAATTGGGGCAAAGAAAGGCTGCTAGAGTTGTCTCAGGAAATTAATGCAGAACACAGTAATTGATGTGATAAAAAAATTGGAATGGGATTCTTTGGAAGGCAAGATGGGGTGGGGAGAGTCATGGGAGTGTACAGGGTGTATGTTGGAGATGGGGTGTGGAAAAATAATATTGGTGTAAGAATTAGGAGATGTGTGGGAGTACTTCAAGCACAGGGGTGGGGGAAAATTTTATTCCAGTCCCCAAGTACCAAGGGAAGTAATGAACAATGTACAAAAATTATAACTAAAATTTGCAAAGGTCAAAAGGAGGGTAAAAAATGGGTGCATAGAGAAATTGCTATCAATTTGTCCAACATGTTTGGTCCCCTTGTGTAAAGTCTCCTTCACTCACTAACATATTTGGAAATTTGTTGTTTTATTAAGAAGATGGACAGACCAACTGAAGGAGGGCATAGAGAGAAGAGACTGGAACTGGGAATACATCACGGACAGAGGAACGTTTCTGGATAGGAGACAGTGGAAAAACGATCATCTACAACTACCGAGGCTCGTAAACCACACCCGGGAAACTGGAGATGGTTTCCAACTATAATGATGGTGGTTAATTTTATTTCCTATTTATTATGACATCTGGCAAATCATTCTCTTCCACTACAACAAGCAGCCAATACCCTGATCCTTTCCTTTATCACACTCAGAAAATGGCTCCTTGATGTATTAACACCAGTGAACTGTAGTGGTCTTTGCTCCTTTATCTCTGCGGTACACTCTGTACCCTCGTGTTCCTTTAACCAAGACTCCTACAATGGTTTGCAGCTTGGCAACACGAAAGAGATGCACAAACTCCATTATACCTTCACAGCTCACCAGTAACACAACTGGCTTTCTGACACTGCCATGCAACAACACAAGTAACAAAAAGGACAGGGAGGGGCATTAATATAGTTTATTACATCTGAATTTTATACAAATACACAAACTTTTCAATAAATGTAATAATCTTGCTTTGAATAAACTTTTATTAGTCAAGAGAAAATTGCAGGGAAGGAAAATAACATCTTTTACAGTTATAGTAAACAGAAAAATGCTTTTAAGCAGTTAATTCAAGGAATAGCAGAATCTAAACCCAACACTTACCATTAAAAATACTTCAGCGGTAAACCTTAATCTTGTGAGTACACGAGACATGGCGAGGGAATCAGATACCCACACAAGTGCTCACCCCACGACTCAAAGAACATTGTTCAAAATGTCTACCAGGGGTGTCTGGATTGGCTGTGAATATTTTATTCAAAATGGTGTTTTTATAAGTATGTAATGTCATGTCGATACTGGAAAATCACATAATTTCAGTACACAGAATAAAATTTAATTTCCATATGTACATTAATAAATATTTGGATCTTTTGTGCTTACATTGAAATAAAAAAGGAGTTATTCGGGCAGTGCGAAGCTTCTGGAGGTTTTTAATATTTTGTACAGTGTTCATTGATAATGTATTTTCATTTTTTGATTCTTGTTTCTTTTAGTATACCGTACCCGTATTTACAGCGATTCAACTTTTTAAGGTATTTTGCTGATCAGAGGCTAGTGACAGTGTGCAAATGAGCAGAACTATAGTTTGAAATTACTAGGGACTTACGGCGAGATGTCTTTCGATATTACATCTTGCCTTCACGGCTTTGTGATACGGAATACCAGGATTCACGTGGTGACGCCATTCCCACACTGTGTTTTATCTACTCTCGCGATTAAGGTTTACTACAAACGTATTGTAATGTACTGCTGTCGTCTATGGTAAACAGTTTGGTTTAATTTCCGTAGTCTTCCTTTTTTATATTTTATATAAAAATTAAATTTGTAGAAAATTGGCAGTTAACAAAATATATATGCAACACTTCAAAGACATTTCAGATTATATTTGAATCAAACGCTCACGCCGGCCACGTAGTTCAAAGCTCTCGGATGCTTCGTACTGCAGAGCTCGAAGGGTTCTCCGTCGTTACTTTTGGGTACCGGATGAATCTGTGCGACCGTTATCAGACACTTCAAACTGTCATCTGAAGAAAAAAAAAGTAACAAATGGTTAAAAAGATGTTGCATGGGGTCTCAAACAATTGTACACAACAATGACAGAAAATCGAGGTGATTAATAGTAGTACCATGATGATCGATCACAGAATGGGCACGAGATAAAAAGTGAATATTTGCACATGCAGCCTTCACAGCTGTGCGAGACAAGACAGTTTGCATTTTCTCCTTTTTCATCCCGGGAATAATATTCTGTGGGTGAATTGTTGCTGGCCGGGAGTTTTGGGGATTCAGATATCCCCAGTATCAGCCCGGTCCTCTTACCCCGCACGAGGCTCCGCTCTATTATGCAATTTGGATTTTGTTTTAAACTCAAATCCTCAGCAAATCTACTGAGTTAGGTTGGATTACAACCACAGAGGGGAAAAGGGGGGGGGGGAGAGGAGACTACAGAAGGGACATTCAGTATGAACCAAGTGATGTTGGGAAGAGACGAGAGGGGAAGGGAGGTCGCCATATTGGTTTGCCGAAGAAACACGGAGCAGTGGGGAACGGAGAAGTTTTGAAGTTTTTAATTTTTACATTGCTACAAATGAAGTCTTATGTGGTCACAAAAACTCGTTCAGAATAAGGCTAGCCTATTATTTGCCAAATGTAAGAAAGTAAAGTAAAGCAGAGTAAAAGCAAGCCATAATGAAGTTTTTAAGAGGTAGAATGGGAGTCACTACAATGGACAGGATAAGGAATGAAGTGATTAGTTGCACCATAAAAGAGGAACCCCTACAGGAAAGGGTTGAGAGGACCAGACTGAGATGGTATGGACATGTAAAGAGAATGGAGGTTCAGAGAATCACAAGAAAAATCCACGAAATTAAGATGCATGGTAAACGACTCAGATGAAGACCAGGAGATGGATGGCTGAAAGGAGTGGAGGAGTATGTATGGAAGAGAGGAGAGGACTGGAACAAAGTGGTGACAGAGAGGTGGTGGGAAGGAAATGGAGAGGCTAAGCAGACCCGGCCAGAGGCTGGAAACTGTTGAGAATGATGATGATGAAGAAGAAAGTAAGATATGCTGGTTGTCAACACAACAGCAACAAATATTTGGGATCATCATCATCATCTGCTGAAGGCTATGAACAAACTTTTTCAATAATCATTGTAAATCTGTAATGACAGGCTGTATTTTGCTAACTACAAGAACAGTAATTACCATTTGACTTACTTAGGAGATGATATTTCAGGTTGTTTCCTAAACAAGCTATTTGTGCAAATGTATGCAACACAAGCAGGCATTATAATAAATATATATATAAAATAAAAAAACCAACAACTTTGAAATATTAGAAAATAAAATATTTAGAGCAGCAAACACAATGCGAATTGTGCGATGTTTTGGGCCAAGTAATATGGCCACCAGGATCCCAGAGTTTACAGGAGACTTCACAGTTTCAGCAGTGCATTGCCACACGTACCGTTCTGGCCGGTCACTGCATACGCACACAGGTGGGACAGTCGCTCGAGGGGTGGGTCGTGTGGGATACTAAAAATGTGGACGAGACCGGGAGCTAAAGTGTTTAATACAAAAATCAGTTTAGCACAATTACAAAGTTTGATACACTCATTCAAAACCGTTTAATATAAAATGCAGAATCAAGCTGCCACACATCAACATCAAAGTCCTGTATAGCTACAATAAACGAACCATTTCCTATAATCTACGTAGATTTTATTATTTGAAGGAAGGGTAAATTAAGGGACTCTGCAATACTGACCTCTCATCCCTTTGTTGCGTCGTCTTTGCAGGACTGTTCCAGTTTCTCTATGAATTCCTCAAAAATAAGAACGTTCTTGTGCATACTGGTCTTCTCGTAGTTCTGCACGGTGATCCCGTCAACTTCCATCATTTTTGCATCGTATTCTTCGATCTGATTGATCAAGTCTCTGTTTGAAGAAGAAAAATAAAATTGTATCTCATACGTTAAACCGCTGAAAGGAAACGAGGGACTTGCCCACGGTGGGGACTACTTGTGTGGAGATCAAGATTCAATGCACACAACGGCCTCAACCACACATCCACATAGCAGCCATCATGGGATCGAACTACAAACCTGGGCTGTCACCGCCTCATGTGGAAAGTAACATGTCCTCAGATGCCAGCTAGCATACTGACACATCCTGACAGCGTAGGGCTTAACATGAAGTTAGTAAGCATATCCCATGGCTTCATGTGAATCTCAGTTGATGGGCTATACAGAACATATTCAGATGAAATACACAAGGGAGGCAAAACTGAGACTGTAGCGCTATATGTTTCAGTCCTTTGACAGAATGAGCCATAAAATGGTAGTAAATAAGGTAAAAACTATTTGAGTGTATAAGAAAGTTATTTTCTGGGTAGAAGAATTTTTAAAAGGTAGAAAGCAAAAAGTTAGCGTAGGAAATGAAGTATCAAAAGAAGTGGAAGTGAAAATGGGAGTACCACAGGGTAGCGTATTGGGACCATTGCTATTCATTATTCTAATGAATAATTGTGTTGATTGTTTACTGTCAGAATTTAGTTTGTTTTCAGAAAACATAATGTTATACAAAAGTATCAAAACGGAAGAGGACTGAACAGTTGCAGGGTGATCTGTACAGAATATCTAGTTGGGTTGGTAAACATGGTATGAAGATAAATGCAAAGAGGAGTCAGCTTATTAGATACACAAATAAAAAACAAAAGGTTAATTATGAATATCAAGTGGGAAAGAATTGCTTGCTGAAGACTTGAAATGTAAATATCTTGGCATTACATTTGATAACAAGCTTAACTGGGCAGGACACATTGGACAGGTGGTAGGATAAAGTATCTTCTAATATGGCCGTAGTGGTATTGTATCTCTGAGTGTGAAGAATGCTTGAAACAGTCGGTGTGAATCAAGTCTCGTAGCGAGTATACGTATCTCTGTGACGGTGGTAAAGTTAGTGAAGATGACCCACATCACATCTTAATTATTGCAGTGGACCACACAGGCTCCAGTGGCAATTTCCCTACACACCCATCTTCCCCCTATCCTGCACCCACCTACATTTGCCCTCTACAAAGTTTATCTTTAAATTCCTTCAAAGTTTTCGGTAAATTATTCATCATTTCTCTTGGTAACTCATTCCAATCCCTGACACCCTTACCTAAAAAAGAGAATCTTCCCACACCCTTGTGCCTGGAATCGAGTGCCAGCTTGTGGTCATGGTCATCTTTTCCCTTCCGTGCACTACTTTTCATACCTATTGCAATATCTTTCCATGCCTCATCGCCAGTATATGCCCTGTACACTCCCATGACCCTCCTCATTCTCCTCCTGTCTTGCAATGAATCCCATTCCAGCTCCTTTATCATATCCGTCACTGATTGCATTCTGCGATAATTTCCAGAAACAAATCTAGCAGCCCTTCTTTGCACCCTCTCCAACTCCTGTATTTGATACATAAAATGAGGGTCCCATACTACACTACCATATTCGAGCAATGGTCTGACCAAAGTTTTGTAACCCAATTCCTTGACTTCTCTCGTACATACCCTCATCACTCTCTCCAACAAGTGCAGAACTTTGAAACCTTTTTCTACCACCTGTCCTATGTGTCCTGCCCAGTTAAGTTTGTTATCAAAAGTAATTCCAAGGATTCTTAGGATGACACCGATGTCAGATTGTGTAAAATAAGAGTGATAGAATTTTTCAGTGGCGGCCAAATTTACTGTCAAAGTGTGTACTTGGGGAGTGTATTAGAGGAATGTGGAGGAAATGATGGCGAGATAAGTGAAAGAGGAAGACCAGCAGAGTAATTTCTAAGGAGCATTAGTAGCCTGATATGGAATAAAGAGGTGCCACAGAGAAGCAAGAGAGTAATCTATCATACACACTACGTGCCTATCTTGACTTATGCTGCTGAAACATTGACAATGAAGAATCGGATCATCAGCAGTGTACAAGCAAGTGAAATGAAGAGGTAGAATGGGAGTTACTAAAATGGACAGGATAAGGAATGAAGTGATTTTAAACTCTGTAAAAGAGGAACCCCTACAGGAAATGCCAGACTGAGATGGTATGGACATGTAAGGAGCATGGAGGTTCAGAAACGCACGAAATTAAGATGCATGGTAAAAAACCCAGAGGAAGACCAAGAGATGGATGTCGGAGAAGAGTGGAAGAGAGGAGAGGACTGGAACAAAGTGGTGACAGAGAGGTGGTGGGAAGAGAGAAGGAAATGGAGAGGCTTGTGCACGAAGCAGACTCGGCCAGAGGCTGGAAACTGCTGATGATGATGGTGATGATGATGAATGAGACACCTGTCCTTACTCTATGGTGGGGACCGCCGCCGGGTCGAACTCGTGGACCGTCTTTGGGTCGATGGGGACGCACAGCCGGCCCGTCTTGGGGTGCATGCTAAAGGGAGCCTTCAGCAGGTGCTTCATCCCCCTGGTGACGCTCGGGTCCAGCCGGGGGTACGTGTACTGGAAGACGATCTCCTCCACCACAAAAGGTCGCTCCGGTTTCAACAGGCCCTGACGAACAAAACCGGTGAACACCAACAGGTATCATCATAAATAGGAGATAATTTTTCAAAGCCAGTTTGTGCACTAATATTATATGATGCAGTCAGTTTAACACTGCCTGCTGTAGTTACGTTGTCAGCTTACTGCTTGTTCCATTATTCCTACACTGTTACTATTTTATTAGAAACAACGGGACAAGAACAGATGCCATGAAGCAATATTAATGTCGAAAGGAAATTTACCAAAGTCGAAGAAAGGAGTACTGGGGAAATAAAAGTCACCACACACACAAAATATATATATTTGCGGCCTTGCCCTTACTGATGAATGTACAAGTGATTTGTGCGAGCACCGACATTCAACCCAGCCACTTAATGGTTTTTTTTTTTTTTTTTTTTTACAGTTAGGTTCAGAGTGGAAGTGTTGGGGAAACAAAAACACTGCATTGGAATTATTATGAGCTGAACAGAAGTAAAATACTAATTAAAGAAATATATAAGTGATGAAAAATATCTTAACCTCACAAACTGTTAAATTTATTATTTCAAAAATATTTATTGTTAACCCTTTGACTGCTGTAGACGTGTATACATGCGCCGCCTCGCTGCCCTGTCTGTGCTCCAGACGTGTATACACGCGCGGCCTTGCCGCCCTGTCTGTGCTCCAGACGTGTATACACGCTAGCCTCTTAGAGACCTCGTCATGTAGCCATATTTCCACCCAGGGTGGTTAGTTTTTTCCTTATTCGACACTTGAGCGTTGGCGCTGCGATCTAATTTGTGTTTCTCTTTTCCTTTTAGTTTTCGCTGAGAAAATGGCACGCCGTCGTGTTTGTACAATGGAAGAAATCATGGAGATTCTTATTAGAAGTGACAATGAATATGATGTCATTGATATGGATCACAGTGATGACCCTTCGACAGGATCTCGAAGTAATAGTACTAAGCCGTGTACATCAGCTAGTGAAAAATGACCATTTGTCTCCACAAGTGAAAATTCTTCAGAGAGACGAAAAATGCCAGTTGCAGAGTTTCATCTGTCTCTGGTAAGGGGCATCCATACAATACGTGAGGTGTTTTTCCGGATTTCTGGACCCCCCCTCTTGTGAGACCTGGTTCGCGTGAGACCCCCCCCCCCTCCCTCCCCTAGAAATTGCCCTCACAACTTTTTGAGACCTTTATTTTTTTAGGTCTCAACCTTCCAAAGCTACACTTTTCGAGGAAATACCCCCCTTAAAATCTACTTTTGCGTCATTTGAAGACCTTTTTTTTTAGCTCTACAGTCCAACAAGACCTCCCTCTCCCCCTTGGTAAGATTTCGCCGGAACCCTCCCCCCCTATTTCACTTCACGTAATTTATGGACGCCCCTTGTTGAAGCATATACCAAGAACGAACCTAGCAATTGAAGATGCTCTGATAAAGAATATCGTCAAGGATTTACTGGGAGACATTTTCCAAATGTCATTCATATTGAAAATTCAAAAAAGAGCACGCCAATGCGTATATGCGCTGTATGTTCGAAACAGAAAGTACGTTGAGAAACCAATGCAGAACATGTAATGTACCACTGTGTGTTATACCATTTTTCAAGGCTTATCACACAAAAAGAATAATTAACCATGTGTAACTGCAGAGTAATAATTATATTACATTTATACGCGACTAAAACTAAACAAAATATAAAAACATATTTTTAACTTGCCAGTGGCGGTCCATAGCCGGGTCAAAAAGGTTGGAAAATATGTGCAGATTTTGTGAAAGGTATTCGGAAAGGTATTCTTTCCAGATAAATTACTACGCTCACAAACAAAAAACATTTCAGTTGCTGTAATATCTATTTATATGAAGTACCGCATGTTTGCTTACGCAGACATTCACTTTTAGAGGAGTTTTAAACTGAAAAACTTTAGATGTTATATTAACAGCATTTATTTTGTATCTGGGGTTTCAAATCGCCGAGCGACAGCAGAAGAACGTCACACACAACGCTCCAGACGTATTCAGTACACAGCGGTCCGGTCGAATGCGGCATTCCAGCGCAGGTAAACAGCTTAGGCGTAAACAAAGGAGCACTCAGCGAGAGCTCGGCGGGCGAACTGTAGCAGTTAAAGGGTTAATATGTAATAATGATGATACATAATAAACATTGAAATCAAAGGAGCCAAGTAGTGAAAAGGAATTAAATTAGGATAGGGAAATAAGCCACCACTTACCTTTATATGATGACTGTGGGGCGCAGAAAAAACAAAAACACACAGGAGAACATATTCCATAATGTTCTCCTGTTGACAAACGGCTTGTCCCGAAAATTACTTTATTATTTGTGTTCGTGTCTTTTCTGTGTGTTCACGCCCCACATCCATCACTTAAAGGTAAGTGGTGGCTCATTTCCCTATCCTAATTTAATTCCTATAATTATATATAGTAACTTTGGACATTTAAGTTTCAAGGTTACAGAGCGTCGAGCTAGAGGAAAGATCTTTGGTTTCGAGTGGGTACCAAAAAAAGATGACTTGACAAGCATGAATGAAAAAGGTGTTCCATAATACTGGTGGCAGGAACGCAAAATTGTAGTGTAATATTGAAAAATATAAGCCCAAAGAAGTATAATTCTATCAATAAACTTTAACCATTGTGTTCATATAGAATAATGTTAGTAAACAGGACAGTATTTGTTATTATGAAAGTGTAATAAACTATTTCAGTTGATATCTGAAAAATAACTGATCATTTAAAAGGTAATTTACTGTCAGCCATGGTATTGAACCCAGTAATGAATGCTGAATGGAAGACCGCCATCGTAAGTCCAGTGTTTCAAAAGTGGGAATGTTAATGATCCTCAAAATTATAGGCCGATCTCGTTAACCTCAATATTTTGCAGGATTTTAGAACACATCATCTATTCAAATGTCATGCGGTTTTTGGATGAAGATGAGCTTTTAAACCCAAATCAACATGGATTCAGAAAAGGCCGATGCTGCGAAACACAACTTGCCCTCTTAATTCACGACTTGAGCCGTATTATAGATGAGCAATCCCAGGTTGATTTAGTTTTATTAGACTTCAAAAAAGCTTTCGACACTGTGCCTCACACTAGGTTACTTAGGAAACTTCGCGGTTACGGTATATCTAGACAAATATGTGATTGGGTTGCAGACTTTTTGAAGGACAGAACACAGTGTGTAGTTCTCGACGGTGAGCGTTCATCACTTGCCGAAGTGAGGTCCGGGGTTCCCCAGGAAGCGTGATAGGGCCTCTGTTGTTTCTCATATACATTAATGATTTGTGCGACATAATAGGGGGGGATGAAAAGATTATTTGCTGATGATGCTATTATTTATCGTGAATCAATACCCAGGACGACTGCGCTTGGTTACAAGACGATATTATGAAATAATTGCGCGGTGTAAAGATTGGCTGTTGGAGTTAAACACTAAAAAGTGCAATCATGCGTGTATGTAAAAAGTGACACCAGTTTAACTATGAATAGCGGAATCTACCGTTCTAAGGACAGATCATTAATTGTATAATACCTAGGGGTAACAATTCATAATAATTTGTTGTGGAATGAGCATATCGAGAATATAATGGGGGAAAGCAAATCGTAAGCTCCGATTTCTAGGTCGTAATGTTAAATCGATGCACTCGGAAGTTAAATCGATTGTATACAAGTCACTAGTACGTCCTCACTTAGAATATTGTTGTTGTTCTGTATGGGGTCCCCATCAAAAGGGATTAATGGAGGCATTAGAGTAGGTCCAAAGAAGAGCCACCCGATTCGTGAGTGACAGGTATATATAGTTGAAGGGAAAGAGTAAGTGCGATGTTGAAGGAGTTAGGTTGGGAAGACCTGGAACACAGAAGGCGTTGGTCTCGACGGAAGCTAATTGAAAAATTCATGACCGACGTATTTCCGAATGACAGCCATCAAATATTGCTACCACAACAATCATATCTCGGAATGACCGCGAAAATAAGATAAATCAGGCCAGAACCGATTCATTTCTACTCATTTTTTCCACGAGCGATTAGGGAATGGAATAGAATGGATTTACCGGGCGAGTACAGGAGTAGCTTCCGATAAAGCACTCCGGCCATCCTGATCTGGGTTTTCCATGGTTTCCCTAGATCGCTCCAGGCGAATGCTGGGATGGTTCCTCACAATAGCCCATGGGCGCCACCTGCCATATCCCGTATATCCCTTCCAAACCATTACCTTTCCTGATAGGTGCAATGCACCCTCCGCCAAACACTTTTAGTGAATCGCGGAGTAATTGTAATAGTAATAGTAATGAATAACCTTTTTAAAAGTCGTAATTTATGAATTACCACGAAGATGAGACTCCTACGTTGCTATGTGTTCTCTGTTCTCCTGTATGGAATTGAAACGTGGACATTGACGGAATTTATCAGTAAAAGGTTAGAAGCTTTTGAAATGTGGCTGTATCGAAGAATGTTGAGAATACCATGGACAGACCACACCACAAATGCTGAAGTGCTCTGCAAAATGTAAAAAGACATGGAAATTCTGACCATCATAAAAACGGAAGCTGCAGTACCTTGGCCACATCGTGAGGAATAATAGCCGCTATGAACTCCTGCAGTCTGTTCTCCAGGGGAAAATACCAGGAAAGAGAAGTGCTGGTTATAAGAAGAACTCCCTGGCTAAAAAAATCTAAGAATATGGACCTCCAAGACAACTACGGAGCTAATCCGAGCATCAACCAGCAGAGACGAGACAGCTGATATGGTTGCCGACATCCGGAACGGATAGGGACCAGAAGAAGAAGAAGATTGGATACAGAGGATAAATAAAAATCCTGTAGTACTGATCCGATACTGGAAATAGTAAAATAAAATTGTGTTCACTTATAAATAAGGAGGAACCATATAATATGCACAAGTTTAACAAATAAAGTATGGGTCCACCAGTGTAGGATGTATGTAGGCTGTTAGGGCACTCTAAAACATATACATTAATCATTTGGACAGCAGAATAACCACTACTTACCAAACACGAAGGTTGCTGCAGCTTCAAAAGTACACATATAGAGTTTGAAATTTTTTTGGTTCATATGTGTTTTGAAGCCACAGTAACCTTCATCTGTGGTAAGTGGTGGATATTCTCCTATCCAAATGATTAAAATAAGTACTATCCCAGAATTTGTTTGCAGGCCAGTTCTGGTTCGAATGAGGACGCGGTTTCGGGGAGTACTCCGATGGCTCTGTGAAACAGAATTCACGAGAGTTGCGAGAGGTGACACGGGAGGCGACGGTGTGGAGTTAACTGCCCGACATGTGGAGAGGGACGCGCAGCCAACTTTGACGAGTGACTGGTAGCACTACTTCCCCGGCCGGCACGTTAGCCTGAAATCTCGCCCGTCCAACACGTCCGGGATACGGTCGTTCGGCACGGTGTTCGTCGTGGTCTTCCTGCGACCAGTTGATTCTTTGTGGGTGCACCGTGTGTTGCCCTGCAGCATACCGGATCACTCTTATATTCCATGCTAAAACGTGTGGAGGCTTTGATTACAGCATGTGGTGGCTTTACACCATAGTAAATTCTCAAAGGAAAAAAAGGGGGGGGGGGTGAATTGCCACCGGAGCGTATGCCCATTACAATAAAATTAATTAATTCTAATAGTTTTTGGACAAATAGTGTAGATTTTCCAATATCCCTTGCAGGCGAGAAAGAAAAAAAAGTATAAAAACTTAAGGTTGATTATGATTATACAGTGGGGAACGAATTGATTGTTGAAGATTTGAAATGTAAATATCTTGACGTAACATTTGATAATAAACTCAACTGGGCAGCACACTTTGGACAGGTGAGAGATAAAGGATTCAAAATCCTGCACTTGTTGGAGAGTGTGATGAAGGGATGAACGAGAGGAGTAGAGGAATGGGTTACAAAACTTTGGTCAGACCATTGCTTGAATATGGTGGTGTAGTAGGGTACCCACATTTTGTGTATCAGATACAGGAGTTGGGGAGGTGGTGCAAAGAAGGGCTGCAAATTACTGCAAAGCATGGTTAGAAACTGATATGATGAAGGAGCTGGAATGGGATTCATAGGAAAATAGAAGGAGGGTGAAGAGCATCATGGGAGTGTAAAAGGCGTACATTGTTTATGAGCCATGGAAATAAATTGATGGAAGAATTACAGGTGCTGCATTGAAGGGAAAAGATGACCATGGCCCCTAGCTGACACTGGATTTCAGGCCCAAGGGTGTGGGAAGATTCTCTTTTTTAGGTAAGGGTGTCAGGGATTGGAATGAGTTACCAAGGAAAATGATGAAAAATTTACCACAAAATAGCGAAAAAATTTAAAATTTATAGAGCAAAAGTAGGTGGGTATAGGAAAGGAGAAAACAGTTGTGATGGGATATTGCCACCTGAGCTAGCACTCCATCACAGTTAGTTTTTAAAAGCGTTGATACGTTTGCCTTCACTAACAGCCGCAGAGTGATGTATTCAACATATTTATGCAGTGCAGGTTTGTAGAGGTGGCACCATTGTTAAATTTTACTCTAATAATGGTGAAAATCAATTTTTTACGTAAATTTTGTTCGACGCCAATGCGCCTTAGGAGTAACCTATGAACAACTCTAAAAACAGTTCCCTGAAAGTGGTGGCTGAAAAATAGACGATGAACTGGCGAACAGGCTGAATGCGGAGCAGCTGAGCGAATGCACTTCGCCACCTCTATTAAGACAGTCGTTTCTGCATAAGCTAGGAGGTAGGAATAAACTAATTCAGGAGAAGACTATGATATCACCTAACACTATAAACTGCCATACAGTCGGTACTTCACGAGCACCCTGTCGCATATAATTAATATGGCGATCTATGTAATTAAATAAATATAATTTTGTAGACTGTATTTTGATCTATAATCTTGATCAGTTTATTTCCTTTTGTTTGCTATGTCCAAAAATCCTCTCTTACCAACATTTGACCGTGTCTGTAATACTTGTTGCATTCAGTTTGCTCCGAAAGATTAGCAGGTTCTTTTATACTCAAGATCTATCAATTTCTTTCTAAGCAACTATTATTTTCAAGCTTCTCTGCTCAATTATCCTGATTTTCTCTCCAATTCTACCAACAATTCTCTTAACTTGAGACAATACAAGCTCCTAAGTTCTACTTTTTCCAGAGATCATATATCCTTTCAAGCATCTCTGAGCAAACAATATTCATTAATCTTGCTATTCTTTTAACTATTAATTTGCCAATATTATGGCCTTTATGAGTATGAATATATAATTTTACTTGTTTTAAAGAGCTGCTATATGACAACCCCAATGGCGAACTTAAAGAGCTCAAACGGACAGCTGGAATAAACAGCACAAGCTCACAGTCAGGGAGGCCATGGGACTGGGGAAAGCTCACCTGAGTTCCTACGAATCTGCAGGAAACATTCATAAAAATGGCTTGTGAGTTTCCAGACAAACATAATGCTAACCAGTCAAACACCACACCAAATCAAAACATCAAACACTACTGCCACATTAAAGCCTGCTAAACACAGTGATGGCCTGTTAATTACTAGACACAGCCATATTCAATAGGATAAGGGAAAAAATCTTGGCTTCTGATCAAGTCCTTTGATTAAGTTAAATACAGGCTGGTTTCCACTTAACACCAGCTCTATTTATAGATCTAACACAGTCTGGAGGGAAGGACTAATTTGTAAGCTTCTACACGTTGTTCCATACCAAAAACTGGCGAATCTTCTCAACAATACGGTAAGCAGCCGAAAATTTCGGATAATTATAGGCGGGGAGAAAAACAGACCAACAAAAACTGAACGAGACGCTCCCACAAGGCTCAGTACTAGCTCCTCTGGTCTTCGGCTTACACACTGTTGACTTTCCACAAGAACTTAAATTTGGATATGCAGACGATCGGCACTAGCATGCAGTACAAGGTTATGGAGGACACTCAGACAGTTACAACAAATCCCTTAACAATCACAGAAACTAGTTTTGCCAGCGGAGGCTCCAGCCCTACACTAGTAAGACGGAGTTTACACTTTTTGATCTGACATTAAACTTACTAACATAAACCTATAAATTCATTTCAGTGACTGAGAGTTGAACCATAGTAAATATGCCAGGTACTTAGGAGCAACTTTGGATAGAACCCTGAGCAACAAACACCACCTCATAAACACTGCTCCGAACTTGGTACTAGGAATACCCTCATACAAAATTTGTGTCACACCACATCAGCTTGAAGTCTCTGCCATTTGCTTCAGGGCTGGTTTATCATGTTCACAATCAATAAAGAGCCAAACAAAACATTGACGATATCTGGAAGAGCGAAATGCAGCGCACATCTCTTCTGGTTGCCAGTTCTCAGCCACGTCCACCTCCGCAACCACGTGAACAACATCCCCTCATTACAGAATATCGAAAATTCAAAACAACCAGCAACTTGTGATACACTCATTCTCTGTGTACCTGAATAACAATATACTTCCCTCCAGAATGCCTCCCCAAATGTTGACAGCCCGGACGGGGATTTGAACTGCCGTCCTCCCGAATGAGAGGCCAGAATGTTAACCGTTCACCCACCACGCTCGGTGCCTTTAACCTTTTGGTGTCCCTGGGAACTATAGGATAGTGGGGTCCCTATGACTAGTTTACTAAAACAGGCAAATGCTAACATGTAAATAGGTAGGTACTATAGTCAGTAATTATCGTCTGATTTTTATCGGTAGTATCGATTGGTGATCTGGCAAGGACTATGTGACATAACGGAAATATTTTTTAAAAAAGAACATAATTTGTAGCTCCTTAAGCAAGGATGATAATTAATAATATACTCTCTTAGAGAAAAGCAAGACAACATTGGTTGCTATGGAAATATATACTCAAGAGATGTTGGCTATCAGCGTAGATGGGGTGCTCGTGATTATCACTGCCTAAAAGAACCTGCATCTTCGGAGATTGCCCAATTTCGATGTAATCCCTACTGGATTAAATTAATATACAATAAACAAAAACTGTTTGAATCGAAAGAACTGAATTCTTTGTAATTATAACTACTTCACAAATCATTGATAGCATCACAACTAGCAGGCCCTAATCGATCACAGGGTCCAGGGCACTTACACAGAGATGCCACTGGAGTCTGAGTAGTAAAGAAGGAAACGGGAAGAATCGTCACCAGCACACTCGAGAGAACTCCAGAGTATCTCCGAAAGGCCACCACTTCTTTGTTTGTTTCTCACACTCTTTGTAGATGTACATATTCTCTTTGACATTTAACCACATTGCCTTTCTTTTTTCAGATTTTGATAGAACCAGCATCCGCTCTTCCACTCACCACAAACAGCTGCACTTCGTCCCATTCTGGCAAAAGATTTACATAAAAAAATCTCCGTATTTTACAAATATCCACCACCTGTCAATGCTGTCCCGCAGTCACCTCTGGGAAGTGACTACATTCTACACACTGCCACTCATCGGGAGATAAAAACAGAGACAGAAACTTGACCACTAAACACTACCTGTTCTCGAAGGTTGTCGATATATTTGGTGAACGCCCGCCAACGTTCTTCGGAGCTGGAATACTTGTCGAATTCTTTCTCCACTTCACTTCTCATGTCTTCGTCCAAAATCTTTATGAAGCTGGCCGTAGTTTCGGGTGATCCTAGAATGTCCTGTCCTCGGATGGAGATTTCCAAGAACTGTTGTAGTAGGTAATCTTTCCAGTGTCTACAAAATCAGAAATATAAAAAGTAATAACGGCCATGTCGAAACATGATTGGCAAACTCAAATTACAGTCGATATTAAGATCACACAATTGAGAATAAAATCAGAATGAAATTTTCAAACCGAGAAAATTTAGAGGGACATTAACCCTACCTCTAAACTGACTGAGGCCTGTATGTGCGGATTAAATAGCATAAAAAGAAAAGCAAAGGAAAGGAAAGGAACTTTGTTATACAGACAGGATTTCTGTTTGTAAAGATGGCAAAAAATCAATTTTTACGACAGGCTAGGGGAAAATAACCCATCACTCACCACAGATGAAGGCAGGACGAGTGTTGTAAAAAAAACAATTCCCCCCCCCCCCAGGGACAGGTTTCAAATTTGTAAGGCATTTATCGTTTAATATGACTGTTCTAGAGTTTATATACTAAGTACTTATCTTAATTTTTAAATCTACTATATTTTTCTGGTTTAGTAGAAAAGAAAATTACAAAAATATTGGCAACATTGAAGTTTTCTTCTATGAACGGGGATTTCCCAAAGAGACTTGGTTGCGCAAGAAGAAATCGCAGTTCCCCGTTGTTTGGATTGATACTCGCTATTTGAACTAGTGATGCCAACCCTACGAATTTATCTGTAGACCTACGGATCTTTTCAAAAAATTAGGAATTTTAAATTTATGTTTGGTTTTTTGCCTCTTTTTATTACTTATTGTGCTTTCCTTAAGTTCGTATACTTGTTAGACTCTCAGCGTATAGTGATACTGAGTCATTAAATTGTCAGTAATTATGAATCATTTTCTTGCAACTGTTGGCATAAACCAACGATTGAAAAAGAAATAAATCTTATATTTTGTATGATGATACAAGATCGTAATAAGAGAACTATCAGCGCAGTGTGTACTTTGCTCACAATTTAAAATTCCAATCTCAAAATCTTTTGCGTACAATACAAGAACAACCAGTAAAAGAAAATGTAACTATTCCTGAAGTTATGGATCTAGAGGAGCCAGAAGAAGAAACAGAATATTCCGACACCGACCAAACTAGTGTTGGTGGTGCTGATACTAGCGAATGTGGTACTGACCAAGAGGATGAATAAAATTATGTTACCTATATAGAAAAATTTATGAATCATTATATAAGACATTATATAATTCAGTAAGATTTAAAGTGTAAGTTCTGTAAATAAAACTATAATTTATTCAATTTATTGTTTTCTGAAGGAAAAAAAAAACACATTTAGGAAAAAATAAAAAAAGGGTGCTAGGTTTCTTTTCATGTTTTTTTCACAAAGCTGAAAAAAAAGTTTTCTTGTTAATAACCTCACACTTGCAGGAGGTGAAACGTATGGCGGGGGGGAAAGATGTGAGCACACCCAGACCAGCCACACGAGTCCCATACAGCCTCACAGTCCACGAGACGCATCTGTTCTGATCATAAACCACTTTCCAGATATTCCCAAAAATTATACCAAGCCTCCATTTGCCACTGCTACCGCCACGAACTTGTGGAAAAGCGAATATCCCGTGTTATCACCCACAACCCCCGTTCTACGATGGTCGTACTGGAAGCTGTGAGCAACATCTATTTAACAATTTTTATTTTTAAGCCAAACCAAGTACATTACCTTAATCTACAGACCTTTCTTTCCCTTTTTAAAATAGTTTCCAATTTTTTTGCACACATTTTTCGCACCATTACACAAGATTGAAAATACCCTCAAGACAGAACTCCATTCCCACAGACTGCTTGCCGAATAGGAATCCAGTGTCTCGTAGCGTTGACGTCGTATGTCCGCTTCAACAGAACTGACAAGGCAGAAGTCGCGGGGTGCCATATCGGTACTGTAGAGAAGATGCGGAAGAGTTTCCCCACTCAAGTCTTCTGCTATTATCTGTAGTGGCTTCAGCAGCATGTGGATGCACATTACCCTGTTGAAGGATGATCTTCCCAAACCTTTTGATAACCTAAGCTTTGCACTGCACTGTGTCCTGCTGCAAGTTTAGCGGCGATGTCATTCATACGATATGTCGGTCTCCTCTAATGATCACGTCAACTCTTTCCTCGTTGCATTCCAGGGAGCCCGAGGTGAATTTCAGCAACTGATTTTTCCATTTTAGCGAGGAATTCAACGACAGCACGCTGTCAAAATGAAATATTGCTGTCCACATTTTTTCTAATATCGCCTGTGGTCACGTGAAGGCAGCAAACAATGTCACAACACGTCGTGTACAGACTGACTTACGTCCCTGCTGTCATTTAGTTACACTGCTAAACTTTTTGACGGTTTACAAAGAGTTGCTGGTGACTTTCAGTACGGCCATCGTACATCACCTAAAGCTGATTGCAGACCAGTATTCATCACACAGTTCTCCCCTGTCCTGGAATCCAGTAACCAAAGCCTTTGCAGTGGGCATTACCTTCTGTGGTCCTTCCTCGAAACGCGTGTCCTGCTTCCCAAAATTCTACCCGCTGCACAAGACCTCGTAATCTGAACAACATCTTGGTCCTCCGACACTCCTAGACCTCCACAGGGATCTTTTCCTACAATAGACTCCACTGCAAAACTTGCAGCATGTACCCTGCCACCACTTACTCTAATCCTGTCACAGGCGAATCTTTCCCGTAATTGGACATGCTACGTGTGCTACCACTCACCTGCCTCCACTGCACTGCCCCTTACATTGGTCTCATCACTCAACAACTCTCCTACAGGATGGACGGCAACAGGCAAACAGTTTATACTTCCAACCCAGACCATCTAGTGGAAATACATGTCAGCTCACACGATTTCAAAAGGCTCGACACCCGTTTCACGGTTGGAGCTGTCAGGCCCTCCTCACATGGTTCTACTGAATAGAAACCAGTTACTAACTCAGATCACAAATCAGTTTCTATTCAGTCACTGCTCTAGGCTCACACACGGGGTGATCGGTCAGTTACCAGTCCCTAATGCGTCCGTGATTGGTTCCGAGTGACGCTATGTGCCGGTTGCCACGCGGGGTGATCGGTCAGTTACCAGTCCCTAATGCGTCCGTGATCGGTTCCGAGTGACGCTATGTACCGGTTGCCACGCGGGATGATCGGTCAGTTACCAGTCCCTAATGCGTCCGTGATCGGTTCCGAGTGACGCTATGTGCCGGTTGCCACGCGGGGTGATCGGTCAGTTACCAGTCCCTAATGCGTCCGTGATCGGTTCCGAGTGACACTATGTGCCGGTTGCCACGCGGGGTGATCAGTCAGTTACCAGTCCCTAATGCGTCCGTGATCGGTTCCGAGTGACGCTATGTACCGGTTGCCACGCGGGATGATCGGTCAGTTACCAGTCCCTAATGCGTCCGTGATCGGTTCCGAGTGACGCTATGTACCGGTTGCCACACGGGGTGATCGGTCAGTTACCAGTCCCTAATGCGTCCGTGATTGGTTCCGAGTGACGCTATGTGCCGGTTGCCACGCCTTTAGTTACCGACTACTTTCTCAACAAAAATGGCGGATCAGACAATGAACTTAAAGCTCGTTGCTGAAATCAAGAAACATCCGTATTTATTTTACTACAAGTTGAGTGAATATTCACAGAAAGATGACACAGAAAAAGCGTGGGATGTCATTGGGCAAAAAGTTAATTTACCAGTTATGCAAACATATTTTTTAATAAATAATAATGAACATTATGTTATGTAAGCGCTTCAAATCCATTTTTCTCAAATAATTATATAACATAATTCCACTGCCAAGGAAGTGCTCCTTGTCGAGTAATGAAGTAACTGACTAAATGATTTCCGGTGTCATTTGCTGATTAACGAGAACTTACTTTAAGCTGTTACGGCAGAGGTATTATGTGTGGTGTCGAAGTTATATTATTTTCAAATATTCTCTGACTATACGGGACTCCTCCCCCCCCCCCGGCATAATCACGCAGTATGCGAGCTGATTTTACTTTATTAATAACTTATTAAGGTTCATTACATCTTACGGGACTCTTAAATAACTAAAATTTTTCCATCATGCCAAATGTAAATTCTATAGCTTTTTTCCCTATATTAAGTCTATAATTAAATATTCTTTTTTGTGTTATCGAGAGTTCTTTGTGGATATGGTCTCATTAAATATCGTGTAAGAGGGAATGCTTCATTGCCTATGTAACAGAAAGGGGAAACGGTATCTTCATCACTTGGTAGTCTGGATGCAAAGGCTTTGAATATATCCTCATCCAAATTGGAAGAAATCACACGATTGACTGAAGCTCCCGATATCTGAAGAGAGTCGTGTGCTCCAGTTTGGCCTCATGTGGATCCTGCCTCCCCCCCCCCCCAAATAGCCTGACATGGCTTGGCCTCTACCCCCTCCCCCTCCTTTTAAGTGTGGCACGTAGCTTTTTTCCATATTGATTCGAGAGGAATATTATGTGCGGTTTTCTCTTGTCAGACAATCTTAAATTACATATGCAGATAATTAAATGGCGGAAATGAATATTCAAATACCGTTGTGTGTTATGTATCTTATTTTAACTGTGACAAACAATACGAATGAAAAGCTATGTGGCTTGGCTCGGAAACCTCCCCCATCCCCTAGTATACGGACACTCCCTATCCTTGACACCAGACATATTGTAACATAGCAGTTCATAATATTAGCAAATTAAAAGTTTAAGGGGAAAAGGAAAAAGAATAGCAGGTTGAATAAATATTGTTTGCTCTGATATGTTTAGAAAAGATAGTAGGATCTCTGAAAAAAAAGAAGTTAGTTGAGAGAAAACTGTTGGTAGAAAAGTCGAATGAGTAAGACAAGATTAATTTAGCAGCGGATTGAGTTTAAAAATAATAATAATAATAATAGTTGAATAATGAGAAGTTTTGAAAGATCATATTAGTGGAGAGAAAATTGATTAGGTCTTGAATAGAATCGAACCTGCAAATCTTCGGATCAAACCTTATTCACAATTATTAAAAAAACGGTCAAAGGTTGTTGGTATTGGAGGATTTCAGGCAGAGCAAACTAAATGAAATAAACTACAAAAGGTTAAAATCTTAATTTCTTTCTATAAAATCTATTTCTTTTAATACCAACCAACATACTTAATGTGTCAATATCCCTGGCCCCAACCTACGCTAAACCTCCCACTTAATATTTTGCAATTTTACAGTCAGTTTTCTCATATACATTTTCCACATATGTATATATTTTGAGTATATTGTGTTTATCTTTCTGGTTTTATTTATATACTCCTATAAGAGATCCAAATTATATAGTTTTTAAAAATTTATTTTATCTTAAAAGATTCATGTGGCTAGTCTAGAAGCAGTCACATCTTTCCCCCCAGTGCCACGGGCATGACTAAGATCACCAACCTAAACACTGATAATTTTGTTTGTGTTTGTCTGGTCCTCCTGTCTTCATCTGTGGCAGGTGGTGGGTTATTTTTCCCCATCCTGTCACTTACTTTAGATGAAGATTGGGCAGTGTGAACATACATAACAAACATAAACACAAAGGACACTGTAATTTTAGGGTGTCAGCCCTTAATCAACAAGTAGAGGGTGGTTGCTGTTGGAGCAGGGAACATGGTCCCCGTGGGGGTAAATTCAAACAGAGGACAGGGAGGGAGGCAGTGTTCGAAGGGGAACTAATCACAGGCTGCCAAAAAGAGCAGACAGACTAATAGCATTCAACCTTAAATATAACAATCTAAATAAAGAAATAAATAACACCAAACCAAAAAAATTATATATGCGAAGTTAAACATCACCTCTGGTTAGCGATGGGTCGAGTTACGTAGTGGAGTTTGAAGAAAGGAGAGGATTGAGAGAAGGCGAGGCTTAAAGTAATGAGAGGATACTATCTCAAATTGAGACTGGGAGGTTGCCTTGTGCCTAGTTTGTACAGGAAGGCAAGTTCCCACCTTCTCAGTTCAGAGGAGCTGCTGCTATTAGGGAGGACTCTGACAGCACGGACCGTGAAAGAAGAGTTTAAAGTATTTATTGGTGTCATGGGAGATGTCATGGACAGCTACTGGATGTTTTGGATTCCAGATGAATACCATCTGTCCGCGACCATTCATTTCTTAAGGCTAGTGGATTGGTAGTGAAACCTATATAGGAAGCCAGGCAATGTTTGCAGGTCAGCTGGTATATTACAAGGGATGTTTCACAGGTGACGTGTCCTATGATGGGAAAGCTCTCCAATGATAGGGTTAGTGAAAGTGGTAGAGGCAAGGTGTATGTCGCACGTGTTACAGAGGTGAGTATTGCATGTGATCAGAGGCGTAGCTACTATGGGGCTAGGCGGTGCAGTGCACCGGGGCCCTCACGCTCAGGGGGCCCCCAAGCATACCTCGAGGAGCCCTCAAGCCACAGTTTGTTGTAATCTGGCGACCTTTTTTTTATTTTTTTTTAGCTCTACTGTCGGCTAAGGGGGCCCCTGAGACACAGGAAGCCACTCACTAAGGGCCCCTCGCTGCTCAGGGGGGCTCTCGATCACTGCTCAGGGGCCCCTACCAGCACACAAAGCAAAACAAAGGTCGCCTGTCTGGCCTGAGGCCCCAAAATAAATTTTTTGACCTAGCTACGCCACTGCATGTGATAAACTCTTTCTGATGGGTCAAGGAAGACGAGAGAAGTTGGGAGGTCTGTCGGAGGAAGTTCTGACAGGAGCTGGGAGCGTGCATCTCACTCCGATACAGGTTCCAAGGAAGGATACGGCTCACAGATTTGAGGTCTGGGAAGTACTGGGTGACTAGGGTCTGTTTCCAGGGTTTGTGGTGGGCGATGTGCTGAACAGTTTGTGATGTGGCCTGTAAAGTTGTTTGTGATCCAAAGACAGTGGGTAGTTGTGGAATACAAATGCTTGGGAGATGTTTCAATACTGTAAGACGGACTGCTGCTTACAGCATATACGATTATGCCGAATGCCGAGACTGTAGCGGAGGGACTGGTCTCACATACACCAGGGAAGGTAAAATATACCCACCACTCACCATAGTTGAAGGGAGTAGAGCAGCAGCAACAAAAATGTCTGTAATGTATTTCTCCTGCGTCAGTACTTAACAACACTGTAGTAGGGAAGTACTACAGTAAAGTCATAAATGGGCTATGAGGCCACGTCAACAGATTGTGCAATGTTGGAGAGCAACATAAAAAAATCGTCAGAAGAATAAGAACCACTCCAATCCAAGATTTCCATCACAATAAACACTGAATCAGGAAACATTGCTCAGTCACTGCAGATAATCCACTGCCAAATACTCATTAGTATCGAATAACAAAGGCTTTATAAAATCAAGAAAAACTTTCCAAAATGAGTTACTCATCCATAACTTAGACCTAACAATCCATTGGCACAATTCTCTGGCAGAAAATGACGGTGTAAATAGCAGAACTAAATGAAAATTCTAATTTTAACAGACTCAAATGTGTACAATCAGATGTATTAAACATGATGTATTCAGCTACCACAGTGGGAAAAGAAAGTCACTTAATATAGATAAAGGGGCATATTTCCAATCATCATAATGAAGTGGTCAACCGGCTAGACGAAGAAAGCACATCACGTGGCAGTATATACAGCTACCCCATACAGACTCTGGACAGAATGGTCTAAATTATGGACAACTACATAAGATCTCAGAGGAAAGTAATATGCATACATACAACCCTATATCCCTCCCAAAGTTTGTTTTGCAGTTTCCACATTAGGCAGAAAACATTAAACAACATGTCACGAATGAGACTGGGGCAGGAAACCCACCCAAGCCATCTCCAAACCGTCCATTCACCATTATGTCCGACATACTATTTAATAGCAGCATGCTGGCTGCCAACACCGAGGTCCCCAAAGCAAACTGCATACTGACCTGAACGGTACGCTGTAAGCACACTAGTGAGAACCGAGCACCCAGACGTGTTTGGGGCAACAGCCAGATACTTATGTGAGCCTGAAGTGTGCTATTCATTATGTTCCTTTTAATTTTTCTGTTTGTGTTAAAAATTAATGAAGACTTAATTTTGTATTATAAAGTAATTTTATGTTATTTATCTATTATTATCGTCCCATTTTGTATCAAAGTCTCATTCTCAAACAATTAATTTTAATTTATCTGAGTAACATAACATGGTAATATAAGAACGAAGTCTTTCTCGGCGTTGAGAATGTATAAACTGCTCTCGGGTGACTAGCCGAGTCAAGAGTACATTGCTACACGATATTTCGGCGACTAGATTCATTGCCGCCATCTTCTGGTGAAGATGGCGGCAATGAATCTAGTCGCCGAAATATCGTGTAGCAACGTACTCTTGACTTGGCTAGTCACCCGAGAGCAGTTTATACATAACATGGTAATGTTTGTTCAGTAAAGCTAATTTCAAATTATTGATTTTTAATATATTTGTGTGTTAAAAATATAAATACCCGGATCTTTACAGATAGTTGTGCAGACTGAAGGCCATAGAAATAAATAAAAAATACTTGTTTCTAAAGTAATTTATTTATTATCAAGATGAGTGTCCATTGCACAACGTGCTTTAAGTTTTGTGTGCACGAAGGTGTTAAACAGGTATAAATTTTGCGGAGGTTGTGTGCACACACTTTTGAAACCTCAGTGTATAAACGAGAGGTAGAAGTTCACCTCACAACATTGTAAACTCAAACATATTGTCCCAGAATAACCATTACACTGCTGCCAACTTGAAAAACCCATCAAAAAGTGTTATTAGAGGCATTGGAGAAAATTAAATAAGAACCATATAATTATTGACAGATATATCTACTTGGTGGGAAAGTGTAAGTGAAATGACAAACAAGACTGAGAATAAACTCTGGCGAGAAGCAAATTGGGAAGTTCGTGACAGATTTATTTCAGGATGACAAGAAACACATTTTTTTACCTGCAACATTAAAATCCGGGAATGTCTGAGGAAATAAGAGAAATAAAAGTCAAAACTAATTAGTTTCTTTACCGATTTTGCTCACAAGCAGTAAGTAAAGGAATAGGAAGGCATCGCCGAGTGATAGAACTTAGAATCTGGCAGGAGTTTGTTACGAGGAACCATTCCGGCAATCCCGACAAGGGATCTCCGGGCAAAAGCTGGAATTGTTGCCTAATTCAGCACATGGGCATACCCTGTCATACCCTGTGCGTACACTCATTACATCTACACATTAGGACAAGTGCAGTGCACTGACTGTGATGAATCCCGTGGAGAACAGTAGAAACGACGTGCAATGGGGTAGACAGCTCAGTGGACAACAAAACGCGTTCGCTTGCTGGAAAGGTTCTCAGATCGTCTTTTTAGGATTCTGAAGATGCCATGTACATCAACGGAATGCTGATCTGCCAAATACTGCTGTCTACAACAAACAGCGTCCTGATGCACTGGACAACACGGATCATCCCCCACACTGCCAAGGTTTGTCATTGTGTAAATATAATTTTTTTGGACCCCTCAAAAAAGATTTAGGAGCAAACAAAGTTTCTAGTGATCAGCACCTATACATCCAACAAGTGAAGAAGAAATTGCAAAAGATAAATGTGTAGACAATACTGGAGACTACATAGTAAGTTTGTCCTCAACCCAAAGATTGGGTGAATCCTCCCAAAGGAGGCAAGCTACACCATTGTGTTAGACGTAGGACGCCCAGTTCCTTTCCTCTGGCACCTACAGTTTAACATAGAATGCAAACTACGGAACATCCTGGTGTAGTTCATATGATCGAATACAATTCTCAAAAATTCCTGAACCCACCAAGATTTGAACACAGGACTGAGCCAGTGAACTTTTGAAAGCGAGTGCCTTAGCCACTGAGCTGCCATCTCTTATTTCTTTTTCTTATGGCTTTGTGCCTCGTTAATGTTGAGGTTATTAGAGGCAGGAAGAGATTATAATGATGTTGAACATCATATAATCAGTTTGAAAACTCCACGAGTGGTGAAACGCGTACAGAATTAAAGGAGATAAAAACAGTCGCACTGGAGTTATTTCATCATTTAATTTACTGAACAACTGTGGAAAAATGGCCTACAACAATGTTGCATTTTTTAAAGGAATCCTCCCGGCATTCGCCTGGAGCGATTTGGGGAAACCACGGAAAACCCAAATCTGGATGACCGGAAAGGGATTCGAACCCGCGTCCTCTGAAATGTCAGGGCAGAGCGTTTACGCTCACATACCGTGCTGGCTTGGAACTGTAAGACTGTGTTACAGGTTAAGTATGTTTACTGGAAGTAATGAATCCTGTTTTCTTGAAGAATCTATTACCAAATGGCAGCTGGAAGACTTCAACTTCAGTGAAGGAATTCACAGATACGGAAAATCGCTTTGCTAATAGATTATGGAAAGCGCTGAGGGAACGGAAGAGATGGTGGCAGAGGTAAAGAAAGACGTTAAATGGAAAAATAAAAGTCTAAAAGGGGATAGGAAAGAACTGGATGGATTTAGTTGAAAAGTAGTCTACAGCAAAGATAAACCCGATCACTTGTGTTATTTATAGTTGTGATGTGTGATGTCTACAGAGAAGCAATGGATTAGGCAGATTGTTTGGAGATCTCGATGTCATTTCATCTTCATCTGCCTACAAACTCTGCAATTCACAAAATTATGGGTGCCAGAGAGTGCTTTGCACCAAACTTAACCAGTCCCCCACCAAGCTCGGTCGTAAGAGGCGAGACGTATGGCAAGGGGATTTTTTTTAAACTTATGGCTTTATGCTTCGCCGACATTTAGGGGCGGGATGGGACTGGGGACAAGGAACGGGAAGGAATTCGGCCATGGCATTTTGAAGGAATCATCCCGGCACTCTCCTGGAGTGATTTGGGGAAACCGTGGAAAACCCAAATCTGGATGCCCCGGCAGGGATTCGAACTGAGGTCCTCCCGAATGCGATGCCAGAGCTGGCGAGGGGAAGATGTGTGCACGTTGGGATCTACCATATGAATCAGTTTAAATCCTAGAAAACAATACTTGAGCCTATGTTCTGCAAGATTGTGATCGTAAGCTTTTCTGTAGATCTAACAGCATGCTCATAAAACAGGGTTTTTTTTAGTTTTCTCGGAAAGTTAGGTCAAGAAAAGTTATCCTTTTTCCACACACTAGTTCAGCAGATTTTCATTTCAGGTGAACGGTACACGGCCGTGAAACCACCCGAGGCCGGTTGTACTCACAGAGGCGCGAGCTGAGGTCCCGCGGGTGGGAAGACGACCTTCCGCGAGCGGTAGCGGCCGCCGGAAACCACCGACAGGTACGAGGCCAGCGACGCGCGCTGCTCGTCCCTCAGCCGGCGGGCGCTCGAGTCGCACACCCAGCAGTGGAAGCCTCGCCTCCCCGAAAACACCCACAGCAGCTGCTCGAAGCCGAAGTCCTCTGCCGACAGAACGGAACACTCTCAAATACCGAGAACTGTTCGTTTAAAAAGCTCGTGTGAAACGAATGGAATACGATGTACGAGGATGGGTCAAATATAAGAAGACATAAATATAGAAGATCAGATAGGATAGGGGAAAAAAAACACAAGTACCCATCACTTACCACAGATGAAGGCAGCAGGACGAGATGAACACAAAAAATAAACACAAATGCGCAATATTTCAGCATGACCCTTAATCGTGTGAGAGGCGAAACATACGGCAGGGGGAAAGATGTGGTCACATCCAGACCCGCCACACAAATGAAACAAAGGCGGAACACGCACGGTGGCGGTAGAATTGCTGGGGGTGGGGGGTAAGGTTGACCAGCAATAAAAGTGAAACAAAATAATCTTTGTATGTTCTCGCAACAGCAATGTTCTATAAAAATTTATCGGATTTCAAGCCACATCAAAATTGAGCCGTCTGGCGACGTTTCAGAAGCTTGCGGGGCTTGACAATGGAAGCAGTGCAAGTTTCCGAAACGTCACCAGATGGCTCAATTTTGACGCGGCTTGAAATCCGAGAAGTTTTTATAGAAAATAATCTTTGTCTAGCATAATTCAAAAAGTTAATGTTATAATTTTATTTAAATTGGTTATAGCCAAAAATAAATGGATATATATATATACTGAACATTAGCCAACAGTTGGCTGCCGGCCCCTTGCGTGCAGCCATCTCACTTCTACTGAGGAAGAGTCATGCTCGAAAATTCTATTCTTTGTGTGTTCGTGTTTTTTTGTGTACCAACGCCGCGGGAATCCCCTTCTTTGGTAAGCGGTGCTTTTTTATCCTATCCTAATGTTCAATATATCCGCTTTTAGAGCCTTTGTTTCCTAACAATCTCTCTCTATATATATATACATATATAAAAAATGAATAAGTAAATGACTTTAAAGTAAAATGAAAGAGAGCAAGTGACAGGTTTAACGTAGGTTTAGGCCAGGGGTGTGTCTGGTATCAAGGATATGTTGGTAGGCTAGTTCCCATCTGCAGAGTTATGAAGGGGTGGTGGTATTTGGAGAATAGCTCTTACTGTGAAGCAGGTGTTGAGGTTGTTCGAATCATGTAAGTTGGAATGAATTGCCACGGGATGGCCTGGGTTGGAAGTATAAACTGTGGCCATTCATCCTGTAGGATAGTTGAGTGGTGAGACCAATGTAAGAGGCAGTGCAGTGGATGCAGGTGAGTTGGTAAATAAGGTGAGTGGTAGCACATGTGGCATGTCCAATTACAGGGAAAGATTCGCCTGTGACAGGATTAGAGTAAGTAGTGGTGGCAGGGTGCATGCTGCAAGTTTTACAGCGGGGTCTGTAACACGGGAAAGATCCCTGTGGAGGTCTAGGAGAGTCGGCAGGTAAATACTTGTGGACCAAGATGTTGTACAGATTGGGCGGTCTGCTGAAGCAAGTGCGGGGAGCAGTGGGTAGGATTTTGGGAAGGAGGAGACGCATTTCAGGGAAGGACCGTAGGAAATCATCACGGCGGAGTATCTGGTTGGAGCATAGATAAATTTCCAAAATGATCTCTGGTCGGTGAGTAGAGCAAAATATAATTAAATCTAAGTATATGAACATAGAAAGTGGGAACTTGCCTACCAGTACAAACTGGGCAGAACGCAATCACCAGGTCTCAACTTCAGATAATACCTGATTATTATTATTATTTTCCCCTTTTTAATCCTCCCTTTGCCTCCATCCCCACTACCTATATTGAACCACCACTAACCTAACGTGATGTTTACTTCATAGTCTTTGGTTTACAATTTTTTTAAAAATTATATATATATATATTGCTCTTCCCACCGACCAGAGATCATTTTGGATTTTTATCTATGCTCAGATATTAGCTCTGAATCACTGCCCCTACCTTTTCTCTGTTTGAATTTACCCCCACCACATTCCTGGCCGACAGTCTTTCTGTGAGACAGTCTCCAACATCACCCACCTCCCATAATGTTCTCTCGTTGACAAAGGTTTTTTTTCCCCGAAAATTTCTTTATTATTTGTGTTTGTGTCTTTTCTGTGTGTTCGCGCAGGTAAGTGGTGGCTCATTTCCCTATCCTAATATAATTCCTATATATGTGTGTGACGTAACAAATTAAGTACACGCTATAAAAGATTTAGCTGTTTTTGCAGCTGTCATACTATTATAAATATCTTCAAGAGGATAAAGGAGACAAAGAAACAGGCGATAGACACTAAAAATAAGATAGGATAGAAAAAACAACCCATCACTTACCACAGATGAAGGTAGAAAGGCAAGACAAACGCAAAAATTTACCCAATATTTCAGCACGAAACCTTAGTTATATGAGATATGAGACGTATGGAAGGTTAAAAGATGTGATTAAATTGTGACCTGCCACACAAATCAAGGTTCACGAATAAAACATACTACACAATACTTCGGCACGAACCCTTGGTCACATGAGAGGCAAGACATACGGCAGGATCAAAGATGTGATCATATCGTGACTACCACTTGAATCAAGGTTTTGTACCAGAATATTGTGTACTGTGTGGGGAACCCCACTGGAAGCATTAAAATGCTTATCACCCTCCCTCAAAATTTAGATAACAACTATGTCCCTGTATTCATGTTTTTGTATGATTCCTTATAATCTTAGGTTTTCTGAAGAATCACATCTCACTTTTGGGACGGCATATACAAGGAAGCCATTGAGATCCGGCTACAGAATAACCTCACTGACAAGAAAAACGGGATCCAACTAAGCCGAGCACTGAAGCAGCTCCACACACACCGGGGCCAAGACGCCGTGCTCGACATGGGTAGCACTCAGAATGAAGACGACTGCTCGACGCGTGGTAGCGTACCACCCCCCTTACTGCTGTCAGAGTGCCACGGCGGGAGTGGAGGGGATGGGTCGAAGGCGTCCCGGACTGTGCTCCTCATACCGGTCAGTTGACGGCACGATACACAGTCAAAAATTCGTTGAACAACGATCAACTAATCCCGCCACGTGCCCAAGTGATCTTCGAGCTACTTATCCATCTTTTACCTTGGTATTTTAGGATACCCCATACCTGGCAAAAAATTCCAACAATGCAGCAACAGAATGCTCAAAAAAGTAATACCAGGTATGAACTTTTGAGTGTCATTTTTCCCCGTGCCAGTAATGTCGAAGAAACCGACAGAAATGTGGGAATACTGTGACCTTCGGTAAACATGCCACCTCACCTCTCAGCGTCCGGTCGAGTACGTGACAGGCGACCGCGGCGAGCGGCCAGCAGCGTCTGCAGACGTCGGGGGCCACTGCAACAGCGACGCACGTCGTCGTAGTCCGACAGATCCACGTCCAGCACCAGCTCCTTCTCGACCGGCTCCAGGCGCGTCGACTTTCGCATGCGTTCTGCGGGACTGTGGCAAAGTGCTCAGGTGGAACAAAGGCCGTGGGATACGGGACACTACACTTTTGCCCAAATTACTCCATAAAGGATATACGTCATTACAGAGAAAACGATAACTACAAAAAATTTCAACGAATGAACCATTTCTATGATGATATTTAGTGGTTACAACTGGTATAAAAATGCTAGTTTTCACATATTTTCAATAAAAGAAGGTTGAAAAAAATGTAGAAACAGTAATGTAATGCCGAATATTTTGAATTTTACAATATATCTCCAAACTGAAGCAACAGCATTAGTTACTTCATACCTTCTATCTACAATAACTGAACTGTCCCCACATTATACAAGGTACATTCCAGTTCAAATGTCTCCCCCCCCCCCTTTTTTTGTTGAGGAGGAGTGAGAGCAGATGGATACGTGTCAGGCAGAGGGAAGGGCTGTGTAATGCAGATAATGGCTGCAGGTAGCGTCTGAGATACGTAAAATGACCACACACACATTCCAAGAATTGCTCGTTACTGTCAGTTTTTTCTACTTCTGGCAAGAATAAGCTTAGCCGCCAAAAATATTGTGTCTCTTGCGTTTGTCTTTTTTTTGTGTTCGTCATTCCCAGCCACGTCATCTGTGGTAAGTGTTGGGTATGACAACATATTTACACTATGAATTCCTCCTTTACAATAGCACAAAATCTTTTTCTTTTTATGTAATTAATCCACAGCCTGAAGGTTAGTTGGATCCTCCAGGAGACATACTAAGATAACATGCTGGAGGTAGGACGTCTAGGTCCTTTCTTACAGGACCTAAAGTTTAATGCGGAGTCCAAATCACAGAATGAACTTGACGCATCTAATTCTCTTTCCTGATGCCTTTGTCTCTCAGAAAGTTTGACGCAATCTTCTCTTTCTTTCTATCCCACAGTAATCTCCTCATATCAACATTACAACGTCAGTTACCCCACCTGCATATTGTAAACTTTGTTTTTACATTCATATCTTCTCTGTATCTGTTGCCTTCAATAATGAATTAAACCAACCTGTCTCAAACACCTTACACTATTATAAATCAACCAAATATGTACACAGCAGTTACTCAATCACTAAACTGTTGCTTACATTTATAGGTAAGGTTTGAAATATTGCCTTATACTTAAAACAAACGAGGAGTATGAAACATTGCAGAACCGTACATACCTGAAGTTGCACACTGCACCAACATCTATTCTAACAGGCTTTTTTTTTTTAAGCAATGTCAGGAAGTCTTTGTCGTCCGAGAAAGACAGGTAACGAATAAACGCATCATTCAGCAGCGTAACGGAAAATTCCCTGTGCTTGAAATAGTTTGGTTTCACTGAAACAAACAAACAGTTTCTATAAGCATCAAAGTATGGCTGCTGTCTATATTCTGTGTGCAAATTGTTTGCCAAAATTCTCCCCCCCCCCCACCTTTTTTCCTACCTGTGGTGGGATACAGGCAATGCTTTGCATCAGAGGACAGCTGGAAAGGGTTAAGTGAAGTACAGTAGAGAACTATTGTTCCTCAGTACCACTACAGTAGTGGCCAAGGTACTAGGAACGCAGATGGCACTTCAACAGAGCTACGATGGTCCTATTATAATTATTATTCTCGAATCATGAACACCAAATATAATTAAATTCACAGTTAAAACATTGTGCAAATTAACAACTTTAAATACATTTCGCCCGATACTCTGCAACCTCAAGTGTATTCGGTGTCACTAGAAACATATTGTCTTTGTTGCAGAACGATGGGCACATAGGGCACTCGAGCATATGGTTCATAGTTTGGTCCTCACCACATTCACACTTAATACTGGTAGCATCAGTATAAACCCATTTCACTAGATTTTCCTTGGTCCTACCCACTCCTGTTTAAAATCGATTTAAGGCCCGCCAAATGTTCCAGTCCTCTGCGTGACCAGGTGGCAAGCGCTCTGCAACTGTCAGTGGTCCCGAGATGTTGGGAACCCTCATTTCCACAACTGTACTCTTGCCTTTTCAGGTGACCCAATTAGTTCCCGTGATGTTCTGAGAAAGCTTTTCCTGGATTTGAGTCTCTGGGCTGGTGGTGTATGGCCGTGCAGTGGATGAGCGCTTTCCCGTTCTACTTTGGTCCTCTCCTTGTTCGCAGCCACTTCCCCGAAAGCTGGTAAAGCCTGTCAACTGGGGTACACTTTAGGTAGTCTGTCACTAGTCTACAGGTGTTATTGAGGGCTACATGTTTTAACGAAGCAATTTTAGAATATTATCATTTAAATATATAAAAATAAGATAGGATAGGGAAAATAAACAGTTACCCGTCACTTACCACAGATGAAGGCAGGAGGGCGAGACACGTAAAAACACAGAAATATTGTGCAATTCGTGTGTTTCTGTGTTTTTACGTGTCTCGCCCTCCTGCCTTCATCTGTGGTAAGTGACGGGTAACTGTTTATTTTCCCTATCCTATCTTATTTTCAGTGCCTCGCGGCAGTTTCTTTGTTTCCTTTATCCAGCCATTTAAATATATATATATATATATATATATATATAGGATACTGTAGGTTTCACCTAAGACAGGCACCATTGAATTGCTCTTTCAAAAAGTGGGTTATGAGCAAAAAAAAGTTGGAGCACTGTGGGTTACATAATTTACTACAAAAATGGGAGTCGGTGTATTTTTTTCCCCTGAAAAAGGAATGGGAAGGAGGCAGTGACCTTTTTTCAAAAAAAGGGGGGGGGGCAGACACAGGTGGTTGGCTGCCATGAAATATATGTCAGCTTATGTCAAGAAATCCGATATATTGGAAACAAACAGAGAAATCATAAATAGTTCTGATTTTCCATTTCTTAACTACCTGATATTTGAATGTGGAAAGCAGTTTTTTATCCAGTAATGAAGACAGAATTATTTAGAACTATCAACAGGTAATAAAGTGAATTTCTTCTGTAAAACTGCATCTGCATTTTCTTCATTTCTATAAAATTGCTGGTATCCTCCTGCATTTTTTCTCAAATAGTACTGCCTAAAGAACACGTGTACCAAATACCAGACCAAAAGCAGATATCTCGAAGGTTCGTACCTATTGACACAGAGCCAGAACAACCTTATTACCTATTCCATACTAGACCTAAATGTCAAATGATAATTTAACTAAAATACTCATATGATGAAGTACATTCATATTTCACGTTACCATGCTTGAAGAGCCATTATATGCAGATGACTGGATTTTCAACATTACTAGTCGATAGTTTTTGATATATAGCCAATTTTACTACATTAATTTTTTTTTTTTTTATTTTTTTTTTTTTTTGATGCTGCAATCACAAGAAAACATATACTATGATGAATACTGATTTTCATTAAATCATTTGGTTTTGATAAAAATAACTTAAAGAAAAATAATAATAAACATGTAGTAAAACCTAGTATATACTAAAACCTGGTTCCTTTCAAATATATGCCACGATATACACCCAGCCCTCGCAGTGTCCATGTTCACTGTGAACCCTTGGGAGAGTAAACCCAGGAAGTTAAATCCAACACTGAGGAGTGGGAAAATTTCCACTGGGGCATTAGCACTAGGGCCTACTGAAATTAATAATAAAAATATAGTCAAACAAACAAAATAGCTAAAAATGAGGGCACTTCATACCATACATCTCATTGAGCGCCATGTAAAGATAATACTCACTCACACAAACTGATGAATTTTTTCATCTCCACCATACAGTAATGATTTAATAAATATCACGCATCCTTAAAATTTATCACAAAGATCGATTTACAGGCACCTAAACAAAATGGCATGGTGAAACTTTTTTAAAACTATTTCAAAGTTTATCCTCATCTTTCATTTCCCACTATACTTTTTAATAACGTAAGAATATAAACTGAAATGTGTACACAGAGTTGTGATTGCAGCTGAATTAAATTTCATAAGAAACTAACTGGTTACCTTTTAGTTTCTTTGCTCACTCCTTTACACATCGTCAACTCATTATAGGTGGGAACGGACTGAAGGCAAGGAACGGGTAGGAATCAGCCATAGTCTTTTGAAGGAACCATACCATCATTCACCTGGAACAATTTGGGGAAATTCCAGAAAATCCACATCTCGATGGATGGACAGGAATTCAAACCCATGTCCTACTGGATGCCCAGAGCATTAACACTCACCCAATACATTCAGTAAGTGGTTAGCCAAAAATATTGGTTTTACATGAATGCGATACAGTCTACATATTCTCATATGTTGGATAGAAGTTTTCAATTTCAAGCACCAGTATTCAAGGTTAGTGACAACTGAGCTTGGATAAAACTGATTATGATAAAACTTGCTACATAATAGAGTTCGAAGATGTTAGTATCAATTTTTAATTTAAATCTCTCTTACCAGCACTATGTCATTATTTGGTACCGAATGAATGCAATACAAAGATGCCAGAATTAATTTTTGTTATTTCAATTAGCATTATATTACCGAAGTTATTATTTCAGCTGTATGTAAGTAGTCTTAACTGTACCCTGGTTGGTAATAATAGGGCCTACTGAAGATTTTTACATTTTGTCATTAGAATTACAATAATAAGATTCAAAATAATCCACAGAACTTTGCAAGATATTTAGGTCTGAACAGCTTTTTCTGACAATATCCAAACAACTGGTACACTTTCAGATTGCAATATGGTTGGGAGTAAGTTACATCGTCATAAATGACGTCACTAACAAGGCTAGCATGAAAGCAGCTTAAAACTTAATCCTCATGCCATATGCTGAAACAATAAGATTCTGTTGTCAATCTGATTCAGGCTGCATTTGAATCCAACCTGTCTCTGTTAATACTGCCACTACAAAATGTTAGTGGCGTCATGTATCGCGATCGTTTGTAAGTACTAACATGCGAATGACTAAATATGGGAATTAAATTAGCGGAAATAAAATTAAGATACTGAAATCCTTCTGTCTCCTGCCGTACCAAGGAATGTAAGTTTTTAGCTTAAGTCCACGATTCGGTGATTGCGGAACATGTGGAACTAAATTTAACTTCATTTAATATGACCTCACCAAACTGACGCTACTGAAAGCACCGTTTATTACAAATAAATACACCACTGTGACGTGGCGTCATGCAATGTCAGTTGTCAGTATGGTCTAGGACTCATTAAGATCTACAGCTTCCACATTATGCTGTCTCAAAACAAAAGTAAAACTAAATCGCAGGCACAAGAATACATTTACGACTCACGATTTAAAGTTGAACCAAACAACTTACCGTTTCCATACTTTAGCCACCTACAAAACATTGAAAAAGGGAAAATTCTTGCATAATATATTGGCAATATAACATCCAAAATTTGTGGAGAAAAATTGACACTCTCCATAGATTTTTATACTAATTATTTTGTTTCAACATTGTATATCCTATTCCTGATTTACACACCTCCCGCCAACAAAGAGTGTATTACAATATTTCCAAAGACAACATTAATAAAAAAAAACTATATCAGCGACGGCGGCCAATACTTGTTCCCGAGTTTATGATTCTTACTTGTAGATAGCTATTTATATCGGTTTATTGAAGGTTTATCAGACGATCCTGGCGTGAAATAATCGCACGCTCAAGTTGCACATAATCATAAGTGGCATACGTATAACTGATAAAAAAAATTGTTATGGAGCGCAGGTCCCGGTGGCAATCTCCCTACACATTCGTCTTTCTCCTTTCCTCTTCCTACCTACTTTTGCCTCCACTAATATGAACTTTAAATTCTTTCAGTGTTTTTGGTAAATTATTCATCATTTCTCTTGGTAATTTATTCCAGTCACTTACATTACTTCAGTAAACGATTTCAGATAGGTAGAGAAATGACTCGTAATACAAAGAACAGCATTGTGGAAATATTGACATTTTTACCCTTTAAGGTTTGAATTCCGAAAAATTTCTTTCTTAAAATATGGTATGACCAAAGTGAAGACCAAAAGTTTTAAAATGACACCTCATTCATCGATTTCTGTTAAGTATGGAGGGAGATAATGGCTTTTACAAAAAAAAAAAAAAAAAAAAAAATTACAGAAATGATATATATGATTTTCGCTTTTTTTTTTTTCTATTACGAGCTTCTACTGCCCAATTTCGCCTCTCCTCTTCAAATAGTGCGATAGCCACGGAGGTGGTTTTGCGTCAGAAAGCGCAGTCTTTTACAAGGTAGTCCGAGGCGCTCAGATCTGTTTCTGATCTTCATGTTTTTAAACTGATGTTTATAACGCTTCAGAGGGGCCCCATGAGGACTTTTGCCAGTGCTGAGTTCACCAAAGTTAACCTACGCTGTGAGGCGGATAAACGTGGAAACGGAGGTGCTACTTGGGAAAGGCGTTAGTTCTGTCTTGGGTGTTGGGCCTCTGGACACCATTGGTAGGTGGGGTTAAACAAGGCATGGCCTACACCTAAATAGAAGGAGCAAGGGGGTACTTTCTGAGGTGACAGCAAAAGCCGTAAGGGAGCTCACTTGCAGTAAAGATGGTGGTCAGGACTGTGCCTTTTTTAGGTTAGGGGCTGCTGGTGGGGGAATGTTCAGTGGCATACAAGTTGTAGAGCCACGACGGGAAAAATAAAAAATTAAAAAGAAATAGATGACGCTACCGAAAAAAAAAAAAAAAAATAGGCGGGGACAGAACTGGGAACGCAGAGGTAAATGCTGAAAATATCACAATGCCAGTAATAATTCGGGAGCATGGCGGTTCGAATCCCCGTCTGGGCATCCAGGTTTGGGTTTTCCATGGTTTCCCAAATCACTCCAGGCAAATGTCGGGATGCTTCCTTCAAAAGGGCACGGCCGTATTCCTTCCCATTCCTTGCCCCTATCCTTTCCCGTCTCTAAAGACCTCGCTGTTAAGAGACGTTAAGCAGTAAAAAAAAAACAGTTATAAGAGTGTTACTGGTGAAATATAGAAATAAAAAGTAATAGAATTTTCAAACTTAACAGGGATACATGAATCACAATTAAATACAGGGGGTATAGTCTTGGTTACAAGAAGAAATACTAGACAATAATGTCTTCCCCGATATTTACTGAGGGCACTGCAGAGTTAGAGGAGCAATTGGTGGAAACCTATTAATACTGGTTAGCAAAGACTATTACAGTTCAATTGTGTTGATAGATCATATCCAGGAGTTACTTGGGGTAGACTTCTGAGGTAATTAGAAAAATTCAGAGCGCTGGCTGCTTACCGTAGTGGAAAAATGAATGATAAAGATGATAATCTTGGGTAGGAATTAAATTCATGCTCTGATAATAATTATTACTTTAACAAGCAACTGTGAAAGAAATGGTCTACATTAATCACATATCATACTCAGAGTTCAGAGGTGAGAGTAGATTGATCATTATTGGTGGGTAGAAGAGTTGTTAAAAGGTAGAAATCAAAAAGTTAGAGTAGAAAATGCAGTATCAAAACGAATGGAAAAAAATGGGAGTGCCACAGGGTAGATGGATTATTGCCACCATTGCTATTCATTATTCTAATGAACGATTGTGCTGATGGTTTTTTGTCACAAGTTATGTTGTTTGCAGGTTACACAATGCTATATAAAAGTATTAAAACGGCAGAGGAATTTGAACAGCTACAGGATGATCTTGACAGGATATCAACCTGGATTCGTAAACTAGGGTTGAAAATAAATGCAAAGAAGAGTCAGCTTATTAGATACACAAATAAAAACCTAAAATTTGATTCTGATTGTAAGGTACAAGTACGTATTTGTTGAAAACTTGAGATGTAAATATTTTGGCATAACATATGATAACAAGCTCAACTGGGCAGAATACATTGAACAGGCCATAGGAAAAGTTTTCAAAATCCTTCACATGGTGGAGAGAATGATGAGGGGATGTACGAGAGAAGTAAAGGAATTGGGTTACAAAACTTTCATCAGATTATTGCTTGAATATGATGGTGTTGAATGGGACTCAAATTTTGGGTATCTAATACTGGAATTGGAGGGGGGCTCAAAGAAAGGCTGCTAGACTTGTTTCTCGAAATTGCCGCAAAAAACAATCAGTAACCAATATGATAAAAGAGGTAGAAAGGGATTCATTGGAAGACAGGAGGAGAGTGAATAAGGAAATGGGATTTTACGAGGAGTATATTGGTGATGAGGCGTGGATGAATTGAAACTAATGCATGGAAGGGAAAAGATGACCATGACCACAAGGTAGCACTCGATTTCAGGCCCAATCGTTTGGGTGCGTTTCGTAGGTAAGGGTTCAGGAATTGGAATAAGTTACCAAGAGGATTGATGAATAATTTACCAAAAATTTTGAATCAATTTAAAGTTGAAAGTTGTAACGGGAAAACGTATGTGGGTACAGGAAACAGAAAAATTGGATGTGTTGGCAAATTACCACCGGCGCGTGCCCTCCATCGCAATTAAATCAAACTAAATCAAAAATCTATTAGAAAACATTTCAACTTGTTGACGCCAGAGACATTATGCTGGATGTTGTTTTCCAGAATGAAACGTAATGGTACGATACCTCAAGTGTGACCTGGTTGATGCATCCTTTGTAATATCAATTGTCTGAAATGAACGTTCTTATTGTCGAGGTTAGTATCAAGTCTTTAATAAATGTTGTATTGGCCGGAATATTCAGAAATTGTGATGACAAGCAGTTGTTAATTTACAAAAATTAGAGCCAGAAAAGAAAGACTATTCAGAATAAGGTTTCAACACAGTATTAGGAAAGAAATAATAATAATTATCTCGTGTAGTCGAAATGCTCGAGAGGGCTTGGTTTCTTACCGGCTACGCAATACGCCACGCCTAAGCCAGTAGTTCTATCGGGCATCGGGGGGCTGCAGTTTAACGTAGAAAACGAACCGTGAAAGCATTTTGGTGCGGTTCACATTCACCAACAGGCTTTGCCAGAAGTGATGGAGGAGTTAAGGGTCTTTGAAAATCCCAGCTGTGACCGGGATTCGAACAGGGGAGCTTTAGACCTCCAGTCAGAGCCCTCAACAATTGCGCCACCAGACCTCTATTCCACAAAAAAACAAATTATGTAAAAACTATAGCCACGTCTCGTTGCTGCTTACTGATAAAGAAGTATGAGATCTTATAAAGCGCTTATGAAGACGTCACCATGGCATTCCCGCAAAATACAGTTAAAAAAATAAATAAATGAGATTTTGTTCTGATCCAAGTCTACACTCTACACTGTGCGTTCACTTTACTTTCTGAAACAAAATGAACTCTCTCGGTGTTATGATCATTGAATTAAAAAATCTACTGACTTGTATATGATGCATACCACGTTTCGGTAAGATAGATAGTAAAGATTTTACCGGTGAGCATTAAAAATACGAAAGCCTATTCATCCTTCCTACCTTTTTCGAGTTTTACAGGCCTTAGAATAAAACCATACACGTCATATCTTTCTTTTGAGTAAAAATTGTGAAATGGCATATTGGTAAATTCAACTACTTTTTTATTTGTTCTTAATTTTTACTTTTGAATCAACGATCCACAAACCGAGAAAAGCTGTTCTGTTTCTGATAGTGTAGAATGTAGCCTTGGCTCTAAACAAGATCTCACGACTTTTTATCAGTAAACTTATACGTGTTTTAGTGGGATGAAATTTACGTTGAGTCATTTTTGCCTCGTTTCCTTTTGGCTTAATACGAGGTTGTTACCAGCGAGAAAGAACTGACGGCAAGGAACGGGAGGAAATCGGACATGACCTTTTGAAGGAACCATCCGGCCATTCGCTCCTAATGATCTCAAGAAACTGAAATCTGGATTGCTGGAGACAGATTCGATACAGCGTCCTCCAGAAAGCGAGAACAGAGCGTTACTCGCTGACCCTCCACACTCGGCGCACATGAAGTGAAAATGCTGCTGTGATAATCAGTTTTTTGAGGAGATATCTGGCGTAAATTACACGAAGACAAGGGCGTTAGGCAGTGGGTAAGTATGCCGAAGCAGAGTGCTTAAAGTCTGCACACATCTCGAGGGGAAGCTTCAAATTACACAACTAACATGTTGATCCTCGTGAAAGCTCTAGAAAATGGTTATTAATATTAATTTTATCATAAAATATTATTATTATTCGAATTAATTGTCATGAAGATAAGGCTCCGGTGCCAATTCCCCGTGTCATCTAATCACCCCTTTTAATATCTTTATATATAAAGATGAATGTATGTTTGTTTGTTTGTTGGTTTGTTTGTTCTTCATACAAATCCACAGTTTTCATCCGATCTCGATGAAACTTTGCACACTTATCCTTTGAAACAAGGAGAAAAATACTGTCTACATTTGGTTGAAAAAGTATCTGTATAAAAAACACATGTTGTGTCATAACTTCGAAATACGGCGATAGACAGACACGTTGGATGTGAACGTCTCCAGACCATGTTTCCTTGCAGTGAACTGGCAGCTCAGTGGCTAAAGAGCTTGCTTACGAACGTCGTGGTCTCCGGTTCAAATCTCCGTAAAGGCTACGATTTTTAAAAATTGTTTTTCATCGTAAGAGTCAGGCCTGGGCCGTAGGTTATTTCGATTGAATGTTAAACTGTAGATATTATAAAGTTAGGGGTGCAATGCGAGGCAAATCGTAGGTAGTCTTGCAATTTTGTAGGTGTACACTTTTTTACGTTATAATGATCCCTCAGGTGTTGTTCGCAGTCTGTGTGTGAGTCTGAACCACAGTAATACTAATACAAATACGGAAGTAAGTCTCTTTCTTTTTGTTACGTTTTGACGACTAAATGGCTATATCGTTGTGATGGAATTTTGTAAGGAAAGCTGTATGAAGGGCACAGGATATTTTTTCCAGTATGATTAACAATTGTAGTCACGAAATTTTGAAATCTTATCGAATAGTGACAGAAATATGTTGGAAATTGATTCTCTTCAAGAGGCAGGTTCGACGGTAGAATGATATAGTGATAGCTTTCCTGTCATATTATGCCGACTCGATATTGTTTGGGACCAATCCTTCGTTACCAACAACTTTTTATATTTAATTCTGGCAAAAAAATTCTTAATCCACGCGTACGAAGTCGCGGGTACGAGGCTAGTTGTATAATAAAATTTTCTTTTATAATTGGAGTTTTAAATTCCTCCCCTATTTACTTTTCCGTTTAAAAAATTTTAATTTTAAAATCCTTAAGCGTTATTCATTACTTAGTAATTTGTTCCAATCCCTGACATCATTGCCAACAAAAGAAAATTTTCCCACTCCCTTATGCATGAAATCGAGCGCCAACATGTGAGCATGGTTCTTTTTCCTCCTTCCATGCACTTTTCATAATTCTTTTACCAATATCCTTCCAAGACCCATCATCAAAATATGCCCTGTACATTTCACTTCCATTACTCCATTACTCCCTTCATGCTTCTCCTTCCATCCTACGATTCCCAATCTAGCTATTTTATCTTATGAGTTACTGACTGGGTCCTTCGATAATTTGCACAAACAAATCTAGCTGCTCTTCTTTGGACACCCTCCAACTCCTGTATTTGATAACCAAAATGTGTTTTTTTAATATCTGTGTAAATAATAAACTTACTCTTAGCATTTATCTTCATTCCATGATGACTTAACCATTTAGATTCTCTATCTAGGTCACCTTACAGCTTTTCACATTTTGCACCTGATCTGATCCTATTACATACCATTATACAGTCGGCAAAAAACCTAGATTCTGATCGTAACCCATCATCACAGTCAAGGATTAGAATAATGAAGATCAACGCTCCCAATACACTAAACTGTGGCACTACCATATTTTCTTCCATCTCCCTTCATAAAGTATTCCTACTCTGATACTTTGCTTTCCAACTTTTAAGAATTCCCCTACCCAGCAAGTACGTAACTTTTTTTTATAAAATCCAATAAATTTCAGTTTATGTAAAACCATTTTGTGGCTCACTCTGTTAAATGCCCTAGAAAGATCTACTGCCACACTATCAACTTGGCCTCCCTTGTCCAATTCTTGGTTTACTGATCTTCTGAATGACCATTGTGATACTACCGGACATCATCCTTATAAGGCCCGGTGCGCACGAGCGTCATTTCACGTCGCGTGCACGCCGTGTGCACGCCGCGTGCACGTGACATCCGATGCACACGTAGCAGGAGGCAGTAGGCGTCCCACTGACAACGATGGACATGTGTAATAAGAGCGGGTAATTTTTGCGTACTTTATCTTTAAAAATCATTTATTAAGGACACAGGATAGACGTTACTGGTAGTATAGGACTATTCCAAAGAACTTATTTTTATAAGAAGCTTGAAAATAATTAAATACACATTCCGAGAGGACAACCTCTGCCGGCACTGCGGGTCCAAAAATGCCCTTCTATTTTGTTGGTGATGAAGCATTTTCCCTTTCACCAAATATATGAGGCCTTACAGTGGTAAAGTTTTATCAGAAAAAAAACAAGGATTTTCAGCTACAGATTGTCACGCGCTAGGAGAAAAGTAGAAAGTACATTTGGCTTTCTGTACAATAAATGGAAATTTTTTCATAAAACAATCAATGTAAATTTGGATTTATCTATCCTATTGATAAAGACGTGTTGTTCACTTCACCATTTTTTTAAGAACGAGAGATGGGTACAACATCCAAGACGAAATGAGTATAGAAGGTTTCGTCGATATCGGAAAGGACGCCTCAGTTCCAACAAGAGGAACTACTTAGCAGTCTATCCAAGTATGGAACATGATAGCAGCATATTTTGTTTCTGATGTTGCCACCTTACCCCCGTTAAGGGAATTTTATTTAAGAACTTTTGTGTTTGCAACAGCAATTTACTATAAATTTTATAGGTATGACACATAAAATCTAGACTGTAAATACATTACGTAAACCTGGAATTATAATAAACACGAAATATTTTGTTTAAATATTTCATTTTCACCCTTGTCGTCCTTCTCCTGGAATCCCTCAATGAATATCCGACATATACTGGTCAAAGCTCTCCTCTTGATTCGATCATGATAATTTTTTGACGGATGTCCCAAATTTCTGGATAAGTCTTAATTACACCAATAAAATGTTCGATGTCAATATTTTCTAAAACTAATAACTCGTCTGCCATGCTTGCCGCGCTAGCGTGTTCTGCCGCCCGTGTGCACCGCTCCATTGGACACAATGTACTAGGAGACCGCAGTAGCGTGCGCGGCGACCCTGCGGCGTGGTGGGCGAGAACAGGGAAACACGACCGCTGGAGCGTGTGCACTGCCGTGTCTGTTCCCGTGTACTCCTAGCCGCTAGCGCGGCATCTCGGCGTGCACGCGACATGAAATGACGCTCGTGTGCACCGGGCCTAAAAGATCTTATCCCTGAAAAACGATGATCGGAATGATTTCTTTATAATGAAAGGCTACAGGGTGACTATCAACTCATGTGTCTAAACAAAGAAGTTGTAGTCGTATGGATAAAGTCACATGTCAGGAAAAGATGGCACAAGGCGCAGGTCGTTTAGAACAGAGAAATGCAGGAGAGCGTGGAAGAGAGAAGCATACCAGATCGAAATATTATAAAACACCTTAATAGAGATTGCAGGGAATGTTTAATCAAGAATGTTCTGATACATCAGCACTAAGAGGTCAGAAGCTAGCTGAACGTATAATGTGGTACTTTTTTTTTAGATCAAGATACCTTTTACTTAATTAAATAATTCACCTATTCTTCAGATTCACCGACAGGAAATTATCTTGAGAAAGGTGTCAAAAGCAAATGGATGCATACACCAAATGATGCTCTGTCACAGAATAACTTATGAATTACTTATAACCTTACTTCTATATTAGATGATATATCATCTTTATGAATCCTGAATTTATTAAATAAAATAAGTCAACTTAAGAAACAACAGAGCCGCAAAAGTCTTCTCTTTACATAACAGTTATGTAAATTTGTTACTTGTATAATATTTCGTGTTACTAAAAAAAAAAATTGTTAATTTTACTTTATTTTGTCACACACTCTACATCTGAAGAAATACACGTTTTTTAATCATTCCTTTGGTTAATGTATAAAATGTACCGAAACTGTAAAAATAATTATTAATACTTAATGCTTGTCCATAACACCTTCATCCATTCATACTTTGTTGTAAATAAATTATTATGAATTCAGATATCATACATCACCAAGTACTCAGTCTTTTGTGAACTGCAGATACGCAATAATGGGATTGAAAAAATTTCAAGGGAATTTGACAAAAATAGCAACCCAAAATTTTAAAGCTAAATTTCTCAAATTTGTAATTAGCGGAATAGTAGATCCGTGTTTTTCTACCTTTGGGTCGCGACACCCGCTTGCTCGGGGAGGTTGCGGTCGTATAAAGCCACGGTTGTAGGTCTTACAGTGCAATAAAAATAATAAATTTTAACTGAGAAGGCTGTGCCTGTTTATTTTTTAATAAATTGTGGAATCGTGGTTGTATTTTTGAGACGCAAATACCAAATCATTTTTTTTATTATTTGTAGCCTATTTCTATTCTTTCAACATATACATCTAAAGATATACTCTGCAATTCACAAAATTGTGGGTGGCAGAGGGTGCTCAGCACAAAAGCTAATCTCTTTGTTGTGCATTCCAATCCGAAAGAATTCATATAAGAATCAGTGCTACACCTTATCTCTCTAATTTTATCTTTCCTGTCATTCCGACTCAAATAGGTTGGTGGACGAAGTATTTCACTACACTCGTAAATGAAAGTGGGAGTACACATGTTTACCAATAAGTTTAAACGAAATGTGCGTCGTCTATCTTCCAGAGTCTCCCAGCCCTGTCTTCTAATCAATTCTATGACGCTTTCGTAATGACTGTAGCAAGCGGTCATGAATCGAGCGGCTCTTCTCTGTACTTTCTCTATACTGTCGACCAACCCCTTACGAAACGGATCCCAGATGGCACAACAGTAGTCCAAATGTGAACGCACAAGAGATTTGAACGGTATCTCCTTTGTTTGTTCATCACAATTTTTCAAGATTCGGCTTAGGTATCGAAGCCTAGAATAAGCTCTACCTACTAACGAATTAATATTTAAGTTCCATTTCATGTTCCTTTGTACAGTTACTCCCAAATATTTCATTGAATCGATCATATCCATAAGTGAACTGTTTACCTCGTATTTCTGAACAATCGAATTCTTTTTCTTAGTGATGCTCATTGTCTTACACTTTTTACAATTTAGTGCGAGTTGCCACTCAGCGCACCATGCCAAAATACACAGACGGAAAAAAAAATCCCAACACCAAGAAAAAATTATTGTAGAGTAATGAAATTTGGACAATGCATTTGTCAAGTTAACATGTTTAATTGATTAAATTTTCAAGATCACAGGTTAATTTAAGCTCAAGAAAATGCATTTCAAATGTGAAATACTGTTAAATTAATAGCCGGTGTAACCTCCAGAATTTTGAATGCAAGCCTGCAAACGTGAATGCATTGTGTCATACAGGTTTCGAATGTCACTTTGTGGTATGGAGTTCCATGCTTGTTGTACTTGTGCTGTCAATACTGGGACGGTCAGTGCTGGCTGTGGATGATGCTGGAGTTGTCGTCCAATGATATCCCATACGTGTTCAATTGGAGACAGATCTGGTGATCTCGCAGGCCAAGGTAACATGTCGACACTCTGTAGAGCACGTTGCGAGACAACAGCGGTATGAGGGCGAGCGTTATCCTGTTGAAAAACTCCCCCTTGAATGCTGTTCATGAATGGCAGCACTACAGGTTGAATTACCAGACTGACGTACAAATTTGCAGTCAGTGTGTTTGGTATAACCACAAGAGTGCTCCTGCTGTCATAGGAAATTGCTCCCCAGACCATGACTCCAGGTGTAGGTCCAGTGTGTCTAGGCCGCAGACAGTTTGGTTACAGGCGTTCCCCTGGCCTCCTTCTGACCAACACTCGGCCATCACTGGCACCAAGGCAGAACCTGCTTTCATCAGAAAACACAACAGATCTCCAGTGTTGGTCAGAAGGAGGCCAGGGGAACGCCTGCAACCAAACTGTCTGCGGCCTAGACACACTGGACCTACACCTGGAGTCATGGTCTGGGGAGCAATTTCCTATGACAGCAGGAGCACTCTTGTGGTTATACCAAACACACTGACTGCAAATTTGTACGTCAGTCTGGTAATTCAACCTGTAGTGCTGCCATTCATGAACAGCATTCAAGGGGGAGTTTTTCAACAGGATAACGCTCGCCCTCATACCGCTGTTGTCTCGCAACGTGCTCTACAGAGTGTCGACATGTTACCTTGGCCTGCGAGATCACCAGATCTGTCTCCAATTGAACACGTATGGGATATCATTGGACGACAACTCCAGCATCATCCACAGCCAGCACTGACCGTCCCAGTATTGACAGCACAAGTACAACAAGCATGGAACTCCATACCACAAAGTGACATTCGAAACCTGTATGACACAATGCATTCACGTTTGCAGGCTTGCATTCAAAATTCTGGAGGTTACACCGGCTATTAATTTAACAGTATTTCACATTTGAAATGCATTTTCTTGAGCTTAAATTAACCTGTGATCTTGAAAATTTAATCAATTAAACATGTTAACTTGACAAATGCATTGTCCAAATTTCATTACTCTACAATAATTTTTTCTTGGTGTTGGGATTTTTTTTTCCGTCTGTGTAAGATCCAGATCACGCTGAATTTCTAAGCAATCGGCTAAATTCCTTACTTCCCTATAAATTACCGCATCATCAGGAAACAATCTAAAATTGCTTTTCACTTTGTCTCCGAGATCGTTTATAAAAATTAAGAAAAGAAGTGGTCCTATTACACTTCCTTGAGGTACCCCCGATGTAACATCTAGATTAGAAGAACTTTCTCCTTCAACGACGACCTACTGCGACCGACCAGTTAGAAAATCCTTTATCCATTCACAAAGCTGATCCGATATACCGTACGCTCGAAGCTTCGCTAAAAGGCGGTCGTGTGGCACAGAGTCAAATGCTTTCTGAAAATCTAAAAAAATTGCATCTACCTGTGAACCTGCATCAATAACTTTCATTACGTCGTGTGTAAATAGGGCCAGCTGTGTTTCACATGATCTTTTGTTCCGAAATCCGTGTTGATTTGTTGTAAGCAAATTATTTTCATCTAGAAAATTCATAATGTTGGAGCATATAATATGCTCCATAACTCTACTACAAACATATGTTATAGATATGGGACGGTAGTTTCTAGGATCACTTCGATCACCATTCTTGAAAATCGGAGTTACTTGCGCGATTTTCCAGTCGGAAGATACTTTTCGCTCTTATAAGAATTTACTGAGTATATCAGACAGAAATGGCCCGATTTCCGCCGCGTACTCTGAAAATACCGGGCACGGTGATTTTCCCCGCTTCAGGAGCTGTAATTGCTTTATGATACCTGTTATATCTATTCGTAATGATTCCATCACCAACTCGACACGGCTTGGGAAAACGGGAATACTATCCTTACTTTCATCAGTAAATGAATTTTTGAATACAGTATTTAGTACGTTAGCTTTATCGCGGCTTTCGTTAACCTCGGAACCTTCAAGAATTAGTGCCGGAATATTGTTGTTGGTACAACTGAGTTTTCGTACATACGATCAAATTTTTTTGGAGTTTTCCGTGAGACTCTTAGAGAGAGAGTTGGAATGAAAATCGTTGAAGGTCTCACGCATCACATTCTTAACACGTCCTCTTAACTCAGCTAATGTTTATAAATCGCTGCTACACCCCTTCATCAGGGCCGGATTAAGACAGCGCGGGGCCCGTAGCAAATGTGAAGAAGGGGCCCTTGATTTTTGCCGTCCGGGGGAAAATTGTAGAGCTAAAAAAAAAAAAGGTTGCCCATCTAACCTAGGTGTGGGGTTTCCCTAGGAGATACGGGGCCCGCTGGGAGGCGCGAGGCCCGTAGCATTTGCTACCTCCTGCTACGTGGTTAATCCGGTACTGCCCTTCCTTCTTGAGCCGGCGTGTATCCTCCTTTGTTTTTTGAGTAATCTTTTGACTTTCCCACCTACCGCGCCACAATCGTGGTAAAGAATATACCTCTACCCGCGACTTCCTTGCACAGCTCTTCATTTCCCGATCAGTAGGTATAGCCTCAATAGAAAGAAAATTAAATACGTCATTTTTCAAATCACTGACACAGTTTTATTACGGACCTGGGATATCACCAATTTTTTTAAATTAAAAAAAAAGATACTGTAATAGATTCATTTATTCTTTATACTTCTATGAAGTTGAAAAATAAGTAGCAATTTGGTTACTGACCTTATTCCCACAGTTGATTCATTAATGTCTGAAAACATTAATAAATAAATTATTATTAGATGGTATTTAATTTAAAACATTGCAAAGTAAACACACGAAAACTCCTGTTATTCAATATCTTTGGAATTGTCAGCTGACACACTCTTGATTGTAAGATAGAGAAGTGGTGTGAAAATGTCGGGTAAAGATAAATTAGCAATATTTCCTTCACGAGGGTAAGTAAATGATTTAAAATATATGCTGCTGAGTTCCTTTTACATATGATAACAGATGGTGTTGAATTTGACGTTAGCTAAGTTTTAGACTGATTATAAGGGGTGTGTCTTCACTAACTTTATCCACTGTAATAACTATTAAAATCTCGAATTTCGACGTGATAAGTGCAGTGAAACATGCTACTACTGTTCTTTATTGCTGGTGGAAAATGCAAAAAGGTATGCTAATAATTTATTTGTTCTGTTACAGTGCACAGATGTTGATGAAAGCTAGATTAAAAGGCGCTCAAAAAGGACACAGCTTATTGAAGAAAAAAGCAGACGCTCTACAGATGAGATTTCGACTAATTTTAGGAAAAATCATAGAGGTAAGTTATAGTGAACTGGGAAACAGTAATATAAGAAGGAGGTAAGAAAGAATTTTGCTATATGTTGGAAATTTGACACACAGAAGTTCCTCAGGTCATTCCTTTGGAGAAAAATTGTGCATAAAAGCAGAATGAAACGTACCTTAGATTGTGTCAAACGAAATTTACTAAAAAATGCATCTTCAGTAGTAAAAAACTGCAATTTACAGTCAAATTGTTTTTGCCAAAGATTGTATCTGCAATCGACAGCAACGAATCAAAAACTAAAATTCCTCACGTCTTCTGTTGTAACAAAGGTCATGTTTTTCATTCTGGTCTAGGCTGCATTTAAACTTAACCACCACGCCAGTATATTGCCATCATAAAATTAGGTGAGCTTAAGTTATCAATGAAAACTAAATTCCTCGCTTCCTTGCTGTAGCAAATTACGTGTTTTTTATTCTGGACTAGCTGGTCTATTATCATGAAAAGTTGTCAGCGATTTTACATTTGTAGATACAGGGTGTCCAGAAAAGGAGTCCCTGATTTCAAAATTAAATATCTCGAAAACAAAGATCGATAGAGGAATGCAGTAAACGGTATGTTTATTGTGACAGCTGTAAGAAGTGTATACAGCAGTGTGAAATAATAGTTACAAAAGCTGCTAACAGATGGCGCTGTAATCGCCATACGTAATGGCTAAATAGCGATCAGTTCCACCATTGAAACGTGAAAGGAGGTTAGCATACCGAAGGAAGAGTGATTGTGATTGTTTGCAAAGATTGTTTTCATACGATTATTTCACTTATGTATGCTGATATGAGCTGTACAGCGTACAGCGCCATATGTTAGCAGCTTTTGTAACTATTATTTCACACTGCTGTATACACTTCTTACAGCTGTCACAATAAACATACCATTTACTGCATTCCTCTATCGATCTTTGTTTTCGAGATATTTAATTTTGAAATCAGGGAGTCCTTTTCTGGACACCCTGTACTATCTTTGGCATGAACAATTTGAATGGAAATAACAGATTTTACTGATGAATATTTACCGTTTCGTAACTTTCGTGTAGTACCACATATAAGGCACGTGTCATTTTGCTTTCTTATTGATGTCCTGGCAAAAGTTGTCCTGGGCAACTGCTGAACCTAACACAGTTTATAGAAGATGGATTTGAGACCCGTAAAGCCACGGGCGTGGTCTTTGTGGACTTGTCAGCAGCATACGATACTGTTAACCACCAACTATTACTTGACAAGGTCTACAGTCTGACAAAGGCCACCGGATTAACCAAGCTCATCACTACTCTTCTTCAGAATCGTAGGTTTTTCGTTGACTTTCAAGGACAGTGCAGTCGATGGAGGGTACAAAAGAATGGCCTACCTCAAGGTAGTGTACTGGCCCCAATCCTTTTCAACATTTATACAAACGATCAGCCATTACATCCAGCTACCAGGAGCTTCGTGTACGCTGATGACCTAGCTCTAGCCTCACAGAGCACAAAACTTGAAGTTGTAGAAAGAAATTTGTCTTCTGCTCTTGAAGGCCTATCAAGCTATTATAGGGAAAATCACTTGAGACCTAACCCTTCAAAAACTGAAGTGTGTGCCTGTCACCTTAAAAATAGGAAAGCTCAGCGTAAGTTAAAAGTAATGTGGTCAGGTATCGAACTGCAGACATGTAACACCCCAAAATATCTGGGAGTGACACTCGACAGAACCCTCACATATAAGAAGCACTGCATGAATTGCAAAATGAAGATCTCTACAAGAAACAACTTATTGCGCAAATTAGTTGGATCACAGTGGGGCAGTCAACCACAAACTATACGCACATCAGCAATGGCCCTATGTTACTCTGTTGCAGAATATGCATGCCCAGTTTGGTACTCATCATCTCACACCAAACAGGTGGATGTAGCCCTCAATAACACCTGTAGGCTAGTGACAGGTTGTTTAAAACCTACCCCAGTTGATAAGCTTTACCAGCTTTCGGGCATTGCACCAACCAGTATCCGGAGAGAAGTGGCTGCGAACAAGGAGAGGACTAAAGTAGAACGAGAAAGCGCTCATCCACTGCACGGCCATATACCACCAGCACAGAGACTCAAATCCAGGAAAAGCTTTCTCAGAACACTACGGGAACTAATTGGGTCACCTGAAAAGGCAAGAGTACAGTTATGGAAAATGAGGGTTCCCAACATCTCGGGACCACTGACAGTTGCTGAGTGCTTGCCACCTGGTCACGCAGAGGACTGGAACGTCTGGCGGTCCTTAAATCGATTGGGAACAGGAGTGGGCAGGTCCAAGGAAAACCTAGTGAGATGGGGTTATACTGATACTACCAGTACTAAGTGCGAATGTGGTGAAGACCAAACTATGAATCGTATGCTCGAGTGCCCTATGTGCCCATCATCCTGCAACAACGAAGACCTGTTTCAAGCAACACACAATGCGATCAAGGTTGTGAAGTACTGGGCTAAGTGTGTTTAAAGTTGTTGATTTGCACAATGTATTTAACTGTGTATTTTGATGTTTTTGATATGAAAATAATAGTAATTTTGCTTTCTTGTATTTTTTCGAAAGGTATGACCTGAGAAACGTGTGTGGCAAATTTCAAACGAGTAGCACATTTCCTCCTTGGGTCTTTATTATTTTACCACTGCCGTAATCTGTATAATATCAGTCACCAGTTACGACTATTTTGGTAGCAATGGAAAGCAGAGGACGAGGATATTTTTATTTTGGGTGATCCACTTTAATAAACAGGAGCAGAAGTAATTATTGTGGTATTATAGGTTGTGCCGTAACAACTGGGACACGAGACGGAGGCCTACTGGAGATCGCAATCCTGCAACAACAACAGTCACTATTGAAGTTACAATATTGCTGTAGTCAATCCTAAGATCGTATACAGCCGTATCATCATGACACTGTTAATTGTACTTCAGAAAGTATTTGTAGCAGTGTCGTCCATTTGATTACTGCAGCTTTATGACCTCAATTCTTTGCGGAATTGCAATCTCCAGTAATCCCCGAGAAGGAATTGTAGTTTTGGTCCAACAAGTGGTACACATGTTCTTTGTAGGATATTATTTAATGTATGTTGCTATCACATTTATACATACCACTGAATCTTGATACAAAAACTGATGTAACGTTAAATAGTGAGCAATTACTAGCAGTATTTTGTGACATATAATTATTATGCACTAATTTCTTAAATGGTATTATTTTAGAATTACAGCCACCAAGTATGCACATACTGTAACAAACACCAGAAAAAAAAAATAATAATAATAATAAAAAAAATTCTTTGTCACAACGTAAAATGGTAAACAATTAGTGGATCACGAATTGTACACCATCCGATGATATTACTTACAATGAAATGCATCTGTTACAAACAATATTTATAAACATTGTGCAGAACAAATATGGTATAAAATACAATTGAAAATGAAAGTAATTTAAATTTTCAATGAAATCTAAATTTATAATTATTTGTGCTTTAACAACAATCATCATTTGTCACTTTGATTCAGTCAGTCTTTCAGCCTATCCACAATTTCTGGTAATAATGCCCATCTTAAATTTCAATAACATACAAAATCCTATACCATTATTATTATTATTATTATTATTATTACTCCGCGATTCACTTAAAGTGTTTGGCTTTATTTGCAATTCTGGTCCTGGTTTCATTTCAACCTATCCACGGGTTCCATTAATAATACTGCTAAAAATCAGGGTAATTTAATTGTTTTTTTAAAAAATAAAACCCAAATTTTGGTCCAGGCTGCATTTCTGCTTATCTCTAGGTATCACTAATAATACTAGTTGAAAATCAAGATAACTTAAATTTTTAATGAATTAAAATTTCTAACACCACATGCTTTAAGAGCCACAATCAATTGTATTTTGGTTCAGGGTAAATTCTTTACTCCTTATTCTGGAACAAAGATATCAGATGTTCCAAGAAAATGCATAACAACCTATTATAATTGGAGGAACAAGTGAATTATCATATCTTGCAATATAGCTGCTGGAAATTCCTAATCATTTAACATTACCACAATTTTTTTTGTCAAGTTTGTGTGGTATGTATATATTTGATAGCTGTTATAGCAGGATATATTAAATAACACATTTCAAGGAAAGGACATACTAAGTTTTACAACAAAACTGCAATTCATTTTCAGGTTACAATGATTATGCGTCTTTGCCGAATTATTAAGTGGAGCACACAGGTGTATTGGCGAGCCATGGTTGCCTGGGATTGTTTGGTGATCAGCTCCGAATGTTTCACTGACTATCTGTTGGCTGCATATTAGTTGTTGAATGATGAAATAAATTGTCAATTAAAAATACTAATCTTGCTATTCAGTATTATCACATCAATACAATGTTAATCTAGTTGTGTCCACTCTCATGGACCACAAAGTAAAATGTAAATCTGTATTAATGGGGGCAGTGGTCAGATTACTAACTGGTACTGCCCTGTCAGTTCAGAATGACTTGTGGTACTGTGGCTGCATGGCTATCTTCACCTATTAAAAATGGTACTGACCTCTTGAAATTTAGATTAATTGCATAATATGATTTCTTTTTTATGTTCCACTTTCACATTTTACAAAAATACCAAAACATAGAATGGCTGTGCAACTGTGAAATGCTGCCACAGTACAAAAATACCACAAATATTGTTGATACAGGAATGATATAATCCTAAACTGTTTTATTTTCTTCTTAACAGTTGTGGTAAGACCAAGGATGTTGGGTGAGCGGTAGCACACTGGCCTCGCATTTGCAAGGATGTGGGTTCGAATCCCCATGCAGCCATCAGGCTTTATTTTCCATGGTTTCCCCAAATCACTCCAGTTGAATGCTAGGATGGTTCCTTCAAAAGGCAATGGCCAAATTCCATCACATTCCTTGCCCCGAGTCCTTCGCCACCTCTAACGACTGTGACGTCAACGAGGTGTAATGCTAAAAAAAAGGGAGGGGGGGGGGTTGTGGTAAGGTTGAAATGTGACCTGGACCAGAAGGAACATTTTGTAAAAGCTATACATAAAATTCATTCTGCAAGTTCTATCTTGAGATCCGTGTTTGCATACAGCAAAAATAATCAATTTCCTCTCTTTAATCAACATGGTGGGACACATCTGTTTGTAACAAGGTATGAAATATTTAGTTGTTATAAAATTCATGTGAGGTTTTACAATGGAAGTTGAAATGCCAAAACACATTACAATAAAGGAATCAACCAAAATTTCAAGAGATCTGTATTGGTTTTTCAGCATCTAATAGTCATGTCACACTCATATTTTGGTATTTTTTTAATTTAATTTGTGGTTAATTTTTAAAAAAATGTGTTTGGGGATCATGCAAACATATCGAAGCAGTTAGTGCAAACTTCAGGAGGTTAGAACCAATTTTTGATAGGTGGAGAATGTAATGTAGTCACCGTTTGTACTTTAGCATATTCAATTTTAGTAACATTACAGAAGGGCAATTTCGCGATTAACAATTCTGGAAGGAGGTAGATTCCAGACTTTGCTGTCAAACTTGATGTAATTTCATCTGCATGACCTCAAAAACAGTAAAAAATTCCAGTTCAATGATCCTAAATTGTGGTTACGTTTTAATTCACTCTGGATTAAATTAGAGAATTCAAGAAGTTTCAGTTAAATTAGAGTGTAGGAGAAATTTTTTTGTCTGCTGTAAATTTCAGTATGTTGTAATTTCTCTTCAATAGTGTGGAAATCTGCACCAATTAACAGTGCTGTACAATAGAGGAATCTTTGGTGATGTAGTAAGTGGTAATGGTTGCATCAATGCAATGTAATAAACATGCTACCATAAGCGATTGCTGCTGACTTCATCAGTATATTGCACGCATCATTGGTTGCCAGTGTTACGTTCCCGATGTATTACTTAATATACTACCATGGAAGTGTTTTGCCAAAAATTAAAGAGTTTCTTGATATTGCTACAAAAATAATCCTGTCTATAAGCTGAATCTGTTTTTGTATGATTGACAAAGTAGTCTTGATCCATTGCTGTATAACAACAGTACAGCTATTTTACTATATTCCGTAGCTGTCAGTTTATTCAAGATAAATGCTCTATTGAAGTGAGTTTATACTTTTTTTCTTTTAAATGGGCAAAAGTCGAAAACGGTTTAGAGTTATGACACAAATGTGTTTTTGCCATACATAAAATATAAGTTGATGTTTCTATAATTATATCAGGATTTGTGAATAATATAGGGAATCTAGTTAGTTTTATTTTTGTTTAGATTACATTTAACAAAATTAACAGTATTACTTTTTAACACATGGAATAATTAATTACATGTTAACATTTGTAATTTGTCTTTCAGACAAAGACTCTGATGGGTGAAGTAATGAAAGAGGCAGCGTTCTCACTCGCAGAAGCAAAATTCACTACAGGAGATTTTAACCAGGTAGTTCTACAGAATGTGAACAGGGCTCAAGTGAAAATTAGGACCAAGAAGGACAATGTTGCAGGTAAAATCTAGTTTATGATTATTCCACTTCTAGTATTTCCACCAAAGATGAAAAATGTCACAAACTTCTTCATATTTGGATGACTGCTTCTTTACATTTCTAAAAGGCCAACTTGAAGAACATAGATGCAACAAAATATGAGGCACTTCCACAAGGCATATTCCTCATTACGTGTAAATTATTTTATATATCTTTTTGGTCCAGATACCCTATCAATTTAAACTACTTGTTATTGTTGTTTGGTAATATATTAACATTTGTATTACCTTGAATTGCAGTTCTGTAATGCTATGTGGTTCTGGCAGAACAACTACATACTGCTGGAAGTAATGATGTCATAATACTATGGCCGGCAATTGCGAGACATTTTATTTCCAAACAGTAATTAGACTAAACTACTCTCCAAGTCACACCACTAGGACAACTTATTATAGTGGTTTTATGCTGATCCAGGGTGCGCTAAACATAACTACTAATAAACAGCAAAGGATAGTGAAAATAAACCACCACTCACCAAAGTTGAAGGCTGCTGGTGTAGAAATTTCACTGAATGATATACTTTCTTGACCATAACATCTCCCACCACATAAAAAAGGAATTAGATTGTTCACATTTTTATTCAGTTTTTTATTTTGCCAGACATGATCTCACAAAGTGATTTAAAAAGTGTCAATCCAGTAATTTCTGTGGGAACTTTACCTGAAATTCACCTCTGCCATAGCTTTACCTTGTTTATGTGAAGTACTAGGATGCTTGAATATTAAACTTTGACAGTTTAAATTGGCCGCTAATTATGCCTCTGTCATGGCTTTTTATATTTCCAAATTTTGTGTGTATTGTTTATATGTTGTTGTTTTTATTTTTCCATATACTGCATTTTTTAACCGACTTCAAAAAAGGAGGAGGTTCTCAATTCTTCTGATTTTTTTTTGTAGGCCTGTTTTATCAGCGATTTGATGTAAATGTTCCAGTGCTTCTTCTGCTACCTGCTTGCTGATGATAAATATTGTCAGATTATCCACAATTGACAGGCATTTTATGACGGTTTTGGTATCACATTTTCTCAGAAAATTCTACAAAACTTTCTTGTATTATTTCCCTTGAAGTCTTCCTCAATGTCTTGTATCTTGTTTTTGTCATATACAGGTTTTTCTTTTCTAATTTGTTTTGAAGTTTTTTTTTTCTGAACTGTGTGAAATTGCTGACATGTTTCTGTTGTTCTGTTACTGTTGAATAGAGTCCATGCATGAATCCTTACATAAATAGCCTCATCACACATCAGATTCCACCATATGTATGTATCATACCAGGGTGAGGAAGATGTGAATTATCTGGCTGGGGGGGGGGGGGGGGTGTCTGATATGTTGGCAGGCCAGTTCACGTCACTGAGGTGTGGAGGGATCTGACTTGAGAGTTGTAAGGGCTGACGACAGGGTGGTCTAGATCTTGACAGTATACCATTCGTTCTGATGGTTAACTGGTTTGTGGTGAACCTGATGTGAGAACTACGGCAGGTGAGCCGGTACATGAGACGGGAACTGAGCGTGGTGGTGTAACGGATAGCGTTCTGGCATCACATTCGGGAGGACGGCGGTTCGAATCCCCGTCCGGGCATCCAGATTTGGGTTTTCCATGGTTTCCCCAAATCACTCCAGGCGAATGCCGGGATGCTTCCTTCAAAAAGGCTATGGCCAAATTCCTTCCCACCCATCCTTTCCCATCTCTAAAGACCACATTGTTAGAGAGACGTTAAACAGTTAAAAAAAATATTGAGATGGGACGTGGTACCAATGGCGTGGCCTGTGATGGGACGACGTTGCTATAGTTTGCTTGTTCTGAAACAAGGCCAGTTACAAGGGAAGGAGCTGTAGGATATTTTAGGACATTAGATAATTGTTATTTGTGCACATGTATGTTGTATAGGTTATGTTTTACTGCTGGTGATGTGGTGATAGTGGGAAGAATGCAACACTTTTCAGGAAAATATCTGAGAAAGTCATAGGCAAGATGAAAAATATGTTCAGGAAATCCAGGCCAATAGAGAACCGGATGAGAGGCAGGATTGTGACAGGTTTTTGCGTTGTGTATTTTGGTGCAGTGGCTTGAATTATCTGTTTTTGTACCAGTTCCAGAGGATAACAAAGTATGGTATGTAACCGATGGGGTCAGTTTGTCGGAGTGGAGGGTAAAGGATTCCCCGTCGGAGCAGGTGAGTCTGCCTCGGGTTGCTGGGCTGTGAGGGATGTGGATGGCAGCTATCAAAGTGAAGACGTTACTGTAGGTATGATGTGGTCAGAGGTGTGTAAGTGATCGTTGTGTGCAGAGATGCCAATGTGGAAGCAGGTGACGTGGTTGTGAAGTTCGGGCAGTGGATGTTGCTCATTAAGTTTAAGGAGGACGTTACCACAGCAGATTTATAACTATCATTTAATTATAAATAACTATTGTAAGCCCGTGACCATTTTTGCGTATCATTGTGGGTCTAGAATAGTTCCAGCTCTTAGGATCAAAGATTATAATAGATTGACCTGTTCTGAACAAATATGAACTTCACCCTTGGGTGAATAAAATCTCTGGATCTTGAAGAACTCAGAAGTATTAGTAGACGTAGGTATTAAACACGGACAGGAACGATCGCATTATCGCATAATTCTTTGAAAGGTCGTAGATTCAAACTTGCTGAAATACAAACTTGACTTGTATTTTACCTTTAAAGTTCACTCTGCAAAATTTAAAAAATTCCCGTTTTCTTCGAAAGCGTCACATTGTTTTTTTTTATTGAGATGGTGCCAAAACTCATAATGTAATCACTGCTCATAATAACTGTAATGGCCAGAAACCTTAATACACATTCTATATTATTAAACAGTTGAGCAACTCCAAAGAAATACTCTATTCGGCAACATATTTGGTCTGATGTCCATTTTAAATAGCCTAATAACTAACGTTCAGCGAACTTGAACAAAGACCATTAACGAAAGTAGTCAGTAAAATACCTAAAAAGCAAATAAACTATAATGTATAAAAGTTTGGTTAAGCAACAACATTAGTGAAAGTTTAAATTAAATTGAAATTTATTCTAAGCCAGAAGGTCAGTTGGCATTCGTGGTTACAACAGAGACCATGAGTATTTTAATTTTTTTTAAAAGTTTTTTTTATGTTGCTTTCATTAGCAACATGTTACTGAAAAGCAGTTCCACTTTTTTTCAACTGTAGTGATTGTCGATATTTTTTTAACTGTGGAATGCAACTAAAAGAAAACTTAATGAATGTATTATGGCAATTAATTTGGTAGCAGTTGCTTAGTTATTAAATTGTGGACATATCATTAGAAGAAATTCGAGGTTATCTGTGATGGCTGTTGATTTGTGAGCGAAGGTTGACACGTGAAACCGTTCTCCAGCCAATAGCTGTTGAGGCGAATGAGTGAGTGAGCTTAGGACATTATATGATAGATACGTTGCCACTCATACATTGTTAGGATTTGTTGTTTTGAATCCTGGTGAGCACATCTATTTGGCTGTACTCATATACATGACTGAAAAACACACACAGTCTTTCCCAGTCACTAGACCAGGTGATATGTCTCCCCCAACATCTTTGTTGGTGAAGCTAAAATATTTTAATAAAACCTGAATGCTGGAGTATTTCAATATTTTTCTGTATGTTAAATGTAGGTAAAGTGACATTATGAGTGAATGATGGAATGGTATCTCTTGTTTAGTGGTAACAAGATGCTTTATTTTTGTGTCAAGGTGTCTTTTTAACTTTAAATTTGTCTTATTTTCATACCTCTACATTCTTGCACCTTGGACCTGTAGATTGTTTACTGTCTGTGGTTGTTAGTATAGTTTAGTGTTAAAATTGTTAATTTTCAGTTTTAACAGTTGGCAGAAGTGTAAGGCTAGAGCGGCATCTAGTTCTTCCTTTGACTACTGTCAGTCATTCACTAAATTGCCTCAATTCCCTGAACACCAGCAGTTTCCTGTCAGTGGTGTTACGTAACGTCGGTGGACTCGGTTTCCAGGTGTGACTCTGCCGGTGTTCGAGTCGTACCAGGACGGGACGGACACGTACGAGCTGGCGGGGTTGGCGCGCGGCGGGCAGCAGCTGGCCAAGCTGAAGAAGAACTACCAGGCGGCGGTGCGCCTGCTGGTCGAGTTGGCGTCCCTGCAGACGTCGTTCGTCACACTCGACGAGGTCATCAAGATCACCAACCGCAGGGTCAACGCCATCGAGCACGGTATGACATTTTCACCATAGTTCATCTATTTGTATATTTCTATTGTAATTTTCTTATTGTATGCATATGTGTTAAAAAAACTGTAATGTTGTGAGTTGTTTTATTATATTTGTGCAAAGTATGATAGATTCCCTTTGTATGTAACATGATTAATTTTAATATATACTGAGTTTGTCAGATTCGTCTGTTGCATTGTATTGGGCAGTCATTTGAATTGTGGAGATGCTGTTATTTGTGCAAATCAATTGTGAAGGAATTTTGTATGATGTGAAAATATTACACCTACAAGTTCCCACTTCACCATTCATCAATATATATATGAGTGTATATATTTAATGTGGTGTATACATTTGCTGTAATCAAAAAATGCTCCACAGCATTAGAATATTGTTTACTGTCTGGGATTGTTAGTAAGTTTGGTGTTAAAATTAGTTATTTTCAGTTTTAACAGTTGGCAGAAGTGTAAGGCCAGACTGGCTGGCAGCAGAAAAGGGGAAAGAAAGGGTTGTGGCAGATGCGAGTGACGGAACTAAAGTGGAGCATGTGCTCTGTATATGATGTAAGTTACTAATGTCGAATTATCAATGCGTATAAAGTGTGTAATGAAAGTGTGTTGAAGAAATGGAAGAATTTAAGTATTAAATATCTTCAGTAAAAAAGTGTCCTGTGTTGTGATCATTGACTAACAAGTGGTTTACCTACACGAACCTGTTGATAAATTACTTTGACTGGTTTGATGCGATCCTCCATCCCTTCCTATCTTGTGCCAACCTCTTCAACTCAACATATCCATTACAACCGACGTCCTCAATTATTGGCATCATATATTCTAATATCTGTCTTCCTTTACAGTTCTTACCTTCGACTGTTCCCTCCACTAACAAATTAATCAATCCAGCAGCACCGAGCGGGGCGGTGTAACGGTTAGCGTTCTTGCCTCGCATTCGGGAGGACGGCGGTCCGAATCCCCGTCCGGGCATCCAGATTTGGGTTTTCCATGGTTTCCCAAATCACTCCAGGCAAATGCCGGGATGCTTCCTTCAAAATGCCATGGCTGAATTCCTTGCCCCCATCCTTGCCCCCCATCCTTTCCCATCTCTAAAGACCTCGATGTTAAAAAGAGACGTAAAGCAGTTAAAAAAAAAAAAAAAAAAAAAAACAATCCAGCAAGTCTCAAAATATGACCTACCAGCGTGTCTCTTCTTTCTGTAAGCTTCTTCCACAAACTTGTTTCCTCTCCCCTCATTTCCAAAACTCGTTCATTTTGTACTCTGTCTGTCCACTTTTACATGGAATGAACTGGGACCTTTGGTCAAACTGAATCTACCATTGACTGGGAATAGTTGTGCTCAGCTTCTTAGGACCTTCATATTCCAGGATGACATTGCACTACGTCACTGGGCCAAAATCATTCACTATTGGTACGAGAAACATTCTGGACAATTTCATTGAATGATTTGGTTACCTAGATCACTAGACATGAATCCAATTGAACGTACCTGGGATACGGTTGAAAGGTGAGTTCGTGCACAGCGTCCTGCACCGGCAACACTTTCACAGTTATGGATGGCTGAAACGTACCCGAATATTTCTCTGGGGGTTTTCTGACTACTTGCTCGGTCGATGCCACGTTGGATTGCTGCACTTGCCCACCTAACATAGGGAGGTACCCTATGATTTCTAAAACTTCTTTCAGTATTTCGTTAAAAAGGAAAACAACTCAGGGTACCAAAACTGATATTGATAAATGTAATGGCAATGTGGAACCTTTGTTTAGAATTATTTGAAAGATGCTTAGTAACTTTTGTACCGGTCAGTGTTTGGTTAATAATGTGTGAAAGGAATTACTTTTGCATCCATAGTTAACGTGATTTGAATATTGATGATTTTCAAAAATGGGAAGCCCATCTTTCCATAGAATTCCCATCCAGTACACATCATGTAGTTTACACCTGAACTCACCATTTTTCCCATTTCTGCTATCACATATTTGTGCTTACACTTTTCTTATTGTGTAAGATGATGTCCACTGTGAATGAAACAATGATTCAGAGATTGAGTATTTCAAAACAACATACAAGTATGCATTTTTCAGTTTCACAGGCTGTTAAACTGCAGGGCTTCGATTGACGTGTGAAGAACCTTTCGTGTTGTGATGGAAATATTTTTCTCGTTTCAGTAATCATTCCCCGCATTGAGCGCACACTGGCCTACATCATTTCTGAACTTGACGAGTTGGAACGAGAAGAATTCTACAGGTAAGGCAGCACTGTATGATGATCAAGTTTACTCTCTCGATTTTTCCTTAAAATTATTTTGAAACACATTAATGGGATAAATACTTAAGCTTTCTTATCAACTGATTAACACTTGTAAAAATTAGGAGGTTACGGTTGAAATGTTCCTTTTTTTCGCGTGCTTTTAGTACCCAGTTAACAAAAAAATATAACTTAGTCTTGGTTTTACCCTACATAGCGTCCAAATAGCTCGTTTCTGTGCTATGAAAACTTTTTTTCTTTTCAAATATTGTACCCAAAAAAATATGCCAAATGACATGACTTAATGAAAATAAGAAGAGTTCACCTGTTTTTAGAGAACGTGTTGGTATTTTAAGTGTATGTAACTTATTCACTAGTAATGTGGCATGTTTTTGACAACGTAGTTCCATATCTATTTGAATGCCAAGGAATTTTATAATCTTTGCTTTCAAGATAGTATTGTATGTATGTATGTATGTTTGTTTGGGCAAACTAGGACCACGTTAAGCCTTTGTTTAGCTTTAAGTTTCCTTGTAGATGTGTACACATCGCATTACAACTAGGGTTGTTAAACCAAGAGGGGAACTACAGTTTAATGTGGAATCTGTACCACAGAACGTCCTGGTTTAGCTCGTCTGATCAAACACAATTCTCAAAATTCACGCACCTATCGAGATTCGAACCCACAATGCTAATGTTTTTAACGCACGCACCTTAACCACTGAGCTACCAGAAATGGTGTGTTTAGTTTACCTATGCTTTGTCACGTATACATGTAACTGATTATCTATTATGCACTGAGCCCAGTCAGTGTCTTTCCACAGTGTTTCAGATTTTTTCAACGGTTTCCTGAAATCGCTGGGGTTTTTCTACAAACGGCCATAACCAAATTTCTTCCCATTTCTTGGCACCTAGTCCCCTTCCACCTCTAATGAACTTGATGTCAACAAAGCTGAAAGCCCTAATCAAATAACCTGCTACTGAGTATTACGGCCCCCACAGCCCGTCATTATTTATTTATGATTTTTGTTGACAGACTGAAGAAGATTCAGGACAAGAAACGCGAGGCCCGCGCCAAGGCTGAGGCGCACGCCGAAGACATGAAACAGGAGGCCATCCGCGCAGGTCGCGACTCCACCGCTCCGAGCATGCTGGACGAGGGAGACGACGACCTGCTGTTCTAGGTCGGCCCGTGTAGAATTCAGCAGTAAACAGGTGTACGTCCAGGTGTCGGCAACAGATACCTCCCTTTGTGTCTAATTTGGGGGAAGGCTAAAAATTAATGCAGGTAGGGAAAATATGAGAATGTTTACGGCACCATGTGATTTTCCATTTTTTTCTACCTGTAAACTGGACTGCCACAAATGTACCGCCGGTTGTCTGTAGCACAGAATCTTGCCCTTGTGTAGAGGGACAGTGCGGCTGAGATCCATTAGGCCAGAATTTTACTGATGTGGACTTTCAGCTAAGTGGTATTTCCCATCACTCCAAAATTCTTATTGTAATTAAATGAACTCTTGAAATACATAACTAGTACACAAGTGCTGGTAATATCAAAAAATACATAATTTAAAATGCTTGGTCGTTAATGTTGTTGAAACATGTTGTGAACCATATCTTGTATAAAAATTCTGTCTCAGTATATCATTTAGAAAATTTGACTTTTCTTGATCAGATTTTAAGCTTTAATGTCTATAACTGATAATACATTTATTTACCAAATAATAAAAATCTTATGATTGCAGTTATTTTGATAGTCCCTTCCCCAGCTGTCTTTTCGTTTTCATGTAGGTAATATGTTATGATTTTGCTAAACACACCCACAGACATTAAAAGCATGAGCTCTTAAACCACAGTATTTACACTGTCATCTGATTGTTAAAACATATTTAAGTTGTTGATAGGTTAAATTTAATGTTCCGAATTAAGCTCAGATGGCACTGGATATTTCACTTCTGCTTCATTATAGACAAATCCTTAATTCTTTTCTTGTGGTTTCTGCAAGTGCTGTTGTGTTTCAATGTTCTGTAAAGGCAACACTTTTTAAATGTAGTTCCTTGTTATTGTTTGATGCATATTAAATTTTTACTGTTTATTCAGTCTAAAAAGCTTGAGGAAATAAAAAAAAAATATTGATTATAAACCATGTGCTGTATTAAAAATGTGTCCTAATGTATTGATTGATTTAATGCTCAGTATTAGAAGAAATTGCTTGTAATGTGTATATTTTTGTAGATACCTTTATCAGATGTTGATTATTTCATTCCATTGGTGTACAGTAATAGCAGATGTAGAAAGTCTTCAGGGGAATAAAATGTTGAACAATTTATTTATTTATTATTAATTTACTCCAATCGGCATTATACGTAAATATACTATCCATTTCAAAAATATCAGATCACCTAGAATTGATACCTGAGATTTGCAGTCAGAAGTTGGATTGTTTGAAAATAACATAATGTTACACAATAGGAGCAAAACGGTAGAAGATTGATCGGAGTTAAGGTGTTCTGGACCGGCTGTCTCCTTGACTTGGTCTGCATATGCTAAAGATAAATGCAAAGACGAGTCTGCTTATAATGTACACAGATAAAAAAACTAAAGGTTGATTATAATTATAAGGGGAAGGAATTGCTTGTTGAAGATATGAAATGTAAATACCTTGGATTACACTGACCTCTACTGAGCATGACATGTTGGACAGGTAGTAGGAAAGGCAGTTAAAAGGCATATGCTGTATTGGTGTAAGAATCCATTCATGTGGCAGGGTGGGATGTGGCCACATCTTTCCCCCTGCCATATGTCTCGCCTCCCGCATGACTAAGACGTATGTCGAAATATGGTGCAATTTATGTTTTTGTGTTTTTACGTGTCTCGCCCTCCTGTCTTCATCTGTGGTAAGTGACGGGTAGCTGTTTATTTTCCCTATCCTATCTTATTGTAAGAATTAAAAGAAATACATGGAAGGGAAAATATGAGCATGACGACAAGCTGGCAACTGATTTCAGGCACTAGGGTGCGGGAAGATTTTCGTCCGTAGTAGGGGGGTCAGGGATTGGAATATGTTACCAAGAGAACTTTGAATAATTTACCAAAAATGTTGAAGTATTTAAAGTTGAAATATGTAGAACTCAAAAGTATGTGGGTACAGGAAAGGAGGGGAAACAGGTGTGCAAGGAAATTGCGACCAAAGGGTACGCTCTGTTGCAATTAAATTAAATTATACTTTGATCAATCTATTGCTTGAATATGGTAATGTAGTGTGGGACTCACATTTTGGATATCAAATACAGGAGTTGAGGCGGAGCAAAGAAGGGCTCTCTGGAAATTAGTACAGAACACAATCAGTAACTGGTATAATTTTTATTTATTTCATGTCTCAAACATATTGTTACACAATTACAAACATCAAATTGAACTTTTCCAATTCCAGTGCATTTTCTGAGGCCTCATAGATCATCTTCCTAGCAGGATACTGGACACTGAAGCATGTGCTGTCCACTCCTGATGTGACTAAAGAACTGGAATGTGATTCACTGGAAGACAGGAGGAAGGTGAAGAGGGTCATGGGCAGTGCTAGAAATTCGTTTATAAATCCAGGAGTATTTGTTACTCCTAACTTTCAGACTCAAATATTCAGGCTTAATTATACTATAACTAGCCGATACCCGCGACTACGTACGCGTGGACTTAGAATTTCATTGCCAGAATTGAATATAGAAAGCTGTTAGTAACTTAGGATTGGTACCAAACAACACCGAGTCGGCATAATATGACAGGAAAACCATCAGTATATCATTCTACTGTCGAACCTGTCTCATAAAGAGAATCAGTTTCCAGCACATATACAAACAGAAAAACAAATGAAGGTGTGTGGATGTGTATGGGGAAAGGGGGGGGGGGTAGTAGAGTTAACTAAGATCATCTTTATTTCAGCTTGGTCTATTAATCTTCAGCCCGAGCATCCGATTCTTGGATTTTATAATAACGTTAACTGTTTGGGCTCTGCTAGCATGTCAAAAAAGAAGACAAAATAAACTGGTGCCAGAAACATTCACGCAGACACAAAGTAATGGTACAATGCAGAGCAAATCGACATCAACACCAAAATAGGATTTGTCTCTAAACGAAATTTACTAACAAATCATACACCAACAGACTGCGTGAGAAGAACAGCTTGAGCAACGGACTTAATATTACAGACCAACCCACGCATCCGTTCGTTTGACACCATTCAATAAGTTCCGAAACATCGTAACTAAAACTGTTATTCATACCAAAAGAATGTCGTGTGTCCTTCCTGCAGATGTAAAGTATTTCCTTGTCAAATACCATCAATATCAGTATAGCCATTTAGACGACTTAACAAAAAGACAGAGACTTACTTTCACATATACACTAACTGCAAGAGAAACAACGGCAGAGTGATCAATACAGCGTAAAAAAGAGTACACCTACAGCATTTTATTTAATTTCATTTAATTGCAATGGAGCACACGCTCCGGTGGCAATGTCCCTGCACCCACCTAAATTTGCCCTCTACAAATTTTAAATTTAAATTCTTTTAACGTTTTCGGTTAGTTATTCATCAATCCCCTTGGTAACTCATTCCAATCCTTGAAACCCTTACCTAATAAAGAAAATCTTCCCACACCCTTGTGCCTGAAATTGAGTGCCAGCTTGTGGTCATGGTCATCTTTTCCCTTCCATGCACTACTTTTCATACCTATTGCAATATCTTTCCATGCCTCATCGCCAGTATACGCCCAGTACACTCCCATGACCCTCCTCATCCTCCTCCTGTCTTGCAATGAATCCCATTCCAGCTCCTTTATCATATCTGTCACTGATTGCATTCTGCGATAATTTCCAGAAACAAATCTAGCAGCCCTTCTTTGCACCTTCTCCAACTCCTGTATTTGATACTCAAAATGTGGGTCCCATGCTACACTACCATATTCGAGCAATGGTCTGACCAAAGTTTTGTGACCCAATTCCTTTACTTCTCTCGTGCATCCCCTCATCGCTCTCTCCAACAAGTGCAGGATTTTGAAACCTTTTCCTACCACCTGTCCAATATGTCCAGCCCAGTTAAGCTTGTTATCAAATGTAATGCCAAGATATTTACATTTCAAGTCTTCAGTAAGCAATACTTTCCCCACCTTATATTCGTAATTAACCTTTTGTTTTTTATTTGTGTATCTAATTAGGTGACTCTTCTTTGCATTTATCTTCATCCCATGTTTACCAACCCAACTAGATATCCTGTCCGGATCACCCTGCAACTGTTTACAGTCCTCTATCGTTTTGATCCTTTTATACAGCATTATGTCATCTGCATTATTAGACCGCTTATGATTTGCCAAGGATTTCATCCCTAAAATTGTGATATCTACAGTTTAATATGGAATCTGAAAAACTGACCCAGGCATGGCTAATACGATCAAAAATAATTCTTATAAATATTTGTTTCCATCGCGATCTGAACGGGGAACTATGGAAAAACATTAGCCATCAAGTGCATTAACCACTGAGCTACCAGGGCGCGGTACTGTAAGGTACTACACAGTTTTACAGATCCTAGGTGTCGGTCTATGTTCGTTTCAGTAATTTTTCTAATTTACATGACAATATGTAGTATTTAAAATAAGATAGGATAGAGAAAATAAACAGATACCCGTCACTTACCACAGATGAAAGCAGGAGGGCGAGACGAACACGTAAAAACACAAAAACAAACAAATTGCACAGTATTTCGACTTCAGTCGAAGTCATGTGGGAGGCGAGATATGGCAGGGGGAAAGATGTCTCGCCTCTCACACGATTAAGGCTCATGCCTAAATACTGCGTATTTGTGTTTTTTTGTTTGTGTTTATACGTGTTCATCTCGCCCTCCTGCCTTCATCTGTGGTAAGCGACGGGTAACTGTTTATTTTCCCTATCCTATCTTATTTTCAGTGCCTCGCGGCAGTTTCTTTGTTTCCATTATCCAATCATATATATTATTTCTATAAGGTATTTTTTTGTCACAAGCCTATATCTTCCTTCATACTTAACCGAAATCAATGAATGAGGTGTCATTTTAAAGCTTATGGTCGCCACTTTGGTTAAATCGTATTTTAAACAAGAAAGTTTTCGAAATTCGACCCTTAAAGGACAAAAATTTAAATTTTAAAAAAATGCTGTTTTCTGTGTTACGAGTCAGGTATCTCCCTGGATACCTATCTGAAACCGTTTTATGAAGTATCGTTTTAAAGATTAAGATCTCCGCTTTAGTGACGTCATATATTAAGCCAGAAAGTTTTCGGAATTCGACCCTTAAAGGGCAAAAATATCAATATTTTTGCAGTGCATTTTTGTGTCACGTGCGATTTATCTCCCTTAATATCTAACCGATATAGATAAATGAGGTATCATATTAAAGAATAAGGTCTCCGCCATGGTAACATTATATTTTAAGAAAGGAATTTTTCGTAATTCGACCCTTATAGGGCAAAAATGTCACTTTTTCTAAAATGCGTTTTTTTGTATCTCGAGCCATTTATCTCCCTGAATATCTAACCAAAATCGACAAATGAGGTAGGATTATGAGGAGTAATGTCTCAGCTTTGTGTCATCGTATTTTATGAAAGAATGTGTTTGGAATTCAACCCTTAAAGGGAAAAAGTATAAATTTTTCCATAACGCATTTTTGTGTCACGAGCGATTTATCTCCCTTAATATCTAATCGATATAGATAAATGAGGTATCATATTAAAGAATAAGGTCTCCGCCATGGTAACATTATATTTTAAGAAAGCAATTTTTTGTAATTCGACCCTTATAGGGCAAAAATGTCACTTTTTCTAAAATGCGTTTTTTGTATCTCGAGCCATTTATCTCGCTGGATATCTAACCAAAATCGATAAATGAGGTAGGATTATAAGGAGTAATGTCTCAGCTTTGTGTCATCGTATTTTATGAAAGAATGTGTTTGGAATTCAACCCTTAAAGGGAAAAAGTATAAATTTTTCTATAACGCATTTTTGTGTCACGAGCGATTTATCTCCCTTAATATCTAACCGATATAGATAAATGAGGTATCATATTAAAGAATAAGGTCTCCGCCATGGTAACATTATATTTTAAGAAAGCAGTTTTTTGTAATTCGACCCTTATAGGGCAAAAATGTCACTTTTTCTAAAATGCGTTTTTTGTATCTCGAGCCATTTATCTCCCTGGATATCTAACCAAAATCGACAAATGAGGTAGGATTATGAGGAGTAATGTCTCAGCTTTGTGTCATCGTATTTTATGAAAGAATGTGTTTGGAATTCAACCCTTAAAGGGAAAAAGTATAAATTTTTCCATAACGCATTTTTGTGTCACGAGCGATTTATCTCCCTTAATATCTAATCGATATAGATAAATGAGGTATCATATTAAAGAATAAGGTCTCCGCCATGGTAACATTATATTTTAAGAAAGCAATTTTTTGTAATTCGACCCTTATAGGGCAAAAATGTCACTTTTTCTAAAATGCGTTTTTTGTATCTCGAGCCATTTATCTCGCTGGATATCTAACCAAAATCGATAAATGAGGTAGGATTATAAGGAGTAATGTCTCAGCTTTGTGTCATCGTATTTTATGAAAGAATGTGTTTGGAATTCAACCCTTAAAGGGAAAAAGTATAAATTTTTCTATAACGCATTTTTGTGTCACGAGCGATTTATCTCCCTTAATATCTAACCGATATAGATAAATGAGGTATCATATTAAAGAATAAGGTCTCCGCCATGGTAACATTATATTTTAAGAAAGCAATTTTTTGTAATTCGACCCTTATAGGGCAAAAATGTCACTTTTTCTAAAATGCGTTTTTTGTATCTCGAGCCATTTATCTCCCTGGATATCTAACCAAAATCGATAAATGAAGTAGGAATATAAGGAGTAATGTATCAGCTTTGTGAAATTATATTTTAAGAAGGAATGTTTTTGGTATTCAACCCTTAAACGAAAAAAGTATAAATTTTTCTATAACCGATTTTTGTGTCACGAGCGATTTATCTCCCTTGATATCTAACCGATATAGATAAATGAGGTATCATATTAAAGAATAAGGTCTCCGCCGTGGTAACATTATATTTTAAGAAAGAATTTTTCGTAATTCGACCCTTAAAAGGGCAATTTTTCAAAAATGCGTTTCTTTTGTGTCTCAATTTTAATTATCTCCCTGGATATCTAACCCAAATCTAAAAGTCAAGTATGATTATGAGGAGTAATGTCTCAGCTTTGGTGACATCTTATTTTAAGAAAGAAGTTTTTTGGAATTCATCCCTTAAAAGGGAAAAGTATAAATGGTTCTACAGCGCATTTTTGTGTCACGTGCTATTTATCTCCCTTGACATCTTACTGATATAGATAAAGGAGGTATCATATTAAAGACTAACGTCTCCTCCGTGGTAACATTATATTTTAAGAAAGAATTTTTCGTAATTCGACTCTTAAAAGGGCAAAATGGTCAATTTTTCAAAAATGCGTTTCTTTTGTGTCTCAACTTTAATTATCTCCCTGGATATCTAACCCAAATCTAAAAGTCAAGTATGATTATGAGGAGTAATGTCTCAGCTTTAGTGACATCATATTTTAAAAAAGAAGTTTTTTGGAATTCAACCCTTAAAGGGAAAAAGTATAAATGGTTCTACAACGCATTTTTGTGTCATGAGCCATTTATCTCCATTAATATCTAACCGAAATAGATAAATATGGTATCATTCTAAAAATTAAGGTTTCCGCTGTGGTATTATCCCCTTTTAGAATTGAATTTTTCTGAATTGAACTCTTAAAGGGCATAAATATCAGTATTTCTAAAATTCCTGTTTTGTGTCTCAAGTCATTTATCTCCCTTGATAATTAAACGAAATGATAAACGAGGTATCATTATAAAGATTGAGGTCTTCGTAAGGTTCGGTTAAACCAGATTTTAAGAAAGAATTTTTTCAAAATTCTAACCTTAGAGGGCAAAAGTATTAATATTTCCACAACGAATTTTTCTGGCACGATCTATTTATATCCCTTGATACCAAATTAATAAATGAGATATCATTTTGAATATTAAATTTTCCGCTTTGTCACATCATATTTTAAGAAAAATCTTTCTCCAAATTCATTCAACCCTTAAGGAGCAAAAATATCATAATTTCTAGAACTTTTTCTAACTTGGTAACTAACCGAAATCGATAAATGAAGTTTCATTTTAAAGACAAAGGTAGCTTCTTTGGTCACCACATATGTTATAAAAGATTTTTTTTGGAATTTGACCCTTAAAGGGCAAAGTATCTATTTTATTCGCGAAATTTTCACACGGGTCGTCTAGTATGTAGTATTTATACAGAAAAAAGTACTCTATGTCCATTCTAATGCCAAATCGCATCGCCTTGTGAAATTTAATCATGATCCGTTTAGCTGAAGAAACATAACCAACAGACAGAGAGAGAGACAGTTACTTTTGCATTTATAATATTAATATAGATTATGAAAATGCAGATTTTATAGCCTCAACCTACTCCAACACAATTTAAAACTGCAAATAGATCTAGACAAAAATAATATGGTATGCATGTGCCAATATGTTATTTACCAAAATTGTGAAATAGGTTAGTACAATTATTGAATTTTGCACATAGATCTTCATCTTTTGAGGTAACTTGTTTGATTCCTAAATATTTTTGATTTTTTCCCAGTTCATCATCGGAGGATTCTTTCGTTTTAAATACAAATAAATCAAGATTTAAACTAAAAATTTGAAAATTTTTTCCTTGACATAAAAATTCTAAGAATAATTTTACTTCACAGGTTTGGACCATAATTTATCAGCGAAATCACTGAAACAAAAACATCCAGTTTACTTAATATTCCGTAGCTGCTTGCCTTTACAACTCGTATAAAGTTAAAGTCAGTAATTTTTTGAAACATCTTCACTTCCTTTGTAAATCAAATAACACATGCACTATACTACTTCGCGTGGTACTTCCCCCACAATGTTCCGCATATTCTGAATTTTAGAAACATATTATAGATCAACAATACGACAGGAACTATGATTGAAATTTTTTTCAACTGCTAACGTCTCTTAACAGTTAAGGATGGGGGGCAAGGAATGGGAAGGAATTCGGCCATGGCCTTTTAAAGGAAGCATCCCGGCATTTGCCTGGAGTGATTTGGGAAACCGTGGAAAACTCAAATCTGGATGGCCGGACGGGGATTCGAACCGCCGTCTTCCCGAATGCGAGGCCAGAACGCTAACCGTTACACCACCACGCTCAGTATGATTGTAATTAATTATTACAATTAAACCTTGAATACACAAAATTGAAAATGAAGTTCTCAAACGTAATTTTTTAATTTAAGTTTTATTAATAGCGCTATCACTGGGACTCGTGAAGGAATTGTAGTTTTCATCTGAAAACTGTTGCACATGTTCGTTGGGTGATATTATATAATATAGGTTGCTCTTAGAGCTGTAAAATATATCCATCCTCACAAACTTCACTCGAAAAGTGCCATAACGAAAGGTGGCGAGTGACTGGGAGAAAGCATGTAGCCATGTATAATGATAACGCTATCATTCCTTCGAATGTTATTAATTAATTTGTTTCTATTACATCCATTAAGATAGTGTATAATGCACAAACTTCACGCAAAATAAAAAACAAAAAAACTGCTTTAACAGTACACACTAAGTGATGAGAGAACGCCAATTGCTGTCATATGCGACATCCAGTGATAATAATATTACGTGCAACAAAATGCATCAATGACCAACAACGATGAAAACAAAACCAATTTTATCATAAAAACAAAATTTATAATTCATTAAGCTACGAAACGAAGTGTCTATGTCCATTTTGGTACAGGCTGCATTCCAACCTATCCACAGGCGCCGCTTATGATTTCTCTTGAAAATAATGTTAAATGTTTAATTAATCCAAATTTCTAGCCAATTATGATTTAACAACCAAACACCATATTGGTAAAGGCTGCATTTCAAGTATAAAAACTAAATTCCTTCAACCTAATGCTGAAACAAGCATGTTGCCTCACTTTCAACCTAAACATAAGCTACGTTAATATTTCCGCAACCTACTTTGTCATGCCGTAGAACATTAACATCTTAGACATAACATGCGGATATGTTTCTTGACGATGTACGAGTTATCGTTGGACGTCGCATATGTGTACGTAAATGAGGCAATCAACGTTCGCTTATGGTTCAAAGTTTTTTTTAGTGTGTAATCTTTTCCATATTTATACTTTTATAGCAACATATTCCCAAATAATATCATTCAAAGACAGTGTGCATGGTCATTATACTTCACAATAAGGCTTCTCCCAGTTGCTCGCGGTATAGCGTTACGGCATTTTTCGAGTGAAGTTTGTGAGGTATCTATACATTTCACACCTCTAAGAGCAACATATATTAAATAGTATCAGCAAATGAACATGTGCAACAGTTTTCAGACCAAAACAACAATTACTTGATGGGTCCCAGTGATTGCGCTATTGCCTAAGTTTTGAAGCTTAAGCGTATTTTCTATGCCTTTGACGGAGATTGCAACAAAAAAATTCAGGCGTCACACAGCCTCTGAAAAATCTTTTAATTTTAAATGATATGCAATGGAAGACCATCCCGCTTTAATTTAAAATGATATGCAATGGAAGACCATCCCGCTTTAATTTTAAATGATATGCAATGGAAGACCATCCTGCTTTAATTTTAAATGATATGCAATGGAAGACCATCCCGCTTTAATTTTAGACAATCCTGCTTTAATTTTAAATGATATCCCGCTTTAATTTTAAATGATATGCAATGGAAGACCATCCTGCTTTAATTTTAAATGATGTGCAATGGAAGACCATCCCGCTTTAATTTTAAATGATGTGCAATGGAAGACCATCCCGCTTTAATTTTAAATGATATGCAATGGAAGACCATCCCGCTTTAATTTGATTTAACTGTGATGGATCACTCACTCCGGAGGTAATTTTCCTACAAAACCATTTTTTCCTTTCCCACCTACTATTAAAAAATGGTTCCAACCTCTTAGACTTTGGATTAACTGCTTCGATATGACGTTTTCTGCACGTTTTAAAGAAAAGCGTACACAAATCGAATTAAAATTACGATTAAACTACGAAATACTGTAAGATTCCAAAAACACAACAAATATTTTAGGTTGAGGGAACATATCAACGTGGACTGTTCCTCCCCCCCCCCCCCTAGCGGTTATATTGACATACTGCCTGGACCACAACAAAAGTTTCGTCAAATTTCCTCTCACGGCGTTCTCGTTGAAATGCCGTATCTGCATACAACGAAATCTCCTCTATTGCTCGAACAAGCCGAGCCAGCACTCACAATGCAGAGGGAGTTATTCCAGTATTCGTAAATCTTATGTGACCAACGTCTAGAACACATTACAGGGAAGGAATCACCCAACATTTCAAGAGATGTGTATTGATTCTGCTTCGCTAGTGGTTATCCGATAGCTATACGAGTACTTCATGTCTCGGCAGTTTTAATTTAATCTGTGGAGAATTTTTTTTATAAAACATGAATGGGAAACGCAAAGAAGACCGAAGACGTTGATATAAATTTCAAGATATTATTAGTACCACTTTTTTTTATAGGTGGCGGATGTCCAAAGGCTCCGTTGCTTTCTGTTATATTATCCACAGTGTTTACTACAAAACATCTAACTTACCTAATGAAGGAAGATATTTATATACCGGCGTGATGAAGCTCCAAAATTCAAGCTATTTCTTTTTATGAATGATCATATATTTAACCTTTGAGAATGAAAAAAGCGTTACGGCATGGAGGAAAGAAATTCCTCAATGTGTTACGGTATGCAAAGTATATCTTGTATAAGTTTTATTTTTATTTTTAATAGACCGAAGACGTTGATATGCCTAAATTTCAAGACATTATTAGTACCACTTTTTTTATAGGTGGCGGATGTCGAAAATCACCATTGCTTTCTGTTGTATTATCCACACTGTTTACTATAAAACATCTAACTTACCTAATGAAGATATTTATATACCGGCGTGATGAACCTCCAAAATTCAAACTATTTCTTTGACGTCGACAGCGAATACATCAAAACAACGTCACTATGACGTCACGTCAACGCCAGTTAGTGGCGGAATCGCAGTTTAGGATTAAACCA
>CM061918.1:154567306-154657846 GCA_031002005.1 Vandiemenella viatica
AAACAGAGAGGGAACTGAAATTTGCACAATTGTTAGTGTAATTAGGATTTTCCTCATAACTAACAGATTTAATGCTAATCAACTTTGATTCGTTCGATATTATGAAACTTTAGTATTAATATGTACAGCATTCATGTAAATTTTTACCTTTCAAATCAGATGTCTGGAAAGAAGGGGCCAAGTAGAGGACATGAGGGCACTTAGAGAAAACCAATTATCTCGATGTCAACAAACTGCTATGTACAACAAAACCAAACTCTGCTGATATTCTCTATATATTAGTGATATGCACGTTATCTAATGTGCACTGGACTACAGATTTACAATCTCGGTTTTTGAAATCTACTGGATTTCGCAACCTATCGATACAAGAAAATGCGGACACTAGTATTTTGTTGTATTGCTGTTTTGTTAAAAGTATTCATGAAATGACAGTAACTGGAGCCATGCATTGAAAAAAATTAAAAAAAGGAAACACGATGTTTTTTTTTTAATGTGATATTTGATGTTAATCTTGGGTGTTAAATGTTATGCATTAGATGAAAGATTGCAGTACTTGTTTAATAATTTGTTAAATTTCTACATTTTTTGCCGAAATTCATTAGCAAACAGCAGGTTTTTCTTTTAATACTACATCTGATAATTACTTTGTGCTACCTGGTAACTATTAACTTACTTGAACAATACTGCCACAGGTTAGAAGAAGAAATCAGAATACTTCTATAAAAAGAGTGAAGCCATCGAAATGTTGCTACAAACGTAACGGAAGATTTTCAGCACGTGTTCGATCGTGATGTTTCTCTTTGCAGCAAAGAAACGTCCCATGATGGAACGAGGAAAAGCGAAGAATGTACAGAGGCGGATGGGGGACAAGCCTCGATGCTCCTCTTGAAGGCGTGATGGTGAGAGGAATAGAAGATTCAGCAGTGAAACAGAATTTATGTTATAACACTAGGGATGCGTGCAATAGCAGGTGTATGGCGTGTACGAGGTAGGTGGGTGGGGAGCGCCGTGAAGACCCGTCGTGCGTCTCTTTGCTCCGTGGCTGAGCCGTGCTCGGCTCGTATTTGGCGTTTTCTTTTCTGTTCTGCTCGCGACTGTCTTCTGTCTCTAGTTTTTGTTGAGCCCGCGTGCTCTTTTTTCCATTAGAGAGCGCTGTGGCTCCTTACTGCCCTCTATCGGCCGGTAGAGTGTATATAATTGGGGACACGCTACCCGGAAAGGGAGGAGTCTGTGATGAGTTGTTGATCAGTTAGGGGCAGTCAGTCAGTCGGGAAAGAGTGCTTCCCTGTGTCGCCGTGACGCCGGAAGCCCGGTGGGGCGGCGGGGTCCGCGGGCGGACCGGGCGGCCAGGGAGGCAGTCAGTCGGTTGGAGGCAGTCAGTCGGTGTTCCGCTAGTACTTCCCGGAGTAGCAGTGACGCTGGAGGAGTGAGGAAGCAGTCAGTCAGAGAGGCAGTCGCTTGGCGGCAGCGGTTTGTTTGGTACTTCCCTGAGTGGCCGTGACGCAGCGAGGTCTGGTGGCTTGACCGGGCGGCCAGGAAGTGCTACATCTGGTGGATTGGTGTGTTCCCCGCGACCGTTCTTCGTTCGCTTGAGGCGAGGGAATTTCTCCGATACGCTCTTAACCGAGAGTGGTGTCCCGCAGACTCGGGAGTACTGTGGCGATCGACGCGAGTGGTGACTTTCGATTTGATACTTGCCATTTTCTTGCCCTTTGGGGGTATTGGAGGTAGTGTGCCTGTCGATTCCAACTACAAGAGTGTCGCCTACTGCTTCCTTGTTAGTGGTCTGGCTCATCTGTAAAATTGTTTGGTACTACTGGCAGATTTGTTACATGCTGGTAGATTAGTACGAGCCAGTCTTGTTATTTTGTGTTATTTGATATAAGTGGAATTGTTTGTGATTACAGGATTATTCATATCTTAGTCTGCAAGATCGAAGCTTGTATTATTTGGTATTATATTTGTAATATTGCCTGTCAACTCCAACTACAAGTGTCACCTACTGCTTCCTCGTTAGTGGTCTGGCTCATCTGTAAAATTGTGTTTGGTACTACTGGCAGATTTTTTACATGCTCATAGATTAGTACGAGCCAGTCTTGTTATTTTCTGTTATTTGATATAAGTGGAATTGTTTGTGATTACAGGGTTATTCAAAGTATAATCTGCAAGATCAAGGTTTTAATGCATTATATTGTATCATATTTGTGATTACAGGATTATTCATATCTTAGTCTGCAAGATCGAAGCTTGTATTATTTGGTATTATATTTGTAATATTCTCTGTAAGTTTCAGCATTGTCCTTGATTATTGTAATAAAATGCTTAAACAAGGCTTGGACTGCTAACCATGCTCCCACATACTTCCCGCTGAGTCCTTGTGGCTAATAATTATAACTAGTTAGCCACTACAGTGCCCCAGAAGCACGCAGCGGCAATCAGGACGCGCGGCGCAGCCTTTGTGCCTGCCGCCGCGGGGAAATATGACTGCGCCGCCGCCCGTTTTCATTGCTCCATTCCGTCGCGGAAAGAGGAATAACATTTCTCACACAATGTTTCCCTCGTATGAATTAATTTCGCGTCAGAAACGCTGACTTGTGGGAACGGCGCGTTTAGCTACCCGCTTTGCTATGCGCACACACAGTGGCGGTGATTATGCAGCGTCCATAAACTACGTGGCTTTAGCCTCTCCTTCCCCCTCTTCCTTCGCGTGATTCCAGAAAGCAAATTGTACTGTTTTCTCTTTTCAGACTATTGTAAATTACCGAGCGTGGTGGTGTAACAGATAGCGTTCTGGCCTCTCACTCGGGAGGACGGCGGTTCGAATCCCCGTCCGCGATATACAGATTTGGGTTTTCCATGGTTTCCCCAAATCACTCCATGTGAATGCCGGGATGCTTCCTTCAAAAGGCAATGGCCGAATTCCTTCCCATTCCTTGCCCCCCATCCTTTCCCGTCTCTAAAGACCACGTTGTTAGAGAGACGTTAAACAGTTAAAAAAAATAATATTGTAAATTACATACGGAGATAATTACATGACGGTAATAAATATTCACATGCTTTGTGTGTTCTGTACCTCATTTTAAACGTGCCTCCCCCACGTAACTCAGCTTAGCTTTCAACCCCCCTGTATAGATTGTAAGGATTTTCAGTAGAATTAATGGATGTCAGTGAAGGTAATTTTTCCCAGGCCTCGCACAGAGACGTAACCCGATTCTTGATACTCAGCTTAGTCTAGAGGCTAGCAAGAGCGTCCCGTGAGAAAGGGCACCTTAACCTTGGCTTTGAAAAACGTCATGGTAAGGCCTTTTCAGCCAACCAGAAGGCGCGCGCTATGCCCCTCCACCTCACTGGGCTGCGCGGAGAGCAGTGAGAGTCCAGGCTTCGAGAGGTGTGATTGTGAGCCATGCAGCATGTAAGATCACCAGAGTGAGCGTAATTGACTTTATGGCAAGGTAATGTGTTCCAACTCTCTCTCTCTCTGCTGGCTGGGAAGGTTACTTTGACTGATGGTTTGCACTGCGATAGGTAACTAGTAGATACCAATTATTTCAAGAAGTATTTCATGTATGTTCCCATGTATTCTTCATTTTTCAATTATTAAAGTCAGTCAACTTTCTAATTGTGCTTATTTATCACATTCACCAATTTCCTACATACTATATGTTAGTAGGCACGTGATCGCTTCGGTCATAGAATCACATATCTTTGGTAAAACTAACCAGGGAGTGGTTGATCGAAGACGAACTCGCAAGTTCGTGTGGCACTCTACTTTTGAGTCGCTACAGAAATAAAATAAAAATGGTGTCAGATTTTGGGGTAGATTACGTGATATCGGTGATTATTGATGGCTGAAAATTTTGAAAATTTTTGGAAAGTTATTTTCCTGTTAGTACGGCATAGAGACGGATCTTCTCTATCGCTGTAACAAATTTTCTTAGGCGTAGAAGCCGCAGAGAGTGGAACACAAAGCCAGAAACGGAACGAGAAGTCAGTGAAGCAAAGTAATTTTGCGAGCTTAGAGAGTGCACCTTGGAGCTGAAACGGGAGACGTGCAGGACGCGACCGATAAGCAGTTGGAAGTTCGGAGGCAAGTGGACAGAGGGCGCCAGCGGCGGACTACCCAGCAGGCATCACCATTGCGGAGACGGGTGGACGGCGGCGACCAATCAGAGAGCGTCTTCACCACAACAAACCGGACAGCGCCATATTCGAGTTTAAGCAGCTAAAGCAGACGACAACGCATCAAAAGTGAGTAAGCGCTACGCAGTGATTCAAAATGAATGCAGCACCGAGTGAAGTGAATAGTGAAGAGGGTAGTGTGGAAAAATTACCAGTTTCAGAAGCATTAAAGTTAATCGCGAATTCATTTAGTGGCGAAAAAGACGAATTACAACCATTCATTGAAAATGTTTCTACTGTATTTAAATTAGTCGCTAAGAAAGATCATGATGTTCTTCTTCATTTTGTCAAATCCAAAATCCTTGGGAACGCGAGAAGCAAATTACTTGTAAGACAATTTACAAAAACGTGGGAATCTGTAATGGATATCTTGATTGAAAATTATGGGGAGAGGCGTTCCTTGGATCATCACGCTTGTAATCTTTTTGCAGCACGTCAGGGAAAAACAGAACCAATTGTTGAATGGGCCGCAAGAATCGACAAGCTCTCACATGATTTTAGAAATGCTGTAGCTAAAGAAATTCCTGAGGAGGACGTAAAAGGAAGTTTAACTTTAGTTGACAGACTATCTCGCATTACATTTATCAATGGCTTAATTAATGACAGAATTCAGACAATTGTTCGGGCACGGGGTTCCACTATCACGTTGCCTGTCACCATAGAGATAGCAAGCGTTGAAGAAATCGCGTTAATATCACAAAAAGAGAAGGCACTCGTTGGGCGTTCTGACACACGCACCACACAGGGTAGTGTCACTAAAAGGTGCTATTTGTGCAATAAGTTGGGCTATATCAGTAAGGATTGTAGAAGACAACCCATCTGTCAAATATGTCGAGAGAAAGGGCACACTGCAACAGCTTGTAAAACACGCAAACAGTACAGACGAATAAGTTCTGTCACATGTAAATTCTGTCACCGAAAAGGTCATGTTATTGCCGACTGCAGAGTAAAGAGTGCAGTTTGTTACAAATGTCACCTAACGGGGCACTATGCGTCAAATGGTCGCAACAATGACACTACACAAAAAGCGAACAAGGTTCCGGGAAAGGAGCGAAGGGTGTGAGAGATAACAGCCACTCTTACACTCGTCAGTATGGCCAAGTACACACGGTAGGCTGTGAGCATGAAAATGATTTTATCAAAATTAATTGTGAACAAGTCAACAATGGAGAAATACTCTGTCTTCTTGACACAGGCGCTCAAATCTCACTTATACACAAAAATGCATTAGCAAGGAATGTTTCAATTGACACAAGGAAGACATTAAGTATAAAGGGAATTATGTCACATACATTTAGAACTAAAGGAACGGTAATGTTACACTTAAAATTGAGTAAGCATGTGTTCATTAAACATAGATTTCATGTTGTGGAAGAATCTGTAGATCTGGTGAAAGAAGGATTAATTGGGAGAGATCTTTTAATCAAACAGGGAGCAATAATTAATTATGAAAATATGTCTGTATGTATCAGTAGTCATTCTAGCCCCATATTGACAGCTCCAGAGAAAAACAGTAAATACAGTAAACATGCTAGAAGTGTTTCAAAAGGGTCGGAAAATTCCCAAGGCAAATTTCCTACAATACAGAGTAACGTAAACACTGAGGTCCCACATAAAAACACTCGTAGAAGACGAAGGAACAAAGTCAACAGAAAGAATAATGATCGTGGTAGAAACGAGAATGCCAAACAAAACAGTGAGGAAGCCACTACACAGCCTGTACAGAGTAAACAACAGAAACACACTCAAACACAAGAACATCAAGTAGAAGTATCTGATCGGAGAGATGCTAGCGATGACAGTCAAAATAGGGACAATACGAGACAGCTGAGCAACAGTTCTAGAAATGCAAAAGGAAGTTTAAGTCTTCCGGACGATTATACAGTGATATTAGGGTCGAGAGAATAAGGCATTTTACGAGTTCAGGTTCAATGTAAAAATAGTGCTGAAGCTCTTATAGCAAAACAAGAAATAATTGAAGGCGTTTTTATTCCAGAATCGTTGGTTAAAGTCGAAAATGGCACTTGTATTTTGTCTATGCTAAACACCAGAGAAGATAATGTTGAGTTCTACTGCGGTGCAATATCAGCTGAGCCGTAGTGCGCGGAGCGCGATACGACGTCACAGTCACGTGATAACACAGCTGACAGCCAGGCGGCCATTCGAGTTTTGCGGAAGTAAACAACCAACCGGTAATAGGTCACCCGACCAATCGAAAACGCGTATCAGTTTATTAAAGGACCATTTAAGAGTAGATCATTTAAATGACGAAGAAAGTCGATCCATTTTTGAAATTTGTCTCTTGTACAATGATATATTTCATCTTCCTGGCGATAAACTGACGCACACTAACACAATTACACATGAAATTAAATTGAAGCCAGAAGCAAAGGGTACAGTTATCAACCAAAGATCCTACCGAATCCCAGACACTATGAAGCCCATTTTGAAGAAGGAAATTGATCAAATGCTTGAAGACGAAATTATTGTTCCATCTACTAGTGCTTGGAACTTTCCATTGATTATTTTACCTAAGAAGCCAGATGCCAGTGGTAAGCAGCGTTATAGAGTCGTGGTAGACTTTCGCAAATTAAATGATATCACTGTAGGTACAGTTTTTCCATTACCACTAATTTCAGAAATTCTTGACTCACTGGGGAAGGCAAAGTACTTTTCAACTTTAGACTTAGCACAGGGTTATCACCAAATATTAAGGAATCTGATCAACCTATGACCGCATTCAGTACGGGTCAAGGTCACTACATGTTTCGGAGAATGGCTCAGGGTTTGACCTCGGTGCCGGCTAGTTTCCAGAAAATGATGTCTATTGTTCTTACTGGACTGCAGGGAGATCGTTGTCTTGTATATCTTGACGATGTAATTTGTTTCGGTCCAAATTTGGAATCCCACAATGAGAGATTAAGAAATATTTTTGATAGATTAATAACTCACAACCTTCGCCTTAAGCCAAACAAATGTGAATTCTTACGAAAGGAGGTAACTTACTTGGGACACAAGCTGACAGAAAATGGTGTTTCCCCAGATCCACAAAAAAATGGGAAGGTTCAGAATTACCCATCTCCTCAAATTACAAAAGAATTAAAAACATTTCTTGGGTTCGTTAGTTATTACCGTCGTTTCATAGAGAATTTCAGCAAGATAGCCAAACCATTGTATGAGTTGTTGAAGAAAAATGTACCGTACGAGTGGAGTCAGAAAACTGATAACGCTTTTCAAACTCTCAAGGACAAATTGACTTCAGCGCCAGTCCTAGCGTATCCCGATCCAGATCTTCCCTATATCATTAGCACAGACGCCAGATCGTACGCGATAGGAGCTGTGCTTTCCCAAGGTCAATTAGGGTCAGATAGACTTGTAGCGTATATTTCTAGAACATTGAATAAAGCGGAAACTGGATATTCGACCTCGGAAAAAGAGACTCTTTCGCTGACATGGGCTGTAAAACAATTCAGGCCATATGTCTTTGGCAGACACTTTACCGTATATACTGACCACCGCCCATTGATATGGATCTTTAGTGTCAAAGACCCATCGTCCAGATTACTCAGATTTAGATTGAAACTCGAGGAATATGATTACACTATTGTTTACCGAAAGGGGAAGTCCAACACAGTTGCAGATGCACTTAGTAGGATTAGAGAAGTGAGGGAAGTGCAGGAAACATCGCAGTCAGAACCTGTCACAGACGAAACAATGGACACTAGTGGAGAAACATCGTCACCCACAGCTGAAGCGCAAATTCAAACAAACGAGAATGAATTCCCCACGTTAACGGAGGAGGAAAAACGAGCAATACTTAAGGAAGCTCAGGACAGTCCTTTAGCTGGGCACCAAGGAGTAGCTAAAACTTATGAAAGGATTAGGAGGTATGTTCAGTGGCCAGGCATGAAGTCGTACATCGAAAATTATGTTAAATACTGCGATAGTTGCCAGAAAAACAAACACACAGTCCCGCATACAAAAATGCCATTAGAGCTCACTAAGGCACCTGAATACGTGTTCGAACGATGTGCTACGGACGGGGTTGGGCCACTTCCGGTTTCAAATAATGGGGACAGATACGTGCTTACGTTCCAAGACGAATTAACAATGTTACTACAGGATGGGCACTACACTATACCACCGGCCTACATACATAAACCAAAATAAAAGACGCTACTACCGTATGCCTTTTATTTACTTTACCACTCGCGTTACCAATCTTATCAACTACCGCGGTTCCTCATACCCACTTAAAACCCTTAGTAAACTGTCATTTACTTAATCTCTAGACGCCACATGGAAATAAATATACTGTTGTAGAAACAGTGCCGTTCTGTCTCATCCTGGAAATGCCACATTTTTGCCGGGTTGTGGGGGGCTCTGTTTATGTGCGTGTGGTGCAGGGTTTGAGTCCCGCAGATGACGCCAGAGTTCCGTTTTGGATATTGATTGATGACTGGTTGACTATCGGAGGTGTGATCACTAACCTGACCGATAGTAACGTCTTCTTGATGTTCTTCTTTTCTTCTTGTCAGGACGACGGCCTTCTCTGACACCAGTCGATTGTTGATGACGCAGAATCGACAACTGCGTGGACAATAGCTGCCGAAACAACTAATGTATAATAAAAGATGTTAATTGTTTTATATTGAAGGCTGCGTAGAGTTCTTTGGCTTGAGTGTTGTTAGCCTGATACGGTTTAGTAAGGTTTATTACTGACGGAAACAGAGATTACAGATTAGTTCCAATTTATTCGCCGTTAACTTACACACGGACAGTTGCATAAATACAGGAACGTAATTTCTGCACCACGCAATATGTTAGCAATACCCCCGCTAGCTTGAATTTAGACTCCTGTTGCCGAAATGGGGTACAAAGCGATAATGTTGGTAGTAAATCACGACACACTCGCTACATCCGATGTGTTACGTACAAACTCCCGAGGCACACTGACTGCGTGTAGCTGCCGGCCAGCGCGAGCGCTTATCTCAGCACATACCGTCTCGGCTTACAGCGTACGGCTGTGCAGCTTGCCAGACGCGTATATTCACTTCGCTTTAACACAATATTACGGGGATTTATTTGGTTCCCTTACAACTCCCCCGCCTTTGAAACACGTGTTGCTCCTGCAACACTATCATGTGAAATCTCTGGAATAGTTACTCGTATGCTGCTAACAGATTGCGTGGCTGCATTTGCAGCAAAATAATTCTGAATCATCTTATTCATACAATGTCTACATAACCAAATACCCAAAAACAAGACAATTAAAATACAAATAATAGACGTAACACTGGCAGATACAACTGTTATCTTATGTTGATCTCTAGAACTCATTTGTGACTCCAAATGTGCAATAATCTTACTGAATTTAATAGTGTCATTAGATGCTTTAAGATACTTATCAATCTCTTCTTTAACCTCCTTACTATAAGTCAAATTCAATTCAACTAATTTAGGACTGTGATAAATTTCATGAGTTAAATTTGGTAAGTAATACAACGGATAAGACAAATCATAAGACTTCTTAACTGACTTAATTGCTGGTGTTCTAAAATCATTTCCAATTATTTGACAACCTGTAGTGTTTACAAACATTCCTGAACCACTTACTGATAATTTAGTTGTCTGCTGAGATTGAATACAATTGACACTGACAGTACAAGGTGTTAACAAGGTAAATATCCAATTATCATGAACTCTAGCAAAATATGATTTAGTGAGGGTCACAACTTCTCTTTGACATGACTCAACAAACTTTTCTGAAAAGAACATATCAGATTCACAACTACTTACACTTACATCATGCAAAGTCATCAATGGACATATTTCTACAATATTAGATTCACATTTCTGCATGTCATTCTGATTAAGTGTCACATATGACTTATGATCTTTGCTCAATAAAATTACATCTTTCATATCCCATCTTACATATCTGCCTGTTTCACTCCAATAGATCGGAAAAGTATGAATACTATATCTCTCTAAAACTGAATCATGTGCACCAATAGGAACATTAACAACTAACCTCAAATTACTACCCATTAAAACAATATTTACCTTTGACAATTGGTAATACACACTTAAACTCTCCTCTGTACAAGGGGCAATCATAAACATACTTGAATCTAACTTATTCTGTATCAACTGTAAATATTTCAAAAATACTCTAGGGCTCAATAAAATATCACTAACTTTCCCACTAGAACCTTGTAATAGAGCAATTCTTAATCTAACCAATTCCATACGTACATTTGTTAACCCAAAAATAAGCTCTTGTAAAGTTTTTACACTAAAAATCTGAAAATTCAAAACTGTTAGTACACTTTCTACTTCATGCATATTCTTACTTATTACTGATTGAATTTCCCTAGTCTGTGAGATGAAGGCATCTGCTAATACTTGTATTGCTTGTGTATGATTTGTAATGGACTCCTCCATATGCTGAATCAAAATCAACTGTGACGAAAGACTAAGTTTAACATCATTCCCTACAGCTTCCAAATTATTTAACCTTGACTCTAAATGCTCTAGATCTTCAGAATTTAAAGTTCCAAATACAGTTTTCAAAATTTTTCCTCCAAGATCGAAATATGACCTTCTGACTCTGTTTGGCTTATGAGGTAGAATTTCCAAAATATTGTAAAATTCTTGCTGTAAAGCAGAATACATTACTTTTAGATTCAAAGAAACTGAATTTATAGCTGAATCATTATGCGACAGATTTTCTTTAGTAAGCTCATCAAGAGTACTGAATGTGCTATCTAGCTTGGTGCATTCATCTCTTACAATTCCCAAATCATAATCTATTACTAGTGACCAATAATTATCTGAAGCAATTACATCACTCTCCTTAGAAAATACTACACCATTACTAAGAGGCTTTACATGGACTAAATAAACAAAAGGAAACAAGATACCCAATAAAATAACTGAATAAAACATAATGAATACTCAACTGTTACTTTCTGCACTGCACTTCACTTGGACACACACACACGTGCCACTCTGAGTCTCCTCTACTAGCGCTGACTGGGGCGCCTTCAGTTGCTGCCCGCGCTCTGCACTGCTCAGCTGCTCTGCTCAGCTGCTCTGCTCGACTGCTCTGCTCAACTGCTCTGCTACTGCTCTCCACGAGGCTACAACATTTTGTTCACCGCAGTAAACGTGTTTTATGCACACTTCCAAAGGGACAAGGCTTGGTGGTTGAAAATCACCATACGCACATGTCTCTTTGCAACACGTTACAAACATGAACATCATCAACTCAAATCTTAAACTCAAATATCTAACCATACAAAATACAAAATTACACTTGATGTTACAGCAGATACGAAACATGAAATACATATATTCTATTGATTACTGATTACTTCCTAGGTCTCAAACTATACCTTACTGCTGGCTTTTGAGATGTATGAGATGGTTGAACTGGGCCTTTACTTCGCAATGAATACGGACTTGAACTTTGTGGATCTACTGTCTTTGGAATTTGCTTAGGTTGTCCCACATGTTGTGTTGCTGTTCTGTCTGTTGATGTATTTTCACCTGGGTTCACTATGTGTTTCCTATTCCAACTGTACACCCGAAGACGATTTTTATGGACCACAATATCCCTATCTGGTAGCTTGATTTTAACTGTAACTGGTGAAAGAATCTGTATTACCTCAAATGGACCTGACCAATTTGTTGTGAATTTACGTGTTTGACCTTTTCTCAAAAATGGTGTGCTCAACATTACAAAATCTCCGACGCTAATCTCTTGTGGTTTAGCTGTTTTATCATACTGTTTAGCTTGTGCCTTGAAATGCTTTTTGATTGTTTCTACGAACTTCTGACCATATTTTCTTCAATTTGAATGCTAGACTACGTACTTCTGGATTATCAATATCTTTTGAAGTTTTGAATAGTTCGAAAGGTGACGTCATTTCTCGACCATAGATAATTTCAAATGGGGTTCTCCTTGTGCTAACATGGACTCTAGTATTGTAAGCTGACACCACATATGGTAACAATAAATCCCAATCATTATGTGACTTATTTACATAGTTGCTCAACATTTTTCCAATAGTTCTGTGAATTCTTTCAGTTCTACCATTTCCTTGTGGGTGAAAACTTGTAGTTCGCAATTTCTCAATACCCAATAACTTACAGACTTGTGTGAACAATGCTGACATGAAATTTGATCCTTGATCCGTAATAATAGAATTCGGTACGCCAAATTTAAGTATCCATCCTAATACAAAAGCTCTTGCTACACTCTCTGCTGTTTGATCTTCCAAAGGCACCATTACTAAATATCTTGAAAAAGCATCTGTGATGGTAAGTACATAACTGTAACCTGCTTTAGTACGCTTAAAAGGACCCATTACATCTAAACCAACTCTCTGAAATGGCTCTGCTGTTTCTGGTAACTGTTGTAACTTTTCTCTGGCTCTTCCTGGACCTAGTCTCTCATTACACTGAATACAACTTTTTACATACTCTCTGACATCTCCTTTACGACCTGGCCACCAATATTGTTTAGCTATCCTCTGATTAGTCAACTTCCATCCACAATGACCTGACAAAATGGAATCATGATACAACTTCATTACTGACTCACGTAAGACTTTGGGGACTACTACTCTGTCACCGCGCTTTGTTATGCGATGCAACACATTATCATGAAATACAAACCATTTATTTTTTCTCCACTTACTGCATTCCTCATCTTCTGCTTGCGCAATTGGCAATTCTACTAGTGAAGGGGGGTCTTGTGCCTCTACCATCCGAACTTTTCTACTCAAACCATCCGCATTACCATGCAATTTTCCGGGCTTGTGGACAACATCAAATTCGAACTCACTTAGCCTTAATGTCCAACGCATTAATCTGCTCGACGGGTCTTTTAATCCTAACATCCATTTCAACGCTGCGTGATCTGTGATTATAGTAAATTTTCTGCCATAAAGGTAACATCTGAAAAAATTAATACTCCAAATAACTGACAAAAGTTCACGCTCTGTAACACTGTAATTTGTTTCTGCTTTATTTAGTTGGCGGGAAGCATAGGCAATTGGTCTTTCTTTTCCATCTATGACCTGAGATAAAACTGAACCTATTGCTACATTACTTGCATCTGTGGAAAGAACAGAAGGTTTGGAAAAATCTGGAAAAGCCAAAATTGGATAGGTTGTGAGTGCTTCTTTCAAAGTATCCATAGCTTGATCACAATCAACTGTCCATTCGAATTTTACACCTTTTCTCAATAAGTTGGTTAATGGTTTAGCCTTAAGGGCATAATTTTGAACAAATTTTCTGTAATAATTAGCAAGACCAAGAAATGATTGTAACTCTTTGACACAAGTTGGTGTTGGAAACTCTTTTACTGCCTGAACTAAACGTGGATGCGGTTTAACTCCTTCTCTAGAAATATGATGACCCAAATATTCTAACTCTGAAACTGCAAAATTGCATTTTTCAATCGACAAGGTTAAATTAGCTTTCTGCAGACGTTCGAAAACACTTCTCAATCTCCTGACATGTTCATCAATATCTTTGGAAAATACGATTACATCATCCATATAAACCAATGTAGAAAAAGGCTTTAATCCCCTCAAAACACCGTCCATCAGTCTCTGAAACGTAGCTGGAGCATTTTTTAATCCAAAAGGCATTCTTGTATATTCATAATGACCGTTCGGAACATTGAACGCAGTTTTTGGAATGTCCTCGTCAGCAACTCTTATCTGATGATAACCACTTACGCAAATCAAGGTTTGTAAAATACTTACACTGGCCTAGGTAATCCACTGTCTCTGAAATAGAAGGTAAAGGATAGACATCTGAAGTTGTAACAGCATTCAAACACCTGTAATCTACACAAAATCTGAACTTAGTTTCTCCATTTGGACTCTTCTTTGGGACGATAACGACCGGTGCTGCCCACGGGCTATTTGAAGGCCTAATAATACCATCCTTTAATTGTTGATCAATAAACTCATCGATCAGTTGTCTCTGATGGAAAGGAACTCGATACGCCTTCTTATATATGGGTAATGCATCTCCTGTCAAAATTCTATGTTCAACTATATCTGTGGCTGGGAGGGTTCTACCTGGTTCAAACAACTCTCTAAATTCCCGCAATAAATCCTTCAATCTTCTCTTTATCTCTCTGGGGCAAGTGGCTCAACTTATCCTTAAAACATACTTCGCGCTTCACTTGGGCAATACGCGCCTTTTCACCTCTTACTCTATGGTCAGCCTCATTAACATCATCATCAACATCAACAAATATACTGCTAGCTAGCTCCTTATCACGTAAAACTTCGACATGTGCTATCTCATGACCACGTGGTATCTCAACATCTTCTTCACCAAAATTCTCAATTATAACGGGAACACATCTACTACCGTTAACTGTGCGCACTTTACAAACACTTCTCTTAACATAGCATTGGTTCAAGTCCAACCATCCAGACTCATCTGGTGTGTCGACCAACACTACAGAATTTTCATCACACCCTAAACTATCTCGGACTGGGACATTAATAACTTTACCTGATGCTTTTGGAATTTTCTCTGCTTTGGTTAGACGGGCGACAGATTTGTAGGTTCGGGTAACTGCCAAATTTGGGATGGCCTTTCCCTCCTTTGGACACGAACACTGTTTGTTATCTGGTAACGACGAAGGTGGGTCTACACTTTTGTGTTTCCGCAAAACAATCGATCGTTCCGCCACATCGATCACCGCATTGTGCTTGGTCAGAAAATCAATGCCTAAAATACCCTGATATGAAGAATTTAGTGTAGGTACTACATAAACTAATGCATCATGAACATAATTATCTACTAAGATGGTAACATTCTTCATTCCCAATATTGTAATATCTCTACTCCCATCCAGACCAGTAATCTTACAATCGGGTGGACATAACCCCTGAGTTCCACAAATACTCTTAGACAACAAGGTCACCTCAGCACCTGTATCAACTAATAAATCGCACTGTCTTCCACTTATGCTGACACTTACAATTAAATTTGCCACTTGAGGATTTGCCCTGGGAATACAACAGGTACCCTCTTTACTGGGGGTGCGACATCGCGGCTCTGCTCACCCCTTCCTCGTTTAAATTCTTTTGTTCAACCTTTTTTCCACGCCACATCCTATTACCCCTTCCACGATAATTGCCCTGAAATCTTGACTCACTTGAACAATTCACAGCTATATGCCCAAATCTCCCACATGCATAACATTTTGGCCCCCTCTTAGCATGAAATACTCGCCTCGGTGGCTTCTCTCTGTGATCACCTACTGGCCTACTCTTCACTTGCTCATACGTCACAGCATGCTCAATCGCCTCGTTAAATGTCTTGGGTTTCTGTAGGCTCACATATTCTCCAATTTCACCTCCTAAACCACCTAAAAACGCGTCAAGTGCTCTTTGATCTGCCTCATGCCTTACAACAAGGTTATACTCCTTATGGTCTCTTTCATCAGCGCCCTTTAATGTGAATGTGTTATCATTTACTATCTTAATTCTATCAGCAAAATGTTGAATGTCCTCCCCATGCTGTCTTCTCAACTTACGTAACTGTTCCCTATAAAATCTCAATGTCTGCTTCTTTGAAAAGCGCTTTAAAAGCTCATCTTTCAACCCTTCATACGTCTCAGTTTGTTTGCAATCATCATCATAAACAACAAACTTAAATGCTTCACCGACCAATTTGGTCCTCAGAATCCTCATTTTCTCACTACTTGACAAATCACTAAATGACAAAAAATCTTCAAATTTCATAAAAAATTCTTGAATTGACTCATTAGCTGTACCACCAAATGTTAAATTACTATTCATAACTGCATTATTAATTTTAGACTTTGATTCAGGATCAACAACTCTACGCGGGTTTAATTCCGCCAATTTTTGACTCAAAATGTTAATTGCGTCTTGCAAAGGGACTTCTCTATTCTCTAGAAGGACAGACATGGTGATTTCCACTCACCTATTAGCCAAACTTCGAAGTTACAGGTTGGTGTGCTCGAATCCCCGTTCACCTACTACTAACTTCCGACGCTGGAATTCACCGACCGACGCTACTGCCGTTGTCTGGAGGCTGCTACCGCGTTGTTCCTCACCGCCGTTGGGCTGCTGCTTGGCTCCACAGGCTGCTTTTGGACTCCACTGGTTCCTGGGCTCGAACCGACGTTCTCCTTCTTCCGGGCACTGTTCCACAATTTTTTACGTTCGCGACTACCAACATTCACTTTCTAACACCTTCCGTATCGAATAAATCCCACGATCTGACAGCCACTTTTGTAGTGGGCTCTGTTTATGTGCGTGTGGTGCAGGGTTTGAGTCCCGCAGATGACGCCAGAGTTCCGTTTTGGATGGCTGAGTGGATATTGATTGATGACTGGTTGACTATCGGAGGTGTGATCACTAACCTGACCGATAGCAACGTCTTCTTGATGTTCTTCTTTTCTTCTTGTCAGGACGACGGCCTTCTCTGACACCAGTCGATTGTTGATGACGCAGAATCGACAACTGCGCGGACAATAGCTGCCGAAACAACTAATGTATAATAAAAGATGTTAATTGTTTTATATTGAAGGCTGCGTAGAGTTCTTTGGCTTGAGTGTTGTTAGCCTGATACGGTTTAGTAAGGTTTATTACTGACGGAAACAGAGATTACAGATTAGTTCCAATTTATTCGCCGTTAACTTACACACGGACAGTTGCATAAATACAGGAACGTAATTTCTGCACCACGCAATATGTTAGCAATACCCCCGCTAGCTTGAATTTAGACTCCTGTTGCCGAAATGGGGTACAAAGCGATAATGTTGGTAGTAAAATCACGACACACTCCTACATCCGATGTGTTACGTACAAACTCCCGAGGCACACTGACTGCGTGTAGCTGCCGGCCAACGCGAGCGCTTATCTCAGCACATACCGACTCGGATTACAGCGGACGGCTGTGCAGCTAGCCAGACGCGTATATTCACTTCGCTTTAACACAATATTACGGGGATTTATTTGGTTCCCTTACAGGGTCATTGAAATATTCAAGGCTTTTAAATGTTGGGCATACAGCCTTATACAGTACGAATATGATACCAGAATTTATGATATTATGCCTGTGGAACTCCTGAACTATGTTCGCGGACCACCAGTAATCAGCGAACTGGCTGAAGCACTGTGCCAGTGGATATTTAGTTGAATGCTACAAAAATGGCAGCTGCTGCACTCTGCCGGCAGTATTACTAATTTTATCGAGCTGCAGCGTGACAGAACGAAGTTGTCTCCATTCCCCATTAACAAAGCGAATCCCCGACCTTGAATATTTACACGAAAACGCTAGAGCGCATGCGCGATCTGTGCCAACCAAGATTTGTCTCCACAACAGCGAAACAGTTCACTGATGTGGCCAATAGATGGAGTTCATTACTTTCCCTAGCTGTAGAGTAGAGAATGCCGCATTTATAAATATTTATTTTTCTTTCACTGCATTTATTTTTTAATTTATTTATTCATGATTAGAAGTAGTGACATGTCACTGTGGCACTACGTCTAGAGCCGCCACTATCCGTATTTATAGTATTATTACTGCGGTTCACACACACACACACACACACACACACACACACACACACACACACTGACTGCGAACAACCCTTGAGGGATCAGTGTAACGTAAAAAAGTGTACACCTACACCATTGCACCCCTAACTTTGTGATATGTACTGTTTAACATTCAATCCGAATAACCTACGGCCCAGGCGTGACTCTTACGATCAAAAACAATTTTTAAAAATCTTAGTCTCCACGGAGATTTGAACCGGAGACCCCGACCCAAACATTTGTAAGCAAGCGCTTTAGCCACTGAGCTGTCTGACCGATACACGGAAAAAAGCAGTATACAAACGTCCATATTCAATGCGTCTGTTCCATCGCCATTCAGTAGTATTTCGAAATTATGAGACAACATGTATTATTTATACAGATAATTTTTCAACCAAATGTAGACAGTATGTTTCTCCTTGTTTCAAAGGATAAGTGTGCAAAGTTTCATCGAGATAGGATGAAAACTGTGGATTTGTATGAAGAACAAACAAACAAACAAACAGACATTCATCTTTATATATATAGATATATATAAACGAAATCATTACTAACTGGAGACAAAAACCTCATGGTAGAATAATAATAGACAGACACACCAATCTGGATACATTACTGTTTGCAGATGACGATGACCAAGTGCTTTTTGCTGAGTCAGAAGATAACCTGCAGAGATCGGTATATAACCTCCATATGACAGCAAAAGAATACAGCATGGAGATTTCCCTCAATAAAACCAAGGTTTGTTGGAAAAAAACACAAAAGAACGAAAATCTCAATAGACAACACGCCCACAGAACAAGTAGCAGAATTTAAATACTTAGGTTACAACCTCAGCTACACCCTAGAAACCGATATGCAACACAAAAAATCACAAATTTCACGAAAGTTACAGGAATAATAAATAATACCTTTAGACCATCTCTTGTTCAACGGCGGACACCCTGGCTAAACCTACACTACTGTATGGCAGCGAGGCCTCGACACTACGCAAAGGCGATGAGCGGAGACTAACAGCGGCTGAGTTGCGATTCATGAGGAGAACAGCTGGCTACACATTACAAGACAGAAAGAGATCGGATGATATCCTAAAATAACTCAAAGTCAAACCAGTTCTCTAAACTGTGGAAAAATACAGAACATCTTGGGATCTAAGGATGAAGATGGACCGAATCCCACGAAGAATTCTCAAATACCATCCCAGAGGCAGGAGAGACGCAGGAAGACCACCAAAATGATGGACTGAGACCGTAACAGACCACCAGGCCTAATACCGGACAGGAAGAAGAAGACTTTTCCTTGCAGGGGTTCACAACGTTGATTCTTGGTTCCCTAGCATTTACGGATTTTTATGGCACCATGAGACAATATGCATACTTTCACACATAGCGCATTTTTCGAGTCAGGATTAACGTCATTTCTAGCATGCTACAAGATAATATTTGAGGTTTGTCATTTTATAAAATAACCAATTTTTTTTATGCTTCTCAGACGATGCAGTATTTTTTCTGAGAATTGACTTGACATACTATTCCATATACGAAAAAATTCGAACGTTATCTCAAACCTCACAAGAATCAACAAAATAAGATAAAGTAAATCAACGTATACATAGTTTAAGATATGCATTTTCGACGCGAAAATACGGATACAGATGCCAATCTTCAGTAGCCAGGAACAACTGACTGTTAAAAAAAGCAGAAATGAAATAATATCCTCTCAATTTTTCTTATAGTTAGTTAGTCTCCTTGACAAAAGTGCTGAGCAGGTTTTAACCACATTACCCATATAGGCTTTTATATCTATTTTGATACTGCGATTAAACTTTAAATATTTTATTATGTGGCTCAAATAGGGAAAGAGGATCTGGAGAAATCTCACTTAAGAGAATATATTGTAGTAAAAAAAAATTGTTCATACGTATTTCGATATTGCAATAAATCTGGAAGATCTGTGGCACATGGCGCACCTTTACGTACATAGTATATAAATTCTTTTTGTCTATCCATCTACCTGTTCGTATCTGAGTCTTAGATATTTCTACAAACACGTTAACTTCAGATTTTAGTGAAATTTATTTAAGATTCCAATGCTTCTGTTAACGTTACGAGATCTTTATAAATGTATTGCAATATGTAGCGCGCACGTGTTGCTATATCACAGTGAATTTTAATGGAAACGTGATTACACACTTCTTAGTAAAAAAGCGTTTAATAGAAACAAAATTTATGTAAATAAAATTATAATCAGTGATACATGTGTGGTGGAACATTGAATCAGAATCACCTTAAACTGTACACAGAGGTAACGCGCCACATTAATTTATTTTTAAAGTAGTTATTTACGCAATAATTTGTTAGATAAGTAAATTTCGTGTGACAGACGGTGTATCAACTACATTTCGTTCTATTTTCTGAGTTCCTGCAGTCTCCTGTGAGTGCACGTGACTGCCTGCGCTCCACCTGGTGCTAATTGGTTTCCATCTCCTGGGCGACGCCAGACTAATTCACCTCCATTTCCGGCCAGAAGCCTTTTGCGAGAGCCGGCATCACGTTTTCGACAACCTTGAAAAGCATCTGCTGTAGTTGGAAATTTGGACCGCAGCATAGTTATATGAATCCCGTGAAGATTTGTGGTCTCGTCCTCTACACACTATTATCATGCTGTGTTATACTGGTGCCTTTATTCTACGCTAACTTGCTCGATTTAAAGAACCAGTAACTGTTGGAAATGATATGCCATGACCCACACAGAATTTATGTCATTTCCCTCATTTTAGTAATCACTCCTTTAATCTTCAGTAATTAGGGGAATCACTAGACATATAGATATGGAAGTAGGCTTGTATGTCTGTCCTTTCATTACCACATCATTTAAAAACCGATTAGGATTTGGTTTGTGCAGTTTCAGTGCTCATGGTGTAACTAAAGTGCGATATATTTTATAACTCTACTTATTTATTCAATTTTTTGAAATGTGGAACTTTAAAATTAATGTAAATAGATTCACTATATGGAAGATTAAAACAATAATAAATTGTCATTTTTACTTCACAATAACAGTTATAATGATACTACATGTCTTAATTTCTTCATTTCAAAACTCGTATGGAATCAAAACCAAAGTTTCTGCTTGATAGCGATACTAAAACTTCGTATTATATTTTTTTGATGTTGCTTCGTTATTCTATCTCGAAAGTTTAAAAAATGCGCCTCCGTCTATTAAATGGTTGCCGATAATTTCACTTATTTCTAGAAGTAAAGAACTTTCTATTAGGCTCGGCGGGTTAGAATAACATTTACACAAAGTATTTCCTTCCCGGATTAGAATGCTGAATATTTACGTAGATTTTCGAACATTTCATTGATAAATTTTTCTAAATTACATTACGTTAAAATACACAAAAAACGATAGTTGTAGGAACGCCGGAAATAAGAAAGGAGATAAAAGAAACGAAATATTTAACACGACTTCAAAAATTTTCCCTTCTGCGGGATACTAATTGTTATTCAAAAAAAAAGGTAAACCCATTAATCGACATACCTAGATCCAAATAACAAGTTGTACCTCTTGTTAAATGAACCTATAGTCAGAGACTTGGTGATTATTGAATAATGTTTGCGTTCATTTACTAGACCTTGGAATACATATTCCAGTGGTTAAGTGAAGTATTTCAGCTTTGAAGTACTAAATAAAATAACACCATACCCCTACGTACTTTAATGTAAATAAAGGAACTGACACAAACATTTTCAAGTACAACATGACAGGTCAGAGAAGATGTACAATGTAATATAATATTTACACATTGGTTTTTATTTATTTTACTTCGTATAGTACGGCTAGTCGAAGTCGTTAGAGCCGGAATACGACTGGGAGGGGGGGAAGAATTACAATAAAAAGGAAGGAATTCGCTCATGGCCTTCTGAAGGAAGATTCTCTGCATTCACCAGGTGTTATTTCAGGAAACCATGGAAAACCGAAATCTGGATGGCCGCACGGGGATTTGAAGACGCGTCCACCAGACCCGAGCGTTATTACTCACCTGATAGGCTCACTTTTACTCAACTACCAATAACTTATAACTTGCTGGAAAGTAAATACTCGTATGTTGGCGAAAGCGTACAGTACCTTAGTAGATGGAAGTGTATATTTACTTTAGTGTAGTTGGAGAAACCATCAGTCAGTTGATTCTCACCTGCAAAATAAAAGTAATTGTAAGGTGTTTGCTACACAGCGTAGAGATATAAATACAGGATCAAACAAGTAAATACATTTTTTAATTAAAATTACAGTTTGGCGGACTGCGTTAAAGTGGTGCAATATGAGATGCGGGTACGTAGGACAATCGTGAGTTCATATCGTACGAACTGCGTACCACCCGCCTTATTTTTTTTTTTTAAGTTTTTTGGTCATATCTCGAAATCGCAGGTGGTAGTACAGGGGTTGGTCCTCGATACGTATCTCACCGATTTACATAAAAAACAAAGTTCATACTTTTCGCATGCACGTAGCTACAATCAAATTCCTTAGAACAGGCACAGGTTCCGACCCATATCCCAAATGTCACATTGATAAGAAGAAAAATTGCATACAGAAAAAAAGCCGAAAAAGGTTATTCATGCCAGTTGAGGATACAATTAACAGATTTCTCCTGAGCTCTTATTCCGTTGCTTATTAATCATATCACAAATTTCCTTCTTGGTGAAGATAAATTTAGATGTGCCACATATATTGCACCTCAGATCAGATTTACATCCTTTCAGCTACTTGAAATGGCCTGCTTATCACTTGAAGACAATAGATAACGAGAAAATTTCACTCTCTTAAATGTTACAGTTCTGTTTATCACCCATTTGCAGATTTATTGGATTCACGCAAATCTAGCTGATTAGATCAGTAAACTAAATATGACGTCAGTGGTAAACTAGCCTGAAAAAGTTAGCAAATTTTAAGTGATATAATTCTTATAATTATACGAGTATGTTTTAGGCACAAAATAATTTTTATAATAATCATTATCGATAGACACCAAACATAAATAAATATAAAATGATGCATTTATCAGTGTGTACACGCGCAACAAGTCAGACTTCTATGTATTTTTTCTGTGAACTTTTATCTGTGTAATTTTTAATGTTTCTTTCCCACTTGAGTGAACGAACAATGATACAATATTGCATTTTTACAGTAAATAGAATCTTTATACAAGTTATTCTCATAAACAAATGAGAAACTATTAACAATTTAAAGCACGCTTCGCTAGATTGTAAAGCATTGCAACTAACCCTTGTGTAATTACAGTTTTGATATCGGACAACATCTGTGTCAAGTTAACACCACGACACAGCGAATTTATTATTGCGTTAGTTTAATGCAGTTGCAGTTCATATTGAAGATGTATGATGAAATTAATTGTGATAACTTGTGCTATGCGAACTGGAATCCTAGTGCAGAAAATGACATTATTTCACGAAAAGCAGTTGTGGTTAGGTTACAATGGAGACTGGACCAGAACATTCTTGTTACAGCGTAAAGCACGAGGAATTTAGTTATTATTAGTAATTAATAATCTGCTTTCACGAGCGCTGCGAACTACTTCCGAAAAGCGTGGACAGAATTATGTGATAACCGTTCTTACAGTCAGTTTTCCTTAGTAATTTGCTCTCCGACAAAAATGATGGGTTGAAAGCAGGTTTGTTTGGATCATAACTAAAAGAAAGAAACTGAAAATACTGGTGCACGTATCAGTGTGCAAAAATTTCGTTAATAAACTAGCTTCTAAGCTCGTCAGGTTGAACGCAGATTTCTGGTTCATGACTTAAATTATTTTTAAAAGTTTAAATAACACTTTTCCTCTGCAGTAAATACAAATTGTAAAATTTCTGCATGAAAATGATTTTTTTTTTTTATCGCAACAGCAATTACAGAATGTGATAAAATCGTCAACAATGAACTAAACAAATCAACAAAAAGCAAATAGTAAACAAAAAAGAAATTAAAATCACTGATACATGTCTCACTGTTTAATAATGGCGACTCCTCTGGATGGAAATAGCCTGTCTGACTTCGTCACGTGAATATCAATATTCTACGCATGCGCTGCATGTGAACTGATCGCGTAGCTCGTACCGCCTAACGCTAACGAATTTCTCCCTTCCAAAGAAGTTTTAATGTGTTAGATGGCATTAAATTGCATAAATTGGGTATCTAAATTACATAAAGTATTTAATTCTTATAATTATATATTTCAGACACAAAATATTGTTGATATATATCATTGTCTATGAATACCAGTTGCAAATAAAAAATCAATACAAAATAGAAACTTTAATGTATTAGATGACATTATATCGGATAAACTATTCCTGATGAGCAGATTAACATTCATTGTAAACCTTTGAAGAATATGTAACAACGTGGATCGATAAATACATTTCATAGTTAACCGACGTGTCAGCGCCTGATGTTTAGGCTATCGAACTGATATAACAGCTTGCCGTACACTATAACACATTCAGCAGTTGTTTTCCGCTCATTTCGGCAAGATGTCTTCGTGATTACTGCAAGTTTTTAGTATTCAGTCTTTGGTGACACACGGAGAAGCCGTTTAGTTTTGGTAAACGCATCTAAAACCAGTTTTATGAAGAAAATTATGATTAGATTCTTGTCTTGAATTACATTCGGCTCTTCTTCAACACATAATTTGCGATATAAATCATTTAGGAAGTTGATAATATTCATTATATAGCATAAATGGGTTACCGAACAGGAACGATAAAATAAGAGCACACCTCACAGTCTGGTGCACTGATTTTTGTCATGTGTGGTACGGACACAGAAGCAGACACATTATAAATAAAGAAACGGCTCGTTTACGGAAAGAGCTGCAAGTGATGTTCACACACGTTCATCCTTGATCCAAAAATTTTAAAGCCTCATTAACTTCTTTAAATTACCTAATATTAGAACATGTTGAGTTGAATATTTGCGAAACATAACACATTTAGGAACACTTAACGAAGGTCATTTTACTTTTATAGGTACTAAATCTACATTTACTGTCAGCTAAATGGCAAATGTTCCGTGTTGCTGCTAGGTGTGGCAATTTGCTTTATGTTAACTTGGGGAAAATAAATTTTAACTATTCTATGTATGGCTCATTTCATGGTATTGTGCGCATTACTTCCATCAAAGCCAATGAACTACGAGTATTTCTGTTCTTTTCATCTGCCATCTGCGCTATTAAATTTATTTGACGACGGCTGACATATAGTTCATGATTTTATATTACTCAGTGGACAGATGTTGACACGTGACTAGATAACACAATAATGACGAACACACAGTTTAGAAGTTTGAGAATTTAGAAATCCTAAGCGATATTCAGAACACTGACCGAGGAAAACACTGATCCAGCCGTACAGGGGAATTTTAATGAGGAAGGAAACACTATCGGCAAAGGCAACGTGTAAATATTACGATAGTGCTACATCCTTGCAACCTCATTTCGTACAGCAGGCTATCACTCAATCTTAATGACACAACTTACAACATTTTTAACAAATTTTGGACCCCTGATTGATCGCGGCGTCTTATTGCAAACGACACATTCAGGGGATCACATGCAGTTCAATAACATTCATCTATAACAGTGTTGTCTTCATTTGTAACCGATTCATAGGAATAAGAGCTATGGTTTTGACCTTGAGATTTTGCTATAGTGATATCATTATCTTATAACACGGTGGACATTATTTACAGGTCTTGTAGTGGAGGAGGGGGTTTGAGAAGTGGGTGAGGGAACCTTACGAAGAAAAGGTTGTTGATTCAAAATTCACGTAAAAGCATATGAATAAAAGCTTTGACAGTCCTTGACTTTTTATTTGTTGCAATCAGTATCTAGATGCAGGAAAGGTTTCAATAGATATAGGGATATAGAAAGTTCTCGATCACCCATTTATTCTGTAGTCTTGAATTTGCTTAACAGTTCATTGCTAGTAACTCTATCACTGCTGTTTTCACATTGTTTTCAACGTTCCTCAATAAAAAGTGGCATAAGTATAACAATCTTTCGAACGCACGGTGTTTTGATGTTAATTATTATTCGAAATCTGCTCAACAGATGTGGTTAGGCATTACGTCCACAGGCTCAACAGTGTTTACAAGCTGAACGATTGTATCACCAAATGAATTTTTGGTTCATGATATCGTGTCATTTGGGATACAGATTGATAATCATCCACAATTTGATAGCACCATTTTTAATAATATTTTCCAATTTTTTATGACATAGTACGAACAGGAATTAAAATACTAAATAAGGTATTTGAGTAGCAACGATTGTACCTTCCATTCAGTAGGCGCCGGCCGGTATATAGACAGCTGCTTGAGAACAATCCTGCTGAAATGAAGCCGATGTCATGAGTCTAAAGTAAGGAAGGGAAATTTTTCAGTCTAATGTTATAAGCTCGATGGCTGATTTGTTTTAGAAGGTGCGTGGAGTTCGAGATCACTAAACAATATAGTACTTAGGTAACAAGAATTCTTCAATCGCGTGATCAGAGGTGATGAGTCCTGTATATTTGAGTATGATCCCAAACAAAGTGGCAAAGCGAAGAGTGGCATACGCCGTCATCTCCTAGACCAAAGAAATGTCGAGTGAGCAAAACAATGCTGATTTGCTTTTTGGCAGTATGAGTATCGTTCATAAAGAATATTTGTTCCTTCAGGACAAACTGTTAACCAAGTGTTTTACAAAGGTATCCTTGTAAGGCTCAGGGAAAGAGTGATTCGTGTGAGACCAGACATTGCAGACAAGCGGATGCTTCATCATGACAATGCCCCGTGTCACACCGCTTTTTCCATCAGTGAATTTTTGTCCTCAAAACGCATTCCTGTTGTTCCTCAACCCCCTATATTCACCTGATTTATGTCTGTGTGACTTTTTCATTTTCCAGAAATTGAAACATGTCTGAGAAGGACGTCATTTTGGAACTCTGGAGAACATTCAAAAGATTGTGACCGACCAGTTAACAGCTCTACCAGTTGAAGCCTTCCAGCGCTGCTACCAAGAGTCGAAACGACTCCGCCGGGGTATAGCTGCCCAAGGGAACTACTTTGAAACGGTTAATGTTGTTGTTTGAAAAAATAAAACTTTATTAAGTAAAAAATAAGACCGAGTGACCCTTCTTCATAAATAAAAAAACTTTGGTTGTTGGACAGGTAACGCAATATCGTCATTTCTGTGAGAGCTTTCTCTTCGTGTGGACTATTTCATAATTTATCGTGTATTAAGCCGAGTCGGTGAGCATTATTTTTTTCTGATTTTCATTACGTCGCATAAAATTTTTGTAAGGTCTCATTTGTGAAGTCTATGAGCACGCTGCCCATCACTCTGTTTTTAAATATTTATGCAGTTCCTATGGATGGAAGGCTGACTGCTGGTTAACAATCGGCACCGATTCCAAAAATAAATGATTAATGTAAAAATTCCAGTAATAGTAATGCAAAATATTGTCGATTTAGGTTTATTTTAATTTTGTTTAGTGTAAGTGTTTTTTGAAGGCCGTTTTTCGTGTTGTTCGTGTAGTATATGAGAGTAGTAGAATGGATAGGATGAAGTATGACTTTTATATAGAAGACGTAATTTTCAGAACTAGGAATACTTTTCAATCATCGACCTCCTTATCCGACGGACGTATGACGCTCTATGCAAGGGTGTTATGAGACGTTGTACGTTTTTTAGTGCACTGTCTATGAATTGTACGACAATCCCTCTCTCTAACCTGCTGTGAAATTAGAAGACGATGCAATTTCTTTCCAGTTCCAGAACTCAAGACTAGTTGAACGATAATATAGGGCCATGCAAATACAGCGCATTGGCTTCGCCGCTTACCAAGGATATATAATAAAGAAGGTTCGAATTGTATTTATATGCATAATTAATCATGAAATGAGTGCAGCGAAAATGCAGTTAAATGAACTGTCCACGGACTGGCATCGATGTACAGTTTTAGGCCCATTTCACACTACACTCGGTGTTCGAACACTACCCTGTGTCTCGGCCACCTACCTACCAGTCAGTTCACACGAGACACCAGTGGCTTGTGATTTAACGTGGAATACTTTGATACTGAACAGTTCATAGAGCTGATTCGAGAAAGACATGCCCTATGAGATGTTCAAATAAAATAGGAAAACGAAAGTGCTGGAATGACATATTTTGTTTAATGGTGCCCGATTTCAAGGAACTGCCAGACGAAGAAAAGAAAACCAAAAGTAAGTAATTTTACAATTTATTTTTCATTGTTAATTTAAGTTCTAAAATTCCCACAATACATTTTAGTAACTAATTACAATCAACTATATTAATTATGTATAAAATAAAAACTGTATATTCTATTGCAATGCCTTCCTCTACAAAACAAAACAAAAACTGCGAAAACTTCCATAACAACGAATAAAATACCCTACTTTCTAATCTCTAGCGCATATGGGATAAACCCACAACGTTCGTTTCCTTATCTTATTTTTGGGATTAGTTACAATACATATTCCCGCGGCCAATTCCTCAGTTTCCAACATTCTGAATAAAACATCAATTACAACAATGACTTTCTTTGTCGATGAGGGAAGCGGAAGCTGTGTCTCAGACGTAAGAGACATCGAGTGGCTCTTAAGTGGTCCCGTCTGAAACGGCTTTTAGTATGAGCTGGAGTGTATTGTTTGTCCTCTCATGTAACAAACATGAAGTGGACCATGGCATCTTAAAGGCAACCAAAAAACATCCGCCCGTGTTAACCACACCGTCCACATTACCCGTGAGAACTACCATCTTCATCTGTTTCCTCTGCTCGTTGTGACTGGAAGAAACGTCCACACCCTCAACTAAGGTTATTTAAAACAACGAGCTGATATTGAACGGAAAATGAATCCTAAATTTTTGACGGAACAATCACGCACAGGATTCAGAAAGTTAGATAGAAAATTCAACTTGAGTTGCGTCTGCAAACGCAAGCATTCAAGCATATCATCTTACGAAATTATTGAAGGAACACACATTAAAATGATACTGTTTCCATCGATGATACTCTTAGACTTAAACCTCTCAAACAAACTAAGTACAAGATCTTTTAGCAATTTTTGTTAAAGTCTCTTCATCTTCTTGTTGTACGAGCTGGGTTACTTTTTCAATATTTAGTTTTCTAAAGAAGAGGAAATTTATTTTTGGAATGTTAAATAAACTTTTTAATCTATCGTATAACTGCATTCGTGATATTAATTTTTAATTTTGTTTCTATTTTAAAGTATTAGTTACCATGATTGTAGCTTAGATAAACGAGATCAACATCAAAATATGAAGCAACGACGTTCCTTCACTGAGAAGTCCTAGTAACACAGTAAACCCCTTAATGGTTAATGTCCGTGAGGTTTGAACATCTGAGATCAATGTTAAAAATTTAGTAAAAAAATTAAGAAATTACGATTGCTAAATAATATCACTAAACTGATATTGAGGTAAAACAGAGTCACAGTAAGAAGGGTGGGGTGGTATAAAGAAGGTAAAACTATGATATATTGAATACCAAGTAAATTAAAGAAAAGATACTCTTCGACTTATGTCAACAAATAGAGTGAATGTAAAGTTCAGTTAGTTCGAATGACATGAACATCTGAAATAGAGCGTATATGAAATGATTTTTATAATTCAAACATTTCAGTAAAGTTGTTAATTATTAATAATGTTACGCCATATAAATAATTTAACAAAGGGGACCAATAAAAATATTATCGGATTACGACCTCGTAATGTCACAGGTAATTAGGAAATTTAGTTTGAACTTGTCCATTAGTACCAGCGCAAAGCCTAATTATAAATCCATCTCATTTAAATGTCACATTGGACAAACGTGCATGATGTAGGTGAAACGTCAAAAACAAAATTTTACACTTTTGTTGGCAAACGGTTGATAGTGAACCCTCAGCTCTCGCCGATCTAACCATCTTGATTAGGAATCAAGAACTGAAATATAATCAACCGTGTGATAGTGAAAGGAGTTGCAAGGCATTTATCTTTTTTTGCTTATGTCTTTATACCTCGTGGAAGTTTGTAAAGGATTGGGGGAAACACACATCTGGATTCACATTCACAGTCTGAAGAACGCTTAGCGCCTATACATACGGCAAGTATGGAGTTGAGCTACAACAATGGGAGGAGAGGGGGAGGAAGTATTGACACAGAGCATCCGCACCTTCTTGTTTCATATCCCATTCAGCGCTCGCAGAACACAAGGGCAATATCGACTGACTCGGGCTGTAAGAAGACAGATTGTTCGCTTCCTGAGCGTAGTTGTCTTCAGCGCAGAGCGCAGAACGAAGAAGCCACTAAATAGACCTCAAAATCTGGCTCTCCATTAAGATTAAGTCTAGTGTCCGACCGAAACAGGATTTTTAGCCGAAACCGAAAACGAATCTTCGGCCTCGGTCCCAGTTTCGGCCGAAACCGAAACCTAAACTTTTCCAGACATGTTAAAATATCTACAGTACAATGAAATAAATTGCATTCTTACACAGATACAAACAGTTAATTCGTGTTAAATGAAATTAAAATGATAAATGTCGTATGTAACAAAAATAGTGTTCTATTTATGTTATATTAACAATTTAACACGAAGAAAAATAATAAATATGTTAAGGACTTACTCTTGTAAATAAACGATGTTAAAAATCATAACATAGATATAAAGTACACTCTCATTATAAATTTATTATTTTAAATAATAAAAAAAAATTAATCACCAAGTGCTACGTATAACAGCTCAATAAATTTACTGAATTTTTTTAGCACTTGGCGATTACCTAATTATCAGTCCCAACAAAGAAAGAAAATTATCTAATTATCATTCTCAACAAAGATTTCAATAATAAATTTGTAATACAGCAAAGTATTTAATTTAAAAAAGTTATAAAATCAAAAGAAAAATTAAATATTATTACTAACTACTAATTATTTTTATTATTCGCAGTTAAAAAAATCTTATATTGTAAGCTAAAAAAAAAGCAGTTTTTCTACATTTTCACCAAACAGATGTAGGATCGGTCTGGTGGTTCAGTGGTAAAGGTGTCTGACGGAGGATCGAAAGGTCCCCGGTTTGAGTCCCTGTCTCGGCGGGGATTTTCGTAGACCCTTAACCCAACCTTCACCTCTGGCACAGCTTGCTGTGTAATGTGAAGTACGGCAGAACACTTCCGTGGTTCGGATTCCACGTTAAACTGTAGGTCCCTGTACCAGGTAGGATTGCTGGGTTAGGTTAAGGCGAATGCGCAGCCAAAAGAAACACTTTCACCAGGTCATTACGACCGCACGGAATTGTTAATATACAGTACCAAGCTGATAAATTACGACGATATACGTATATTCGTTCAATGGTACTAAACTGCTGCTCGCTTGGAACACTGGAAGGCGGAGCAGAAAGATACCTTACGACCGCTTTTCTCAGCGTAGGATATGGACAGTTGTTTCAATAACAATGTCGGCATTGCGTTACAATAGTGGCTCCGACAGATGAGACTGTATTTTTTTAAAAAAATAGTTTTTTGATCTTCAGATCCAGTTGTCTCCATCTGATTAGGAGTATTATCGTGTGTATTATCCAGTGAGATCATTGAACCCATTCGCTTTAATTTAGCTTCATTTAAATAATTTTTCAATTCATCTGTTGCTGACTGTCGTCTTAACACCTGCCATACCGCGCCATAAAACATTGATAAATGTTGATTCACTCCAATGTAATGTTTGTTTTCTTCGTTCGTTGCTTACCAATGGATATGATTGATTACAAATTTTGTAAACATCTTTAGATGACTCGGTAGGGGTTTTGTCGAAAAACCACAAATCGGATTTCTTTTATTTTTTTGTGATATTTTTACCTGAAAGAAAATAGTATAAGATAAATAAATAATACCTCACAGATCACAGAAAATATAACCACTGTCATACAACAGGACTATGACATGTATTTTGAATTATGAAAATTAATTAAAGTACATATGAATTCCAGTTAGAAAAGAAAGTTTACACGTACTAACCGTCCGAATTAACTAGGCACCTAGCGCAGCATGCGGAAGGGGCAGAGGTGACATTTTTATTCGCACGAGCTATACGCGCTTTCTCACTGTTAAAATCAAGTTACTGAAGTTTAGCAGGTCGGGGTGGTTAAAATTCGGGTACAAAGTGTAATCCATCAACAATTACCTAAAAATGTAGGTAAGCAATGTGTGAATCAAACATAACCTCTTTTTACTTCTACATATTTCTCATTTATTCTATTATAAATCTGTAAGCAAGCTGCGTTTGTAGTGAGGCTTGATCTCTAATAACGCAAAAACTACCGCATCAATTTGCATGGTGTTTCCAAATTTTTAAAGCTAATGTTGCTGATCAACATCTGCAGAAGTAGCTAACGACTAATATGTACCATGGGAAGAAGCAAGTCAGTAAAAAACTTCAGAAATGTGAAACTGTAGACCACAGATAATTATACACATTCAGACGGTCACTCCTTTCATAAAGAGACCTGACAAAATTTAGGATTTCCCTTTTTTTTTTTTTTTTTTTTTTTTTTTACTTCTGCGAATCATAATCAGCATTTACTTGAATCGTAACAGGTCTGTTGAATTACGAAAAAGTTATATTACTAATATTGAAGAGATGTATTGTCTCTGGTAGACTGTTATACAGTTTGTCTCTGGAACAAAATTGCTACGTGAACGCTGTACAATACAGCCACAATAAGCCAATACTTAATACGAAATTCAGTTTTTTCTCGAAGAGCGATGTCTGAAAAACAGCTATTATAAATATCAGCAAGTAATAAAACATACTTCTTTCATAATGACTTGTGCGGAATTGCACATATTTGGAAGTACTTTATTCGATTAATATGTCTCGTGGCTATAACGTGCAAATATAACTAGGCATCCGAAAATTCAGGTACATGCGACTCAAATAATTACATAGAAAATACGGATATATTGAAAGAAACTCAAATAAAAAAAATTTCATATCCTAATGCTACACCGCGTAAATTATAAAGCTAAAAGCATCGTCCCTTTGGCCTATAACAAAGCATATCAGCTGTCATCACTGTCCAGGTTGCATTTCAATCGATTTACAACTTGCGATAATTTTGCCACTCAGAAATAATTGCTTGAGTTACATGCACATTAGTACATATACTGTACCGTGATCCATTTTTGGAATTAATTATATCTGACTGAAATAATGATACGACGATTTGAAACCAAGATTAACTCCAATTCACGTAAATTTCTATTTTAAAGCAGGAATAATTGATGGTGTATCAACATAAAATAAAAACCAATATCCAAACAGCAAAAAATAAATAAATCAGAAAAATTGAGATGCTGTGATTATTGGTAACGAATTTTTATTTCAAATATAACTAGGCATCCTAAAATTCTATTCTACACCGCGTAAATTTTAAAACTAAACCCGTTATGCCTGATGCTAAACAAAACGAGTCAATTGTCATCTGGTCCAGGCTGTTGTTTCGCCAGGTACTTACATGCGACTGAAATAATTACATAGAAAATACGGCTATATTGAAAGAAACTTAAATTAAAAATGTTTCATATCCTAATGCTACACCGCGTAGATTATAAAGCTGCAGGCATCGTCTCTTAGGCCTATAACAAAGCATCATATCAGCTGTCAGGTTGCATTTCAAGCGATTCACAACTTGCCATAATGTTGCCACTCAGAAATAATTGTTTCAGTTACATGCACGTTACTACATAAACTGTACCATGATCACATCTCGACATTTTTGGATTAATTATATCTGACTGAAATAATGACAGTAATGATACGACGATTTGAAATCAAGAGTAGCTCCAATTCACGTAAATTTCTATTTTAAAGCAGGAATAATTGATGGTGTATCAACATAAAATAAAACCAATATCCAAACAACAACAAAAAAAAAAAACAACAAAAAATAAATAAATCAGAAAAATTGAGATGCTGTGATTATTGGTAACGAATTTTTATATTTCAGCACACTTCCAAGAGGACTAAGTCGTAGATTACTGCTATATTTACATAAATTTATGGCACCGCGGTTATGTTGCAATCCTCGGTATCCACATTTAAAAATAAACTTTTTTTAGTTAAGTATCATGGAAACAATATTTTTCATTATATCCACAGATACATCCTTAACAAAGCTTATACCTAGCTATATAATCCCAGGCAAAGTTTACACATAAAATCGCCAAAAAAAATTACACATAATGATTATAATATCAGCTTTCTTAACGTTACAACTGTTATATATCCATTTAAATTTTCGGTACCACGGTTAACGTGGAATCCTCCATATCAGCATTTAAAAATATTATGTTTTAGCTGAGTTAAATATTGCTTTCAGAAATAATATTATTTATTACTACCACAGATATTCTATATTGTAACCAAGTTTATGCTCATCTATATACTCGCAGCCAAAGTTCACGCATAGTGATAATTGCAGCTGTGAAAACGTTTTAATTGTTAGTGCTGTGAGTTGGGTAAGTATAAAAGTTTATGATATGCCCTTGCGAAAGAGATCTAATCTGTCGGGGTCAACTTCTGCAGCTAAAAGATGTCGCCGAAATCGGCTAAATGAGAGTGAAATAGACCGACAACATCGTCTGCAACGTCAAAGAGAACGAGATGAAATAGCTAGAGCAAATGAAAGTAACCTGCACCGAGAAAAGCGATTGACCTATAACCGGGTTCTATACGCTAAATCCATAGCTTCTGAAAGCGCACAGAAGAAAGAATGTCGTTTGAACCGTGAAAGGGTTTCTCAGGCTTTGGCTAGAGCAACTGAAACTAGCAATAACCGAACAAAGCGTTTACGGATGGAGCGTGAACGTCAAGTGCAGATGCGTCTTAAAAATAAAAAAGCTCTGCAAGACGCAATAGAACATCAGTCACAAGGGCGTTTTGTGAATGCAATGTGTGAAGAACTTGTAGAAAATAAACAGATTTCACAGGAGCAAAGCAGTGAACAATCTGATTTGCACCAAGCTGATGACAGGCTTAGAGGACCTACAGTACGGGTATCTCTCTTAGACGGTGAAGGGTCAAATGTATGTGATATAAATCAGCAAGTAGTTCCATGGGAAAATAAATTTATGAGTGGATTTAACTACGAAGTTGGTTTTAATTATGCTGAATTTGGAAATATTGGAGGCATGACAAAAGTGCAGACAATGTGGGGCTTTAAAATGGAAAGCTGAAAGTAATGGTTTATGTTGCTCCTTTGGTAAGGTCAAGCTAGAACCTCTTCACGATCCACCAGACCCATTAAAATCTCTCTTAATAGGAGAACATAACAAATCAAAACACTTTTTGAAACATGTGCGTGCCTACAATAGTGCTTTTCAGATGACTTCCTTTGGAGGAAAGGAAATAAGGGAAGGAAACTTCATACCAACCTTCAAAGTTCAGGGTCAGGTTTACCACCTCATTGGATCATTGTTACCCACAAAAAATGCACCATCAAAGTTCCTGCAAATTTATTTCATTTCAGATTATCAAGCACAAGTCGAAGCACGCATGTCGGGTTTTACAAATTTAGATCGAACTATTATCGTGGAACTGCAAAGTCTCCTACACGATAATAACCAATACGTTCGCGCTTTCAAGAATGCTTTGCAATCTATTCCTGACAGCGATCAACATAATTACCATGTGGTAATAAGCGCGGACCACAAACCTCGTAATTCGCACAGTGGCCGCTACAACGAGCCAGCGGCTAATGAGGTAGCTGCAGTTTTGGTGAATGAGCATCGTGGAACTCGTGATATTGTTCTTCGCACTTGTGATAATCGTTTGCAGCGCATCAGCGAAACAAATCGTGCGTATGACTCTCTACAATACCCGCTAATGTTTTGTCGAGGTGAGGATGGATACCATTTTGATCTTTACAATGTTAATCCATTGTCTGGTGTAAAAACGAGTAAAAAAACATCTGCCCTTCAATTTTACGCCTACCGTTTAATGGTTAGAGAAGGGACAATAAATTATTTGCTCCTGTTTCGCCAATTACTTAATCAGTATTTGGTTGATATGTTTGCTAAAATAGAATCAGAACGTCTGTTGTACATAAGAACTCACCAAAGCCGTTTACGAGCAGAGAATTACATACATTTACAAGATGCTCTGAGGCAAGACGTTGCTATCGAAGATATCGGTAAAATGGTCATATTGCCATCAAGTTTCACGGGCGGACCCCGCTATATGCACGAACGCAGCCAAGACGCGTTCGTTTATGTACGGAAGTATGGGCGTCCTGATTTATTTATAACAATCACTACCAACCCAAAGTGGGATGAAATTAAGAACGAACTTTGTGAAGGTCAGGTATCTTACGCACGTCACGATATTATCTCTCGTGTCTTTCATTTGAAATTAAAGAAACTAATGGATCTCCTAATAAAGAAAAAGATTTTTGGTGCTGTTCAGTGTAATATGTTTTCCGTAGAGTGGCAGAAACGAGGATTGCCTCACGCCCACATTCTGCTATGGTTAGAGGAAAAAATTAGACCTACCACTATGGACAAAGTTATAAGTGCAGAATTTCCAAACATAATCACAGATCCTATCCTCTATGAAATCGTAAAAAGCCACATGATCCACGGACCTTGTGGACCACTCAATCCTCATTCCCCATGTATGAAAAATGGTCGTTGCTGTAAGAGGTTTCCGAAGTCACTGAATAAACAGACAGTAACCGGAGAAGATGGCTACCCGGCATATCGTCGCAAATCTGTTGAAGATGGCGGGTTCACTGCTGAAGTTCGTATGTGTGATAGAGTTATTGATGTTGATAACAGATGGGTTGTTCCATATTCTCCCGTACTTTTACGCACCCTGAAGACCCACATAAATGTTGAATATTGTGGCAGCATACAGGCCATCAAGTATTTATGTAAGTATATAAATAAAGGCACTGACCAAGCTACATTTTGTATTCACAGTAATCATGATGAGGTGGTGCGATACCAATCTGGAAGATACCTCAGCTCTTCTGAAGCGATATGGCGAATTTTATCATTCCCAATCCACGAAAGATTTCCACCAGTTTTTCATTTGGATGTCCACTTGGAAAATGGACAGCGAATTTATTTTCTCCCATCCAATATCCAACAACAAGTGAGCAAACCTAGAAATACCACACTTCTTGCATTCTTTCAACTGTGCAAGCAAGACACATTTGCCAAAACTTTGTTGTACGAGGAAGTTCCTGCATATTACACCTTCAACAAACAAACAGGAGTTTTCAACAGAAGACGAAGGGGTACCCCAGTTCCTAACCATCCTGATGTCTATAAGGAAAAGGCACTGGGTAGAGTATACACCGTCCACCCAAAAAACAGTGAATGTTTTTATCTTAGACTACTACTTAATACTGTACGAGGACCTACCTCCTTTGCCGATCTGAGATCTGTTGATAGTTTTGAACACGCTACCTATCAAGCGGCATGCGTCGCTAGAAATTTGCTGGAATCTGATAGTCACTGGGATAATGCTTTAGAAGAGGCATGCCTCAGTGATAGTTCGCCTAAACTGAGAAAATTGTTTGCTGTAATGTTGGTTTTCTGCAACCTGTCCAACCCTAACCAACTATGGTTGAAATATCAAGAGAACCTTGCCCATGACGTAATGAGTGAAATCATATGTAACGAGTCCCATAAAAACAACTACAACCTGGAAGTTACAAATAGGTGCCTTCTAAAGTTACAGGACGTGGTAACCTCTATTGGGGGCAATACTCTAGAGCACTACGGACTGCCGAGGCCTACAATGGAGAACAAATCAAAGAATATAAATGAAGAGGGAACAGGTTATGACATCAATCAATTAGCGCTTCTCGCAAAAGAGAAAGAAGCGGAACTCAATGCCGAACAACGACTGGTATATGAAGAAATCATGGATTCTGTCAGGTGCAATAAAGGGAAAATATTCTTTCTGGATGCGCCAGGAGGAACAGGAAAGACATTCGTGGTAAATCTATTACTAAATAAAGTGCGTAGCGAACATAAAAATGCGTTAGCTGTAGCATCATCAGGTATTGCAGCAACGTTGCTACCAAGAGGGAAGACCGCGCATTCCTGCTTCAATATTCCACTGAACATCGAGTTCAATGACAGTGCAGTATGTGACATATCCAAACAAGGTAACAAAGCCGAAGATATCAGAACATGTGAACTTATTATATGGGACGAATGCACTATGGCACACAAAAATGCAATTGAGGCTGTTGATCGTTCGTTACGAGACATTCGTAATAATAACAGAATAATGGGTGGCATTACATTTCTTTTTTCTGGAGATTTCCGCCAAACGCTACCTGTAGTGCCAAGAGGTACAAGGGCGGATGAAGTGAATGCATGTATAAAACAGTCATCTTTATGGTTCAGCATACAAAAGTATTCTTTAAAACGAACATGAGAACATATCTCCGAGCAGATCCAGAGTCTCAACAATTTTCCAAAATTCTGTTAGCAATTGGCGAAGGAACCATGCCAGAAATAAACGGAGAAATAAAATTGACTTCGTCACTTTGTATTATGGTGCCAAACATCGATGATCTAATTTCGAGTGTGTATCCTGACATAGTAAATATTACCAACAAAGAAAAATCTTGGTTTTGTGAACGTGCGATACTGGTACCCAGGAATGAAGACGTGAATGTCATCAATAAGTATATCCTGGATATGATCAAAACAACGTCGATGACTTACGTCGCTATAAACACGGTTGAAGATCAAGCCGACGAGACTACTTACCCAACCGAGTTCTTAAATTCCCTCAGCGCATCTGGTCTACCCGCGCATGAACTGAATATAAAAGTTGGTACTCCAATTATTCTAATGAGAAACATATCACCACCACAGCTGTGCAATGGGACTAGACTTCTGGTGAAATCATTGCACAAAAACATCATTAAGGCCGTTATTTTAACAGGATGTGGACGAGGAGAGGAAGTATTCATTCCACGAATACCATTGGTTCCTTCAAACTTCCCGTTCAAATTTAAGCGCCTACAATTTCCCGTAACGTTATGTTTTGCCATGACAATTAACAAGTCTCAGGGACAGACACTATGGAACCGTAGGCATTGATTGATCTTCGGACACCATGTTTCTCGCACGGCCAGCTATACGTTGCTTGCTCCAGGGTGAGTGGCAGATCACGCCTGTACATATGTACAATGAACAATCAGACCAGAAACGTGGTCTACACAGAGGCATTACAATGAGTGACCTACGAAGTATGCTGAAGATAGTATATTATTTCTCTTAAGCATTGCTTATTTACTTATAACGCAAAAATAAAAGCCTTTCTAAACCATAAATGTTTATACTTCGCACAATAATTACAACCACGAATTACTACTGTTAATTTTTCAGGAACCTTTTCTACTATTGAATCAATTGCATCACGTTAAAATATGAATAAAACAACTCTCTGACATCAATATGAAAACCGAACCTAACGTATTAACCGAAACAAACGAAACTATTCAGAATACATTAACAGTTCATGCCTTTCCACGTTAATGTCTGATAAGAGAATAAAATCGGTAAATAATTTCTACACCTGCCAAGGCACGCGCGCGTGAAGCAGCGGGCAAATGCTAGTGATAAATAAATCCGAGTTAACAGTTTCGGCACTAATTAAGTCTCTACTACTGTGCCTCATGAAAATACGATTACTGCATAATGATTGAACCGGTATATTTAACTTTATGGTTTTTATGTTCGTGGAAAAGATTATGGGTGACTATTTGCACCAAAAAAAACCAACCTCGTCTTCAGTGTTGAAAGTACAGATAAAGTGCAGGCTGTACTTTCATCTTTTGAAATACTGTAGTAAGGGGTTAAGTTTCAAGTCTTCTTAAATAGCTGATCAGCTCTCAAATCGTTTCTTAAACAACTATTTGTCTTCATAATGATTATTGTTAGAGACCGAACATGGTGGGTGAACGGTTAACGCTCTGGCCTCGCATTCGGGAGGACGGCGGTTCGAATCCCCGTCCGGGCATCCAGATTAGGGTTTTCCATGGTTTCTCCAAATCTCTCCAGGCGAATTCCGGGATGCTTCCTTCAAAAGGACATGGCCGAATTCCTTCCGTTCCTTGACCCAATCCCTTCCCGCCTCTAATGACCTCACTGTCGAGGAGGCGTAAAGCCCAAGCAAGAAAAAAAAAATCATTGTTAGACCTTTCCGCCTTTACGGATCGTCTAGCAAATCCTCTTTCAAGTCTGGCAGTCGCTCCAAGATTGTTTCCTCGACCACTTATTTCCAAGCAATTCCCTTGGCCCCTGCGTTTTTCTACACTTGGTCCATCCATCTTGTCCAAGGCACTTCAGTTGGACTCCTTTACTCTCCCTCCCTCATTCTCATGACATGCTCCAGCCACTGCAGTCTTTTCCTTACTAACGTCTCTTCCAATCCTTCAACCTGCAGTCTCTCTTCTATTAGTATGTATTGTGAAAGATACATTTTCTTCTCTTTTATACAAATTTAAAAATTGTTATAAAGATGGATTGGTACTCTTCGGGGTGTAATGCACTCGTAAAGGATATCAGAATTAATCACAACATCAAATACAAGTGGACCAAGAGGAATATGAAGACTGTCACATAAGGAAAAATGAAGAAACATTTATCTTGATGTTTCGGTTCGTTCTTCGTAGTTTTATATCAACGAAGTGGTTAGCGTCAACGAGCAGTAATGGAGAATGATATGGTTAATACTAAGGGTCCTCTGTGGGAATTCGCTGTGACCTTTCACGCCACGCACCTTAGGAGCTTGAATTCAGATACCAGTTTATGCGCTGCTCTGCTAACAGTAACAAGACCTTGCGACAGATTGACGAGTTTTTCGAATTTAATTTGCTTTTCACTCTGATCGCGTATATGGTAGCAATGATACAGGCGTGTAATAACTCACGAGAAGCAACTATTTCTCTTGGCAGGGTTGACAAAATGTGCGTGGATATAGACTGTGAGTGTAAAAAACCTGCAAAATAAATAAGTACACGGTTTTAGAGTTTCTATGGTGGTTGTTTTTTTTGCTGTCGTCAGTCTTTCGACTGGTTTGATGCAATCCTCCATCCCTTCCTATCCTGTGCTAACCTCTTCATCTCTACATATACCTTACAACCCACGTCCTTAATTATCTGCTTCATATATTCTAATGTCTGTCTTCCTCTACAGTTCTTACCTTTGACTGTTCCCTCCACTAACAAATTAAACAATCCAGCAGGTCTCAAATACCAAAACGACAGATGATACGGCCACATTTATTTTTTTTATTTCCCCTTTCCGTTTAGCCATCTATGGACTACGACTATGCAACTTCATTTCCTCTTCTGAGTTTCCTTCCTCCGTCGTCAGTACTCTTTCATCCTCTGGCTCACTCTTGCATTTTCTTCCTCTGAAAATGCCCTCTTTTTCCTGATTGGTTTTTCTTCAGTGAGATCCTTTACCTCCGTAATTTTCCCTCTTAATAATTCCCTGTCTTGTATGTCTTCCATCCTGATCCCACATCTTTTCAGATCCTGATGGACCTCCTTCACCCGTGGAACTTGAGTCTTCCTGTTATATTGAAAGTTGAGTATTTTCTTTGCCATTCTTTCTGGTCCCATTCTCTTGATGAGTGCATAGATAGCTAATCTCCTTTTCATAATTGTGTTTGATACCTTTACAAACTTGTCGTATAATTCTTGGTTCGATCTCAAACGGAAATTAAATTTGCTTCCTGACGCTTTTTTGGTCCAGATATTTTCCTTAGAAACTTTGTTTCTTTCTTTTCTATTTCCGTCAATCCCTTTCTGGCTATTGTTTCTGCTGCGTATAAACATTCTGGCTTCACTACTAGTGCTGCAAACTGAAAAAAAAAAAGTTTTTTCTTCAGCTTTGTGAAAAAAACCAAGCACCCTTGTTTTTTTCTAAATTTGTTTTTCTTTCAGAATACAGTATATTTGATAAATTATAGTTTTATTTAAGGAACTTACAAATTTAACAAGTGTGTTTTAAATCTTATTGAATCATATAATGTCTTACATAATGATTCATACCTTTAATGAAATTGTATTTTAAGAATTATTTGTAGCAAGCTGGAAGTTGAGCAAATATGGTTTTGTATATTTTTCTTGCAAATAATTGTAAATTTGTGTAAATGGACTTTGTTTTATGGAAAGAAACTATGTAAATATTATTTAATATGTTAAAAGTTTGTAATTATATGTATTGAAGTAATTTACGATGTTTAGAGGACAGCTTACGACAGTTTGCACTGGTTTACGTGGATAATTTTGTGTGTAAATATCTTTAATTCTTGTTTCTTTGCATTTCTGAATGATTGTGAATGATTTTGTATTAATTCTGATTGTTTTTAACGTGATTTTAATTGTTTAAGCATTGTTAGACTTCCAGAAACGTCTGTCGGAAGTGTTTGAAATTTTCTGAAAAATCTACATAAGCGATCGGCAGAGACGAGTTCTTCAAAGTATTACGAGTAGTAAGGAGTTCTGTTTGAATGTTAGTTGAGTTTTGATGTTGAAAGTTCATCGCTAGAGCATGTATTTACGTTTGCATCTACTATCTTTAGAAAATAAACAAATTTGAATCTGAATCTTCATGGACTAGTTACTTCATTTTAAAACAAGATACCTACATTTGTCTTTCCTACTTGATTGATGTTGCTTGCAATTCAGCATAAAGAGATGGGGCACAACGCAAATTCACCACACATGTGATGTATTCCTCATTTCTTAAGAAAATGTACCTTGTCGTAAGTTAGCATGGTCGTATAAAGTCTCGGATTCTGAAGCTTGATCCTGTGCTACAGACTATGAAAGCCTCACCAAAACATGGTTTCTATTTTACCTAATAACAAGGTTTAAGACTCTTAACAGGTAACAAAGCGTTATGAAATATAATGGAGATTCGAAATCCAGGGTTTCAAAAGTCAAAATCGGTTAACTGTTTTCCAAACTAAGCTAAATTATAGGTATAAAATAATTAAGTTCGCAAAAGAGCCAAATTTCCTGTGTCAGCGCCAGAGTCTCAGAATCTAACTCAATAATTATAAACAAGAACGCGGTTGTTGCTATTTTAAGAAACCGGTGAGATATTTCTGACGAGCGCTTTCAGGAAACCATGGGATACTGAAAAACCGATTTATAGTTTGCTATTTTCAAAGAGATATTCATAAATTTAAATCGTATACATCCTCCATCACTGAATGGTCTCATGGCAAAATGAATAATGGAATTACTTGTGGAAATTTCTCAAACATTATCGTAATTTAACTCAAACTGAAGAATTTCATTTTTGCATTCGGTTTCATAGGAGTTATAACATGGTCTTTTAGGAGCGAAAATTTGGTAGATAATGGCTTTGAAACGATCGGCAAAATAGGTAAGAATACTTCGAAGATGGGACTTAAATAACTACACATCTACCAGTCTTAAACGTGTGTGTTAATTTATCAGATTTGTATATGTTTGACACAGAAATGGAAGCTAGCTGGAATCGTATTTCCTACATGGTATCTTAGATGAGGGCCTGATAATGACATTCGATAAAACCATACCAAACCGTATCGTGTTATAAGCTACTGCCACATTACCTTTATTCGCGCGGTCGATCCCCACGCTGCTTATCAAATTACCTAGCCTCTGCTATTTGTACTATTAGTCACAACGAATTTATTTCTGATCGTAATTCAGGCGCGAATCTAATAGCAAACTAATTAAGACTTCGAGTTAGGTTACAGAATAAATCTCTAACGCTGTGCACATTTTCTAGCGTAATACCTTCCGCTAAAGAAAAGTGAAAAACTTATTCTACGAAAGAACAAATAAATTTGGTCCTACGGGCAATGTGTTGTTGAGATGAATAATTGTTCAGGTAGCCAGGTAGCCAGGTGGGCTGCTATAATTAATTAATAACAGTTGATTGATAGGACTGAAATTGCAGAGTCCTTTATTGAAAGCATTTAATCGAAATATTTCTCATCAAAAGCACAATAATTAATTTATTAATTACTGATTCCAAAAATCAACAAATCATGTCATTTACTACTATACAAAATATGACTGTACGTAAAGCTTTAATCCAGTTTAAAGGAAGTTAGTGTGAGGATCGTACTACATGCAAGTATTGCATAGTTGCTTAATGTTCATTTTAGCTAATTACCACTGTTCTCCTTTTTGGTATCTTCGTGTTTTGGTGAAATCGATGCCGCAGCCGTCTCCATACCTGTTATAAAGCCTGTAGTGGTTCATAAGCTGTTGTTCTTCCCGTCTCGAAAAGAAATGGGAGCACAGTCTATAGACACATAGGCGCCGGGCGTCTTACAGACAGATGACGTGGAAAATGTGTACCCTTTAGAACTCAGGAGGTCGAACATTAATCATGCTAACTTAAACATGTGAATGCGAGGCTATACTCCCTCAAACATCCTGGCACAAGTAACTTCTTGGATATCTGCATCCACGCTAGGAAAACACTTATTATTGGAGTATACTCTTTAGAACCTTGGTCAGTGCTACTTTATGACCTGTATAAGGTGTGGGGAAGCATTAGGCTCTCATCATCCAAAGTGAAAGACCTACCTGAAAGATCTGCTGTGCGGTGAAGCATGTAAAATCGGCTCTCACCACGTGTAAGCATCAATATTGCTTACTAGAAATGACTACTCAACGAATTCCTGACCGCCTCCTGTTATCCTAAACGGGCCTGAATTCTTTCACCTTTCTGATATCATTTAATACCTACGCCAAAAGCACGAAAAAATTACTGTTCTCCAAGTGTTTCTATACAATACACCTGGGATGTTTTAGTACATACAGTATTTATGTGTTAGTTTCTTCGGTTGTGACTTTCGTAAAATGGAACATTTCCGTCGATCTCAAAATCGTTACATGTGCTGAAATGAGGTCCAGTGCGGTGTTACGTGTTAAAGAAATAAAAAATACACTTAATTTGGGGCACCGATAACAAAGGCCCAGTTCATTAGTCGCACGTAATAAGGAATTTGATGATGTCTGCTGCAGATCTAAAGATCTCTGGTTCGTAATCACGGTCTTGGCTGGGTTTTCAAGGGCTCTTAATCTGGTCTTTCCTTCTGATAAATAACGCTTCGGGGTTCGGATACTTCGTTCAACTGTAGGTCCCTAATATCTAGCTACGATAGGGGCGGATTGCGGAACCAGTGAAAACCCTGTCTCCAGGTCATTATGATCACACGAGCCTTTATCTTTTAGTTGCATGGGATGCATAAGCATTCAGTGTGGTGTAAGGTAATTGGGCTTGGTGATGGGAAATAAGGTCGGTTCCGAACTTGTCCTTCAGACACTTCATCACAATCTGCTTTACTTCGTCTATACAAACCCTGTATGCAGTTCCAACAAGACACAAACTGTCAAAACACTCTCAACATTAGTGTCAAGCCCATCAACAAAATTGATATCCCTTCTTTTTTAGTTTTTTATGTGTGTTTAGGTCATCACAGAAGGACTTCTAACTCGTTGGCTATTGTAGAGAGGTTTAAATAGGTAACACAAAAAAATTTAAAGCGAAGTTTTAGCAACCACATTATATATCAAACTCCTGAATTAAATACCAAACCTATCCGCTCTCCAAATAGAGTGAAAACTCGCGAAACGTTTATTTGTGATTTATGCAGTAGAATGGAGACGATAATTTCTTTGAGGATATTTGGCATGAATGGGCCGACACCCATCTTTGTCATTTTTGTAGACAGCACAAAATGGCACAGTACACCGAGCAATAATCACCTACACACATACAACACTTGGCCCACGAAGGTATTCGTTTGGTCGCCCTATCTCTTACAAAATGCACGTTCTGCGGGACGGTTAATTCAACCTGCTGGTTGTGGATCAGACTAATGGACATTCGTAAAGTAATTATGATTTTAATGTGAGTTCTTTCAGCTTTTTTTTCATTTTCGTTGGTTTCAACGTCGATGCAAGAAAGTGAAGTTGAAAGTAGTTTCTTAGACTCGAGCGAGAATAGTAGAGGAAGAACCAAAGTGACTTTACCGCCGTACTTCTTCTTCGGACATTGAAACATCCCGAAATTATATCAGGCGAATGCCGCGATGGTACCATGAAAGGACTAAGGCTGAACTCTTCAATACTTTTCCCATTTTTAGTCATTTCGTCGTAGACGGGCCATTTATGCGTAATTAAAAAAGAAATGTTGCTACAATGCTTAAACTGTTGTTGAACACAAACAGATTAAAATGAAAATGCCGTCTCGATTACATTAGACCGATAAACCGTAAAAAAGAAAATCATGACAGAAGTTGATTACTTGTTTTGAGAGAAGAGAAAAGCTCTTGTATTTTTTTTTAAGTTTAAAATCTGTTGACTTAAGGAACATTCTAAATTTCTTGGCTGGATATGTTTTCCTTTGTGGCATGGGAGCATTTATTCTCTCAGAACTATTCTATTAATTGTAAAAATCCGTTTTGTTGTGAGTAAAAGTGCGCTACGTTGTAGAAGCTTAGTTGGTGAGAGTGGAGCCGCCGTACTGTGTGCGTATGGTGCCGTATTGTGCAGCTGCCAATGCGGTGCGGACGACACTGCCCCCTGAGGGGCATTTATCAGCGGCGGCGGCCACGGCGAGTACACAGGCAGTGCGTCGCAGCCAGCACGCTCTACATCACATACATCGCCTACGAGGGTGTCGTGAGCGAGTTCCTCGATGCAAGGTAATCAATTTCTATTGTAATGTGACGCGCTGTCGCCACGTTACAATGTGCATTTTTTATTATATAAATCGTAATGTTAGAGTAATTTACATAAATCTTGGGCGACAACCTAAATAGATTTTGTTGTAATTTCCTAAAGTACGCAAGATTCCAAGTGAGGACTGTAATGCAATGGTGAACATTCAGTGTATCTTCGTGCAACGAATATTAAAGAATTATTGAGCTGTGTAGGCTTGAAGCTAATCGTGGTCTTCCCCAGCCACGGAGGCAGGAAGTCAGGGACGAGGGGTTTTGCCAGCTTTCACCGTGGGATGGGGAACCCACAACAGGCCACTGCCCCGGTACAAAAAACCCGCCACCCGAATACGCTTTCACCCCGGCGAACTTAGCCGAATATGTCCGACCTCTGTGATATCCACGGGACAAATCAGATATCGGGGATATCACGTGACATTAGGTGCCGACCTGAAGATCCAGTCCAAATGAGCATATAACTTCAAATCCTGGGAATTTTCTGTTAAATATGATCTTCGAGACTGCAAGGGGCGGAGCGAGAAGTTTCCTCCAGAGAGCGAAGAGCGACGAGATTCATTCGATCCTCGATTCTATTCTATGCGAGTCTCGTCTGAAGTGGACTCGGAAAGTTGGTTCTCTCGCCAACTGCTGCTGTACGACTTCTGGCTGCCAGCTTGCTGGAGCAGGCTTATCACGGCGACACCGCCAGTAATGCGATGATGTGCATTAACAGATAGGACCTTGTGAGACAGTCTCACATACCGTGGGTCATCTCCGATCACCGCAGACATCAGACGCAGAACTACAATGGTAACTTATTACGACCAAGCCATCTGATTGTGCATTCCGTGAAGCTGAACCCTTAAGTGAAAAGATAGATCCATGTTGTAACTTTGTAATTGAACAAGACCCCTGAGCTAGCGGCATAATTTGCCAGAACTAGTTATTTTCGAATGATATATTGTTCATTCGTGGCGCCCATGATTTTCTTTTAATTGTAAAGTCACAGTATTATGATACCTTTGTCTGAGGTCGTCATAACTTGTATTTTCCATTGTTTCCAAATGCCATTGTTTCTTGCTTTTTAATTCTGAGATGGATTTAAAAGTAAATACACAATAATTGTTTGCTTGCTCATGACGGCTAATTGTACCTCTGAGCGTTGCTTTTGTGATTTTGCCAATTTGTGTTAATATTAACGGTAAATTCGCTCAGACTTGTAATCGCCAATGATAAGAAAATAAATGTCATATTGTGACAATTTTTACTAAATTCCAACTAACATCGAGATTCTTGCAAAATTAATAAATTTCCACTCCTTTATAAAAATAAAAATTAAAAATCCCCTTTTATTAATCATAAAGATATGGAACATAATTGTAACGTAGCTTGCCCACTAAGGCACCCACCACACTATGAATAATAATATCGTGCCGATAGAACTGAATTCATTTATTTTTACTAACTGATGCCCACTACTTCATTCGTGTTTCTCCAGAATTTTGAAGGTCTTTATGTTTTTGCATGGAAACCTAAATATTTCCAGGATAAAAAGTAGTCTAACAACTGGATGTTGTGCGCCATTTCCTCAATTGCGAGTTAATCAATTTTTATAAGGATCAATGACACGCCAATGGAATTTAATTTTGTTTTATTCTTTGTGTCGTACGCGTTTCACTCTATTTCCAAGGCATCATCAGAGACGTCTGTTTGGTATTTGTACAATTAGTTAGTTACATTCCATTTAAATTGAACTTTATAATGTTTTTAAGTGGAATGTAACTAACAAAATATAGAAATACCAAACATGTGTCTCTGATGATGCTCTGAAAATAGAGTGAAACGCGTACGACACAAAGAATAAAACAAAATTAAATTGCATTGGCGTGTCATTAACCTTTAAAAAAAATAGTCTATGTTCCTCCCTGCCAAATCAACAACGTGCCATTGAATTTCCTGTCAAAATCGGTTCACACACTAAACACGTTGCATATAAATTATTTATATTTGTTAATAGCTCCAAAATGTGTCGTAGCTTAGGTCATTCTGTTTCATTCAAGAACATTTCAGAACACTATAGTACATTCGAGTGCATTTTAGAAGATTCCAATGATTTTTTAGAACACTTTGGTCGAAATATGAAAGGTCGACCAATTTCAACCCCCATATCTTTCACACACCGACAGTTTCCGATATGAAACCACCATAGCGCACGTTGGGAGACTTGATGCTACTACCACACACAAACACCAGTGGTCTGCTCTAGATATTTGTGGCTGCAAAGTGAAATATAAAGACACACACGCCTATTTTTATATACATATAAAATTTTTCATCGAACGCGTTTCACTTCACTCTCAAAAACATCTTCAGCTCTTTTCTCTGTATACATGTAAATACTTTGTTTAATGCCACATTTTACACAGCAAAATTATGGTATAAATACTGCAATTGTGTGTTCAAGGGTTCAGAAGTTATGGGGTTGTGATAAACGGACAAAGAGACAGGCATATTAACGAATCCATTAGAATTCCATTTTAACTCGAAATGTACTGAACCTTAATAACGGAGACGTAGATGCCGTCATGAATTTTTTAAATTTTTAGAATATATATATATATATACACTCAACAATTGGAACCGACGAAGAAGATATTCAGAATGAAGTAAAACTCTTTCGGTGAAAAAAAAAAAATCGGTTACATTGGCATGATTTTAATTGTAAGAAAATTTCTTTGACCTCCCACAGGAGGAGCGCAACAGTCTGATGCCGCGATTCGATGTCACTCTCCAACTTCCGCCCATCTTCAGACGAAATGAATCTCCTCCTGAAAATGAAGTCGTAAAGCGACTTCGAAACGTCGCATCAGATTGTCGCGCTCCAACGGTGGGCAGTCCCAGAACTTTGTATACAGTAGAAACGCCAGGAAAACCTCCATTTTTCGTGACATCAGTTACTGATACAAACTGATTTCTCTACTTTATCACACAGACTTTGCTAAAAGAATTTCAGGTGGTGCATAGCAGTTGAAATATTAAAACACTTGAGCCGAAGAGATAATGCATCTAGAATTCCTCCTTTTCGAGAAAGGAATGCTCTGTTCCGTCACGTGTATTGACTGAAGTGAAAAGTAAGAAAGTTTATAGGAAACATTATTTATTTTGGTTGGATTTTTTTTTTTTTTCTTTGGGGTTTATGGCTCGACGACGTGGACCTCATAAGAGCCCGGAGAGGATGAGGAAAAGGATCAGAATGTAACTCGGCGATCATGGGGAGTGATTTCGGAAAGCCATGGGGATCCGAAACCAACTCACAAGCAGCCTCCGCTGCAATGAAACATCCATCAAATAAATTAACCTACACCATTTCGACGGCGGAGATCTCACGTCATGCTACGTTTTCCACATTTTCTAACGAAACTTTAGAACCGACGATCTATGGCTAATGATTGGAGGCTTCTATATTTGTTTAGTAACTTACTCACTGTATTTTTCTCCAACTCAAAAGTCTTCGTACACCGATTTTTCAGCTGCCGAAAACCTCAATTGGAGCTGAAATTCTCTGTTTGATACATTTATGTCAGGTCTGAATCCTCACTTCATTGTCTTGTAGAGTCTTTTCTGTATTTCGGTGTTGATATATCATATATTCGGAGGATATCTGGAAAAATGGTGAGCTAGTAGCTTCACCATACAAATTTTTACCCAGAAATTATTCCACTCATCCTAATATGAAGATTCCTAGTTAAAAATTATAGAAAAATATGTGTGGAACATACCTTAATACTGCATGATTTAAAAAAAAAAAGCCATCATCACTAAGTTCCCAGTGAGATGATTTATTAATCTCCGCATGTAATTAATTGTCCTGATTTTTAAGTTTCCAGGTATTAAAAACTGAGCAATTATCCTTCCTTTCCGTTAAACAAGATACGGTTCGACTGGCAAGTTCTAAGTGACGCACAACTAGTAGATATACAAATCATTGGAAAAAACTTTGTTTATAGAGTTATGGTAATTAAAGTTTCCGTGAAACTTCATTTTTCGTAGTTTACCACATACAATGGAGAACCTTGCAATCATTGTCGGTGGATGATTAAAATGCATTTGTAATAGATTCTCTGCTTATATCGATGATGAATTAGTTGTCGTGCTAATGGTTCTGTAAAATCCAGAAAACAATCAATTATGCCAGAAGATCATCTCTCACTCCAAACTGTCGTCGCTTTAAAACTCTCACATCTTGCACTACCAGATATAATTACATTCCGGAATCCTGGCAACGATTTAATCTTACTTTACACAAGTTGAAGTACTACACGGTTTTAATTATTGATAGCATTATTGCTTGATATCTCAAGTGCTAAACAAAATAAACTGCCGGCATTTCACTTAGAAATTTTTTTCTGATTACTTTATACAGAAGATTCAAAATGTAATACAAGCTCACCAGTCATGCTTCCAGAATATAATCTATTTTCCAACCAAATGGCAATATATCAAAATGAAATTACTTGCTGATGTGAGACACCTAATGAAATTCACACACTTGGAGCCACCAATCGAAATGAATATTTTTAATCAGAGGAGCAACATAATCAAGACGCCGAACAATCCAGTTCAATTTTAACCTTACGTTTCTCGAAAAAAAAGCATAAATGGTGAATTTTATTCGCTTCCTGATCTGTCAACAGAGCAATTATTACACCTCGAAACTGCAGAACATTAAATCTCTATACACCTACTTTTGAATTTCAATACTTTTTAATGTTAAATTCTTTGATTAAAATTTCACAATCTACCTACTATTGTCCTATAAGAATTTTATTTTTAAATTCTTTCAGTGTTTACCGTAAATTTCATTCAGCGTATAATTTATTCTACCAATAGTGAATCAAGCCTCATCATCAGTATACGCCTTATATACTATCAGCACACACTTCTCCTTTTGTGTTCCACTGACTTCCAACTCATCTTCTGTATCCTACACGCACAGCTGGGCACAAAACAGTTAATCCGTTAATCGTTAATTAACGAAGTTAAAAAAATTGCGAAAATTTAACTTTTAAGTTAATCTAAAAATTCATTAACGGTCTTCTTAACTTCCGTTAAATTGGACTTCCGTTAACTTTAGTCCGTTACATAGGTTCTTGACGTCTTTTCGTTTGTTTGAACTGTGCGCCACGCCACCACTCATATGCAGGGCTGCCAGATTGTATAATTGGATACAAAACTTGTATAATTTGGTTACCTCTTGTATCCTGTTTGTATAACAGAGTGCCTTGTATAATTGGATACAAAAATGAGCACTTAAAAGTAAAGTACATTCAAGCACCTTTTTGAAAGTGTTTGCCCTTTGTTTCATTGAGTTGGCAACCCTTCCTGCATATCTATTTCCTTTTTGTTATTCAAAATTGATCAATGTATACATTGTTTACTTTTCGTGGACTTTTTTTGCTCCCAGCACTATCACTCACGTATGTAATCAATGGATGGGTTTCATTCTGTATAATTTCAAAGAGACAGCGGTGTAATATAAGTTGGCTGTACTGGCAGCGCTGCTCGTATGTTCGCTGTAGTAGTGGGCGCCCATAACCTATCTCATTGACAAATCAACATTATTATCTGTAATGAGGTGTATTAATTTGTAAACATCTTTAAGAATTAAAAGTTGCAAAACAACACCCCTGCAATACATAAAAGATCATTATGTTATGAAAGAAAATGTGCTATGACAACATGGAAATATGTTAATGTAACAGAACAAGATTTTACATGATTTATAACAAGGATATTAAGAAAATGGCAATGACATGCAATAGTTATACCCTTTGCTATACTTCAGAGGGACCGTCCATAAACCACGTAGCTCGGTCGTGGGGGGGGAGGGGGTTGGCTGGAAAGCTACATTGGGCTACGTGGGAGGGGGAGGGGTTCCGAACCAGGCCACGTTGTTTTTCATTCGTATTATTGTCACAGTTAAAATGAGGTGCATAACACTCAAGAGAATGTAAATATATGTTTCCGATATTTAATATTATCTCCGTATGTAATTTACGATAGTCCAACAAGAAAAAACAGTCCAAATTCTTCTGGAATCAATAGGAAAAAAGCTATGTGCTACGAGTGTGTGTGTGCGTGGGTGGGAAGGGGGTAGAGGCAAAAGCAACGTCGGGCTATTTGTTTTTAGTTGGGATAAACTTTGCTTGCTTCTTACAGTACATCTTGCTTTTTAAAATATGTTCATTTAAAATTAGATTGTCATTTTTAAAATTTACATAGAGATTTTCGCATATTTGGTAACACAGACATGGATTTCAATTTTGTGTTTGTACCATAATTGTTAATATATTGTATTGAAAACCTTCATTTTTTTCATTTTTATCTCTCCAGTTCAATATATTTGCATATACGATACAGCAATATTTTCTGTAGTCTAATAAAAATTTCAGATGTTTGTTTTAGTAAGAAAATTGCTCTAAAATGCAAGGTGAAATTTCATATTATTTGCAAGGGAGGGTGCGCATCTAACGTCCGGCCCAAGGATGTACAAAGGTTTTTTTTATTATTACAAAATGTATGTCGTTATTATACGTTTAGTAAAAACATCGCGTTCAGTTGGTGTTGAAGCAACAGTGACGGATCGGCAGTGTGTGTCGGAAGAGGTTAATCGGACAAACTGTTCGGCCGTCAAATCGGGCATTACTCGGACGAAATTCTGTGCCAGTGGATGACCGGCCGCCTGATCGATAGTTAGTATCGCACTGGAGTCTGCAAACAGTGTTGCAGATCAGCAAAAAACTCAACTTTCAGTAACCAGTGCGAAGAAAATTCAAAAAATAAAAAAATTCAAAGAAATAATACATAAGTTACGAAAAAGGTGATGTGCAATTTTAATTTGAAACATTTGTGTGTATTTTTTTTTTTTTTTTTTTTGAAAGTAGAAGCTAGTTTGGCAGTTTCGGCCGTGTAATGTAAAAGGATGTCGCTGAGTAACTTCCGTTCTATTTGTTCACGTAAAAACATGCAGGCCATGATTTAGTGAAACCAGGCCGGGTCGTCTAAAGGGGCCTTTAGGTCGCAGGTAGGCCGTCGCACAAAGGTAACCGTAACAGGCATTGGTCGTAGATTTTAGGTTGGCCGCATAATTTCACTGGTCGCAGTTTTCACATATTCAGGTGTCCCAGTCCAACTTGTTTTCTATAATATTGTTGCTTTTCATTCTGCATTCATGTTTTGTTTTTTTTACTACTTTTTTTTATAAAGTCACGAGTCTCTCGTAAAACAATTTGCAAGTGTTATGTTGATCACAGTCTCAACAAAGATAAAAACAGACAGGAATACCACTTCGTTGTTGTGGCGATAGCGTAACCACAATTTGTTAATTTTTATAAATAAATCCACACTTGCATCATGGTACATAACACCTTGAGATAGAGAGCAGTTATACCTACCGTACTATAATACTAATACATCAGTACAACTTTTGACTAGTTAACTTTTAACGGATAACTTTAACTTGCGTTAAATTTATAAACATTTAACGCTTTAACGATTATCGAAGTTAACTTTTTAAGTAGCGGAATAATGATTAACGAAGTTAACGTTTGGATTAACTGTGCCCACCTGTGCCTGCACGTTACTGTTTGTGTTATGCGATAATTTACACAAACAAATCTAACTATCCCCCTTTCCATTTCGTCGATGTGATACACACAATGTGGGTCCCACACTACCCCGACACTAAAGCACTAATATGACCAAAGTTTTGTAATCCAGTTCTCAAAATCGCATAGTACATAACCCCAGGAAATAAATTATGGATTTTAAAACATTTCCGTACCAGAGTTTATATTTATTAGTTTTTATTGAAAAATATCTCCTACAGTTTTTTGAAGTTGCACCAGTATATCGTAGAAAGACAACCTCTCGATGGGTGAATGTTTCTGCACGGTACATCCTAAGTAATTATCAAGCATTTAGTCATGCTCTGGGATCGTTAGGAACTCGAAGAGAGTGTTGACACAGTTGACAAAGTGTCTGGCATCGCGCTCTTATTTCGTCGTACATTATGTACTTTAAATACCGAACATGGTACCATGTGAAACTACAATACTATTCAAATACTTTCACAGTTCTACTTGAAATGGGCTCACTGACGCTTTGCCCTACCTGAGATCGTAAATTGAGAAAAAAGAACAAGCAATTTCTCTTCAGTCGATGGTTTCTTCCGACCATCCTCTAAATTTTTTAAAAGGTCAGAAGGATCTCAAAAATAATAAACAAAAACAATTAGTTAGATATAAAGTATTTTAATCTACAGTTTCTTTTTATTTCATTAAGAATATTCCACTCCATCGGAGTTATACTAGGTAATTATTTTCTTCTAAATCAAAACACACTTCTGTTAGGATCAAAAAATGTTTTAAAGTTTCTTGAATAATTCTCTAACTGTCCCAAAAATGGTCTTTCAATCAGTTGCCTATCTGCTGCGCAATGGTTATTGTCATGCATTTTTCCATTTACAAAAATCCTTAAAAGTTTCTAACAATCGACTGCATACGTTACACGAAATGATGCATTATAATAAATCTTAGATCACTATGTACGTTCTCGCGGCGGCAACGCTTTGTAAAAACTTCTCGGGTTTCAAGCCGCGTGCAAGCTTCCGAAACGTCGCCAGATGGCTCTCAATTTTGATGCGCCTTGAAACCCGAGAAGTTTTTATAATACATCTTTCTTGAATAAAAAATTTCTAACCGTCACTGAATGATTTGCACCATAAGAAAATAATATACTTTTTTATAAATTTCTTAGTGGTCTATCACCGTTCCTAACTTAGGCAGAGTACACAATTACTTTCTATAAAGAGCGGACTATTTGTGCGAGTTAACTGCTCCGCATAATCTGTATCGACGACTAACTGAACTGATACTTTCACATCACTAGACTGACTAATGACCTCACACTAATGGCCACACTTCTATAAACTTGGCACATTACTTTGCCTCGACGAAAAGAACCTAAACTGGATCGACTATACGTTAGTCTTCACTTCCGAAGAAAAAACTGTGGAAGACTAACACATATCTCGAAACAACTTTAATTCAGATGATTTAGCACACACTATTCTCTGCGCCCATAGGGATGAAAACTTGCTCTGCCAAGCGAGCGCACCCGATATAACTCCGCACCTGTATAAATACCTTCTCCCGAAATGTCTTGTTCTGGTGCAACTCCTTGACACGTTTCAGAGGTGTTATCTTGCGAGCAACGTGCCCGTTAAAACAATTTACTCTGCTTGTAAATTCTAACAGCGCCACGCGCGCGATACACGAAACTTACTGTAAAAAGCCCCTCAGTAAAGCCCTTATTATATTTATTAATGTCCTAGCGGTGCTACACGCTCCATCCATTCTGATGTATAGTTCCCAGTTCACCGTTATCCTTTTCTAAATATAAAGAAGTTATATACAATCTAACAAACAGAGAGAAAAATCGAAACGCACAGAAAGAAAAGTAAAATTGCTGTAGAATTCTGCCTCCTGGAACTTGTAACATCACAGGCTACGAAGTAGTGCCTGAGAGGCGTAGGAACTCTGTTTCAGTCTGTCGGTAGATATATTGTCTCTGGTCGGTAGCCGACCACCGCCGAAACACGATCTGGATTATTACGGAGTGCGGCTAGCGGTGACCGGCATAGTTACTATGCATTTCAATTCGGTGTATGCGAACTTTGTTTAAGAATAACTTTATGTTGTCAATAGGAACTGTGATTATAAAAGTGAAGTTTGAACAGTATTTAAATGAACATTGAACGTCAAGTTGTGATAGTGGATGATTTAGCGGGAAGGGGATATGAATTATAATTTTCCTTTTGTCTCAAGAACTCTGTAATCTTTCGAATACGAAGTGTCAATTAACTTTTACTTTGAAATTTGATGGTGGCCAAATCATTCACAAGCGTTAACGTGCTTTATTAATAAATTTGTCATGGACATAATTATTCTTATTAATGAACTTAATGACCTTTAGTAATTGTTCTTATAATTGCTGCATAGGACGGCTTTTGTTTCATAATCTGGTGACCGACGGCACAAACGAACTACAAAATTAAATTAGCTTGCTTCTAAAACTGTGTCTTTGAAAGGACAAATTTTTGCGAGGTTTAATATACCGCTAATTATATAAGAGCAGCATAAAAGTGTTCCTAATAACTTTCTCTTTGGGTGGGCGAAACACTGAAATTAGTTGCTGCGATTGAAATGCTGAGGAAAGAAGGATTGGCCGGTATGGCCCAGTACACAAGTCAAAATGTAATAACTTACAAGTAACAAGATCATTTTTTTTTTTATTTACCCTTCATTTATACAGCCTAATGTTTTAGTGACTAAATTAGGCCCTACGTATTAATTTTTACATTGTTGATTTACATAGTGTTTTGTACAAAATATTTACATGCAAGGAATTTGGCATACAGTTCCGTTACACTTTGACTTACTGTCTAATTAATTCTATAATATTACATTTGGTCTTGCTTACAGTGATAACAGTTACAGCTGCTATTGCAAATTTTAATGTTATATTGAATCAGAAATATCGCTTATTGTTGTTATAGTGCTAGTGGTTTTTATTGAAATATTCCAGTTATTCTTAGAGTATCCCATTATTCAGTTAGTTGTAGTTAATCCAGTTTGTACATATCTTTCTGTAATCTATAATTTAGTTATACCAGATTATTGGGTAATAACAATTGCTTATAAGTAACATTCACTTAATTATATGTTCTCAGCCACTACAGTCCTGAGCCAGTTCAAATTTGCAGCATCCTGGCTTACCATAATATGGAAATTAACTCCCAAATATTGTTATGATTCATTGTGTATTTGTGCAAAAGTCAATGATCATTCCCTCTACATTACAAACAAGACTGTTTTGGCGCTTTGTTTGCTGTAAGTGGTATGCTGACGTTTGCTCATTCTGCCACGCCATCATTCTGACTCAGGCCTGTAGTAGGCTTGGTTCCTTTTAACAATGGTAGGATTACTTAATTTAATAGTTATGCATTTGATTTTTTTTCAATAATCACTTCTAGTATTATAATCTACTTTTCCCCTCTAAGGCCTTATCCGTTTCTATGTTACATTTTTTTTAATGTACTACGTCTATTCTAATCTACCTTGAAACCTATACTACTCTATCAATACTAATCTACCCACCACTATCATCCCGGGATAGTCTGCCAGCCATGCCCCTCTGGATTTCCAGTGGGACAGGATCGACCGACACATCGGGACAAAACTTCCGGCTCCCGGAAGTTTCTGAAGAATACTGTTTACTCTTGTTCGTGAATAATTTTCTATGCCTGTATGTTTGGCCGTGCGACTTCCCTAGACCGGTCCCCATGCCCGACTGCCGCTCGGTCCAGATATCTTTTTTTGTGCAGTTGAGATACTTTGTTCGCCAGATTATCGAGAATAATCCATGATCGCTCATCTAGAATTATGTCTCGCGTTGATCTACTCCGTATTATGTTGATATCCGGCGTCCTTACTTCATTATGGTTATAATTTTTTCTACAGATAATGAGTTAGTAATATGGTTAGCGATGTTACTCTGCGGTGGTCAAACATTATTCTGGGATTGGCCGCAACGGAAATGGAACTACCGCTTGATAGGTGGTCTGGAGTTCTGCAACATGTTAGTTGGGATTATGGGACATGGTGAACATCTTGGTTATTTCAGACGTCTGTATGCGGAAAAAGTGAAATACAGGATCGACAGTTGAATATACTATGTATGAGTGTCCAGTGTACGACGACGTTTGTCTATAACAAGGTATGCAAATAATTTTCTGTAAAATGAGAATAATTTCTCGAAACCCGTCACGCATAATAAAATAAATTAAATAATAATTTATTAAAGTAACTGTGTTGCAGAAAATTATTTGCATACCTTATTATAATAAACAGTTACAGACTTTCACAAAGTCCTATATCATGGATAAAGTAAAAATTTGTGTATAACACTATACAAAATAAAGATGTTGGTGCTGATGTGGTAATATCTTTCTAGATTTCCTAAGCTAACATCCTCTGGCTGTCTCATGGGCTGACTGCGCCAACGATCGTAAGCATATCGAAATCATGATCGAAATCAGTATATTCATCTTTGTACAACTGAACAGCTTGAGAATTTGGGGAACTGAGCTGCAGATGTCATCAAACCATTATCCATTTTTCCCTGAAGCTTGGACATAATAAAGGCGTAGCAGTAGATTAAGACGAATATTATGGAATATGATGCTCTGTAATGTTCTTGGAACATTCGCAGAAAGAATCATAGGTGAAATGAAACTGTTTTTATTATTATTTTCGACGACTAGCGAATATTATCTCTGAAGTTAACATTTGAAGTTTAATTTATCTGAGTGTAGATATTAGCGCGATGATATTAATTTCTTACAAATACAGATAGCGATACTAGTTCAACTATTTTCATCAGCTTTGAGTGATTACATAAGGAATCTCTAAAAAGCCACGTAATTTTAAAATAGTAAACATATTGTATCCAATGCTGTACCACAGTATATCAGTTCACATTTCCTTTCAGTTCAACTACAACTTGCATTATTTCTTTTAAAAATATCAAAACTTGTCCAGAACGCGCAAGAATACATTCACTATCTCACCGACTTGAACTTAACCCAATTCTTCCCCCTTTTTGTTTTTTTTGTCTTTAGGAGGTTGAATGAAAATGAGTCATTTTATTTTCAATGCAACTATACTGATTGTCAATTATAGCAGGGCACAACAAATAGAAGAAATTCAGTACTTATCTGGAAGTAACCACAAACTTTTGGCTCAATCGAAGTTCATGATACCAACGACACTATAATCCTTCCTTATGTGTAGGTAATGACATTATAGATTTGAAAATTATTGAATTAATTTTTCAAACATACTAAAAAGAGAATCATCGCACATGAAGCTGTACCATTCAATCGAATAATTGATTAAATATAGGATGTATGCACCAGTTACGTTGTATCTGAATTTAATTTAATTTACTTGCATTATCTGTGGGATCTTCCCTAGCTATCTAATTACCACTTTCTCATTATGTTTATTATTATTTTATACATTACAGTATTTGTTAAATTTCTCCACCCATCTACTTTTTCCATTTACAAATTTTAGTTTTAAATTTCATCAGCTTTTTTAGTAAATTATTCATCACTTCTCTTGGTAATTTATTCCAATCCCTGACACCCTTACCAAGAAAAAAAAAAAAATTTCCCACTCCCTCATGCATGAAAGTGAACAACAGCTTGTGCCCACGATCATCTTTTCCTTTCATGCACCCCTCTTGATTCCTCTACCAATATCCCTCCAAGCCTCATCACCAACATGTTCCAGCACTCTCTTCACTCCCTCTTGTCTTTAATCAGTGAAAACAATAATAACACAATTTGAAGTGTCTTTTCATCCACAAGGTTGACTGACATGAGTACCACCATTGCTCTGATAGTTGGTCCACATGGAAGTTGTGCTAGCTGTATTGAATAATTTACCAAAAATGGTGAAAGAGGGAAGGAGTAAGTGGGTACAAGAAAGGAGAGAAAATTGTACCTGGAGTGTGCACTCCATCTCAATTGAATCAAATATTACTGGCTCAATGAAAAATTATGATCACAATTTTTATTACTAAAAGTTTAGGCTAATGTGAAGTGCCAAGATTTCAGGATGTCTAAAAACATTTCTATGCAATAATTGTAAAATGATGGTGAAAGTATAATTTCCAATAATGTAAATAATTGTCTAGTTTCTATGTACCATCTCTTTTGTCTTTGTTTATTTCCATACCATTCAATTTGTACTTTGTATGATGCAAAGGGACCAATAAATACAAAATACAAACTATGAAACTTAGTTTTTACACCATGTGCTCCTTGTATCAAAGCTGTTCTTCATAATTTTATGAAAATAATTTATCTGACAAGCAGCAGTATAAGTGATGAATATCATTCTGCTGATTAGGAATAAGTTGTAAACTAATATAAACTGGATTTCTTATTTGATGTGGTAGGTACTAGAAGTGTTCTTTAAATGGCAGGTGTCATATGTTGTTATGATAAAAAAGAACAACTTTTACTTGTAAATGTTATAATAATAACTAGAATGATAAGCCTAAAATCATGTTCATTCTCATTATTGTTGTAATATCATTGATATTCAACAAAACAGGTTTATAAACATAAAAAATAAGAATGCATCTTCGAATGAGCACTCTTACTGCTTTGTATGAATTTCATGTTCTGTTATGATGTATCCACACTCAAAAAATAAACACACACACATTAGTAATTGACTGCTTCATGTTATAAAGTGTTGGAAGTGTGCCGTATGAGTTGCCAATGTGGCCTGGTGGTAGGGGTTTATGAGTTTAAATTTATTAAATGCTGGGAGTGTGACAGGTAGTAGGAAAAGGTTTCAAAATTCTTCACTTCTTGCAGAGAGTGATGTGAGAATGTACGAGAGAAGTAAAGGAATTGGGTTACAAAACTTTGGTCAGACCATTGCTCGAATATGGTAGTGTAGTATGGGACCCACATTTTGAGTATCAAATACAGGAGTTGGAGAGGGTGCAAAATAGGGCTGCTAAATTTGTTACTGGAAATTACCACAGAATGCAATCAGTAAATGATATAAAACAGCTGGAATGGGATTCATTGGAAGACAGAAGGAGGATGAAGAGGGTCATTGGAGTGTACAAGGCGTATATTGGTGATGAGGCATGGAAAGATACTGGTGTAAGAATTGAAAGTAGTTCATGGAAGGGAAAAGATGACCATGACCACAAGCTGGCACTCGATTTCAGGCACAAGGGTGTAGGAAGATTCTCTTTTTTAGGTAAGGGTGTCACAGATTGGAATAAGTTACCAAGAGAAATGACAGATAATTTACCAAAAATGTTGAAAGAATTTAAAGTTGAAATCTGTAGTGGGCAATTTGTAGGTGGGTTCGTTAAAGGAAGAAGATGGGTGTGTAGCGAAATTGCCACCTGAGAGTGCGCTCTGTTAAAATTAAATAATTTTAAATGAGGCCTGGTGGTGAAACAGTCTGTATTGTTAGTGGTTAATGACTTAAAACTTAACAGCATTCAAGCCATGACACCCAACGACTCGGATTTTGATGAAACTTGGCAGGTTTAGTCTTCCTACACAGAAAAGTATGCACATAAATTTTTTTCTTCTCAATCTGGTGTAGTTTTCATTTTACAGCCAATCGAAATTTTAAATGTTTGATACATTCCTACTTCTGATTATTTTGCTCTTTAATTGAATTTATTTTTCAGTCAATTTTTTAATGAAAATTTGCAGTAATGTTAATGAAAGCATGAGGATTCAAGAAAAAATTTGAAAAATTCCAAATGATATTTTCAAAATAGAAAAAAAAAAATATTCATGAAATTTTATTCTGAAAGTGTGTAATACATTAAAAGTCAATATCAACCAAAGGGAATATAATAACCCAAAAAAAATTCCCTAATGATCTTAGAAGTGTGTTCTGTTATTAAAAATAATAATTAAAAGCTTCTTCATATATATATATACATTATTATTATTATTAATCATTATTGTCCTTGAGGACAGTGTTTAAACTCAAATTATTCATGATTCTTCAGTTTTTGTTTGTATTTGTCTTCTTCCTCTTCTCTTCTCAAAACCTCTTCATACGCTCACTGTTTTCCTGTTTCCTTTGTTCAGTCCATTTTGTTCCTGTTTTTTTCTGAATTTTAAATTTTATGTTCATAATTTTGTTCTTGAATTGTCCCCTTTCCCTTGTCATTTCCTTGCTGATCCATGCTTGATTCAAGTCCTCTTCCATTTCCTGGAACCAATTGGTTTTCCTGAGTGAACCATTTACCACATCAAAGATCCTCTTTGTAAGTCTAGTGCTGCTCATTCGCTGTAAATGTCCATAGAATTGTAATCTACATCTTCTGATCATGTCTGTCGATCTATCTGTATGTTCGTATAGTTCTTTTATTGGTCTTTTCATCCATATACCATCTTTACAAATTGCTCCAAAAAATTTTCTAAGGATTTTGCGTTTAACTTTCTTTCCTTCTGTGATGCCTGAAGCCCCAATCGTGGTTGTTTCTGATTCATATAATGCTTCTGGCAGTAGGCCTACCACTGTTTTGTAATGTCTGATTTTGGCCTGTCTTGATATATTTCTTTTGTTATAATATGACCATGTGAGTCTATAAGCCTTCTGAAGCTTTTCTGGTCTTTCCGAATTTGATAGCTTGTTAGATCCTCCTACTTCTATGTATTCCCCTGATATTTGAATTTCTCGACTCTTTTTATGTTTCCAAATTTTGTGTATATTGTTTGTACATTGTTGTTTTTTTCATACGAAATTTGTATCCCTGTTTTGGGGGCAATTTGATGTAGCTGTTCCAATGCATCTTGTGCTTCCTGCCTATTGTTGCTGAGAATTGCCAGGTCATCTGCAAATGCCAGGCATCTTATGATTGTTTTGGTATGTCATGTTCTTCCTAGCTGTATTCCTTTTGACCTGTGTTTCCCATTGTTTTATAACTTTGTCCAATACCATGCTGAATAAAATCGGTGATAATCCATCTCCTTGCCTGACACCCGTGTAAATTTTGAATGGTTCTGATGTTTCTCCCATAAATTTCACTTTAGACGTGGTATCTGTGAGTGTTTGTTGTATCAGAGCCCTTGTCTTCTTGTCTATGCTATATTCTTTCATTACGTCAAATAGCGTCTGTCTGTCTATGGAATCATATGCCTTTCTGAAATCCACAAATGTTACTACGGTATTATTTGTTTGTCTTATCTTCAGGAGTGTTTTCAGATTCCAGATTTGTTCTATGCATGATCTTCCTTTTCTAAGGCCTGCCTGGTATTCACCTATTTGTGGATCTACCTGAGGTTCTAGCCTGTTCAGTAGGGCTTTGGAGAGGATTTTTTGAATGACTGGCAGCAAGGAGATACCTCTGTAGTTGTTGGGATCCGTCTTGTCACCCTTTTATGTAAGGGATGTATTAATGCACATTTCCATTCTTGTGGAATTTTCTCTGTGGCCCAAATATCTGTGATAATTATATGAATTCCCTTTGTGGGATTTTCGTCTCCAAGCTTCCAGAACTCTGCAATAATGCTATCTTCTCCTGGTGCTCTGTTGGTTTTCAGTTGTTTTATGATCTCCTTTATCTCTTTGAGTGTGGGTGGTGTAGAGTCTGGATTTGGTGTAGTTTCTGTTAGGGTCAATTTTCCCATCTGTTTCTCGCAGTTGAGGAGATTTGTGCCAGAATTTTGCAGTTAGCTTTGGTATTCATTTCAAGGGAACCATCTGGCCTTTTGAAACAAAAGTCTGGAGGTTGGTAGCCTGTAATATTTTCTTTGACAGTTCTATAAAAATTTCTTGTGTTATTTCTTTTGAAGTCTTCCTCAATATCTTGTAACCTTTTTCTGTCGTATGAACGCTTTTCTTTTCTAATTTCTTTTGAGGTTTGTTTCTGGACTGTGTGAAATTACTGCCATGTTTCTGTTGTTCTGTTAATATTAAATATCATTTTTGAAACATTTTCATTCTCCAATTTGTTTACATAGCTATATAATATTTGCTGGAAAAAACAGTTGCAACCACAATTTTTAATATGTTTTTTATTAAACATGAGCATCTATCATATCGGCTAATTATTTCCACAGATTTTTTATTTACTTTTTTTTATTAAATATTGATTCAACTTTAATTTTTTTCCAACTTCTTTTATGTAATATCATGATTAATATTTATTAACCATTATAGATTCAAGTTTATGTGGATTTGACAAATAGAAAATGCTTATATATACAATACACAATATTTAAGAAAAATCTAACAGAAATTTTTGGTTATTAATTTTCAAAAACGGATAACGGTCATTTACCTGGGTGGATACATTTCGCGATTCGTACATTTCTCTGAGTTCTGAATTACCTTCATTGTTTCTTATCATCTAACTGATACAGGTAATATAATGTAAACATAGAACAAATACCCTTCTCCTTACATGAACTTTTGCATCTGGTTGTCTTAGATAAATTAAAAGCAATATGTAAATTTAAACGAACGTACTAATTCTAACTTTGTGTCATATGATTGCCTCGCGTTAATTTTTTTCCCCTGCTCTCCGTATTTCTAATATCATTGCTCACTGCTATTTTGTGGCAATAATATTGTTGTTGAATTGCGAGTGTCACATGGCTTATACAGTTGATGATTTAAATATAATTAAAAGGTTATCTTAAATCTCATTTAATAGCTAGCACATGTATCAAAAACTAAGGGTATCATATATCTATCTATCTATATATATACTCTGCAATTCACAAAATTGTGGGTGGCAGAGGGTGCTCAGCACCAAAGCTAATCTCTTTGTATAATGGTAGTAGGAATTTATTATGGAAAAGCTTATAAGGAGAAATGAATGAGTCATCTTTAATGATATCTTTCGTTATATGAATACGTTACTCTGGTTAGATTATCAGAGTATTTGGTTAGGATTTTAAAATACATAAATGCATTTCACTTTATATGACGGAGACTAATTTCGAAAACGGATAACTGTTATTTATTTGACTAATACATTTCGTATTACGTTTCTCCGAGTTTTTAATAAACTTCTTTGTTTCTTATCGTCTGCCAAAAAAATTCTTAGGTTATGGTTTAACACATTTCTTATAACTGATACAGATAAAATAGAGTAAATATTGAATCCCCTTCTCCTTACATGAATTTTTGCGTCTAGCTGTAAATAAACGAAAAGCAAGATGATGGAAGTAATGTAATATGGTGGCTGTTGATTGGCGAGTGAAAGCTGGCATGTGACCGTTCTCTAGCCAATAGGTGTAGCAGCTATAGACGACGCATCCAGTCTCCATGTTAGTGTTTTATATAAGGGGATAAAGAAATTAAGAAGCCTTTAATTTTTTTAATGACAGAACACACTCTAAGATCATTAGGCAAAAATAATTTTTTGGGGTTTATTGTATTCCCTTTGGTTGATATTGACTTTTAACATATTACACACTTTCAGCAAAAAATTTAAGAAAATTATTTTTTTTCTATTTTAAAAATATCATTTGGAATTTTTTCATATTTTTTTCTGGAATCCTTATGCTTTCATTAACATTACTGCAAATTTTCATAAAACTTTACTGAAAAATAAATTCAATTAGAGAGCAAAATCCTCAGAAGTAGGAATGCATCAAACATTTAAAATTTCGATCGGCTGTAAAATGAAAACTAAACCAGATTGAGAAGAAAAAATTGGTGTGGATACTTTTCTCTATAAGAGGACTGAACTCACCAATTTTCATCAAAATCCAAGTCGGTGGGTGTCAAATTGTCATTTTTTGTTTGGTTTTGTTTGAATTCACATAGAATGATCCAACAATGAGATTATCATAATGATTGCTCATAGGAAAGAAAAATATTAAATTGGCTATATAAGGATTTTTCTGGAATGAACTGAATGAAAGGAACAGTTAATATATTTGGCATGGAATAGCGTAGGCCTTTATTACTCTTCAAATTAACTAATTAAAGAATCAATGATTGATTCAAAACAAATAGACAAGTTACTCTTGGCAAGTCATTAATTGAGCAAAGATGGGTAGAGCACGAGATTACGCTTCTGTCACCTTGTCAATCAGTAGGGTGTGTTGTAGCGGTCGCGTATGGGTACCGTGTTTTGCAGTGGTGTATCGTTTCTAGTGGACAGAGTATGTTACCATCAGCACGATACGTCGGTCGTCAGCCGTATCTGTGAGCGGGGACACCTACCTGCGAGATATTCTGGAGCACTCACAGTCACTTGTGTCTCAGCCAGTGCTGCCTGCTGTGGCAAAAGCAGCAACCGGCGAAGAAACCGAGTCAGCTGGACGACCTATGCCACTCTCATAGACTTGCGAGCAGTGAAAGAGATCCCTATTTGTGTCAGCTCTCATTTCGTAATGTCAGGACCGGATTAAGGAAGGAGCCCTCAGTTTTTGACATCCGGGGCATCAGTAGAGCTTAAAAAAATGTCCGCCTATCTGGCCTGACGGGGAGGCTCCCGAGATCCTAGGTGGGGCCCCCCCGAGAAGGCGCGGGGCCCCCAGAAGGCGCGGGGCCCATAGCATTTGCTAACTCCTGCTACGTGGTTAATCCGGTACTGCATAAAGTGTGCGCAGAGGGGACTAATATAACCATCCCATGACTAAACAAACCTATCCTTGTGTGGGATAGGTCATGTTAAAACAGTGCAAATAAGTTTGTTGTAACTAGTGTTGTAAAAAAACATGAAAAAAAAGCTTTTTTCTGTTACATATTTTTTTTCATAACTACTAAATCTCAAATTTGTAAAGCATTTATCATTTAATATGACTGTTTTAGAGTTTATACTTAAGTACTTATCTTAATTTTTAAATCTACTATAGTTTTCTGGTTCAGTATATAAGAAAATTACGAAAATATTTGCAACATTGACTGAAGTTTTCTTTTATGAACGGGAACTTCCTGAAGAGGCTAGGTTGCGCGAGAAGGAATTCCCGTTCCCTGTTGTTTGAATAAATAGTTGCTATTTGTGCTACCAACCCTGCGAATTTATCTGTAGAGCTACGGATCTTTTTTAAAAAAAAGATATTAGGAATTTTAAATTTTTTGCCTCTTTTTATTACTTATTTTCCTTTACTTATATTCATATACTTGTTAAACTCTCAGTGTATAGTGATACTAAGTCATTAAATTGTCAGTAATTATGAATCGTTTCCTTGCAACCGTTGGCGTAAAACGATTGAAAAAGAAATAAAGCTCCTAGTTTGTATAATAATAGATTTAAATTCAAAACCAAGCATGGTGAACGGATAGCGTTCTGGCCTCGCATTCGGGAGGACGGCGGTTCGAATCCCCGTCCGGGCATCCAGATTTAGGTTTTCCATGGTTTCCCTAAATCACTCCAGGTGAAAGCCGGGATGCTTCCTTAAAAAAGGCCATGATCAAATTCCTTCCTGTTCCTTGTCCGCAGTCCCATCCTGCCTCTAACGACCATAGCTGTCGACAAGGCGTAAAACCATAAAAAAAATTCAACCTTTAAAGACCTTAATACAGAATTATCGGCGCAGTCTTTATGAACAGTGTGTACTTTGCTCACAATTTAAAATTGCAATCTCAAAGTCTTTTTTGTACAATACAAGGACAACCAGTAAAAGAAAATGTAATTATTTCTGAAGTTATGGATCTGGAGGAGACAGAAGAAGAAACACAAAATTCCAACACAGACCGAACTAGTGTTTGTACTGCTGATACTAGTGAATGTGGTACTGACATAGAGGATGAATAAAACTATGTTATCTATATAGATATATTTATGAATCATTATGTAAGACATTATATGATTCAGTAAGATTTAAAACATACATGTAAAATGTAAGTCCCGAAAATAAAACTATAATTTATCAAATATACAGTTTTCTGAAAAGAAAAAAAACAAGGGTGCTAGGTTTCTTTTAATGTTTTTTTTTTCACAAAGCTGAAATACAACATTTTTTTTCAGTTTCCAATACTAGTTGTAACTCAATCAAAATTCCCAAAAGTCATGCACTCAATTTTTTTTTCTTTTTTTACTTATGTCTTTATGCCTCGTTGACGTCGAGGTCATTAGAGGTGGGATGGGTCTGGGGAGAATGAATGGGGATGATTTCGGCCATGGCCTTCTGAAGGAAGCATCCTAGCATTCGCCTGGAGTGATTTGGGGAAACCATGGAAAACCCAAATCTGGATGCCCGGACAGGGATTCGAACCGGCGTCCTCCCGAATGGGAGGCCAGAGCGTTAACCGCTCACCGACCACGCTCGGCACAAATTCTCTATGCTGATTGACTGGTGGAATGCAGTTTCTTGGAATGGTGGATTTTATACCTGATGTTTTTTGATGTGTCCATTACCATATTCATGGTGTATGACCTAATACTGTTTTTGTTAAATTTTTCAGCAGAATGTTTCCGTAGCCTACCTGTGCTCGCCACTCGTATCCTTCTTTAAAGCTCATTAGTCCCGTCGCCCAAAGTCTACTGTATCTAAACCTGTGGTCAGTTGAGCTGTGAAGCTGGTCCAGGTGGCTTGCAGAATATTATAAAAAAAGATACTGTATTTGCACAGTATGCTATATGTGAGTATAAACTATAAGCCCAACTTTTTTAAAAAGACACAAATGTTTCAATTACCATGCAGAAATCTAGCATTTCCTGAGTGAAGATAGCACAGCGTTGTTCCAACAAATTTTGAGTTTGTGCGTCAATGTCTTAATAATATTGTAATTCAAGTGGTTACTAAATATTACAAGTCTAGTCAGTATGTAATTAACACTTAATGGTTGGTTCACTTCCAGTTTCATAACTGTGTTTCTATGGGAACTCAAAACATGATTTTGGATTTATGTTATAATGGTATAATAAAATATGTCTCAGATCTTAATAATATATACAGAGGTAAAAAATTAGGCCCATGTAAGTTAGTTGTCTTCAGGCTGAAATAGGTTTAGAGACGTTGGATTAATCCATCCGACAGTCACAATTGTTCATATCTTTTTGAAACTAATAATATACAGTTTATATAGTAGATTATAAATAAAATATTACTTACGTATATTTGCATAGATAGATAGATATGTTCACTTTGATCCCATGTGAGAATAATCTCGGGGATGTGGAACAGTACATAAACTTATTAGTAATGTCAATATTACTATATAATTGATAATATTATATATTGACAAGAAGTTAGTTTCAACCCATTAGTATAACCAATATTTGCTGTAATCTACAAATACAATCCCGAGTTAGTTAATACTTATTATGTGGAACAGTGTATAAACTTGTTACCAGAATCTAACAACCAGTTATTTTCTTACCAACCAGTTACCACAACTCATAAGCAGTCAATTACTTAAAAACCTGTTAGTATGATAATTTTTCACAGCAGTTTTTGAGTACATGCTATCCCATGTTAGTTATTATATATGAGTGAAATTTTGTAAACAGTGTAATTACTTCATTTGTCAAAAGTTTCAACAGAAAGAAAAAACCGTATATCATTTTAGTAATTGTGGACAACTTTGTCACCTTCCCCTTCCATACACCATATATACTATTTTATCAGTCATTCTTAGTTACCAAATTCCAAGAAGAAAATTCTTTCACAGAGTAAAATGGATTCTGAAGCAGAAACTCTTTCAGTTTGGACTTAAAGTAGTTGGGTTTTTGTAGATAACATTTAATTTCTGTTGGTAAGACATTGAATAAGGAAGCTCCAGTAAATATTAACCCTTTCTGTACAATTGACAGTGATTTGTAATCCTTGTGGATATTATATTTATTCCTAGTACTATGGCTATGTATGTCAGCATTAAGATTGAAGTGTTCAGGATTTTCCACTACAAATGATAGTACAGAGTATACATACTGTGCTGGCATTGTTAGTATACCCAGGTTTTTAAATAGATTTCTGCACGACGTCTGTGGGCTTGCTCCACAAATAGTTCTTATAGCACGTTTTTGCAATTTAAATACCCTCCGTGCTTGTGACGAGTTTCCCCAGAATGAGATGCCATAAGTGAGCAGGGAATGAAAATATGCAAAATATACTAACTTTCTGGTTTCTAGATATTACCCTAAGTGAAAATGTTGCAGAATTCAGTTTTTTAAGAAGTTGTTGAATATGCTGTTTCCAGTTCAATTTGTTATCTATACATACACCCAGGAACTTTGTGAAATTACTTTCATTGATTGCTTTTCCTTCTGATATCACATTATAGCTGTCCTTTGTTTTATTTTTTGTAACAAACTGAAGTAACTGTCTTTTCTACATTAAGTATTAGTTTGTTGGTATTAAACCACCTGTTAATTTTCTTTATAGCATCATTTGCTGTGTTTTCGAGGTTTTGTGCTGATGGGTCTTTCAACGGTATGCTGGTATCATCTGCAAAGAGCACCATGTGTTCATTATCACCTAGTATATGCGGGAGATCATTTATATAGATTAAGAACAGCAGAGGGCCAAGAATTGAGCCCTGAGGCACACCACATTTAACTATACCCCATTCTGAGTTTATAACATTTCCTGTATTAGCATCTTTCAATGATACACATTGCTTTCTATTTTCCAGGTAAGATTTAAACCAAAGTCCTGGCTTACCACTAACTCCATAGTGGTCTAATTTACCTAGTAGAATATCATGATCAACACAGTCAAAAGCCTTAGCAAGATCACAGAATATACCTAGGGAATTTAATTTTTTATGCATTGATTCCAGTATGTTGTTTACAAAACCAAAAATTGCTGAATCTGTTGAAACGCCTTGTCTAAAACCAAACTGTACTTTACTGAGTAGGTCATTCTTTTGTAGATGTGCATACACCCTTCTGTACATTGCTTTTTCAAAGATTTTTGAGAATGCTGGTAGAAGTGAAATGGGTCTGTAATTCTCAATTTTTAAGGTATCGCCCTTTTTATAAAGCGGTTTGATTATTGACTTCTTGAGTGAGTCAGGGAAGATACCTTCTTCAAAAGAACTATTACAAATATGACTAATAACTCTACTAATGCTGGTGTTACATTGTTTTACTACATGGGTTGAAATCTCATCATAACCAAATGACTTTATTTTTGAGGGATTTAATAATTTTTTCAATTTCATTTTGACTGGTGGGAAATAGAGACATAGGTGCTGTTTTTGGTGACAAGGATTTAAGTATTGCTATAGCATCCATATTCCCAATATATATTCCTTTTATTTTTTCAGCAACTGTTAAGAAGTAGTTATTGAAAGCACTTCCTACATAAGAGGGGTCAGTTACAAGCTTATCATTAATGCTTATAGATATAGGTTTATGTTCAGGGGATGAAACAGTTGTTTCTCTTTTAATAATGTTCCAAACACTTTTTATCTTATTATCTGAACTACTAATCTCATCGTTTATGGCCAAACGTTTAGATTCTTTTATTACTTTGCATGAAGTCAAAACATAGCGCTACTATATCTACATCCTAGTTTTCAGTCATTTCTTTTTGTTTTGTATAAAACTTTTTTGCTTGTGAAGTATTTGTTCAGCTTTTATGCTGCACTTTGCATTGACAACAACTGCTGTTTGAAGTGGTAGAACGATTGGTTAAAACAGGTGGTTTAACATAATAACAAGCAGGAGTGCCACAAGACGAACACCAAATGTAATGGAGAAACCTGCCATCTGATGCCGCTTAGCGGGTTTCTCCACTAAATTCAATATTCGATGTTTGAAAAAGCCCATACAGAGGCTTGGCCATTGACGGTTTTCTGCTAAAACACGTGTGTTTACACATCATGAGCCATAATATGTCTTTATCTCAATTTTGACAAAAATGTCAGTAGACGGGTTTCTGAAATAAACGATTCAATTACAGAAATACCATCAGAACAAGCAGGTTTTATGAAGAGCTGATTGTTAATATAAGACAGTCTGCTGAAAAATCTGGAGAACTGAACACATCATGTACTACAGTAAGAAATTTTAGTGTGTTCGTTGGAAGATAATGGAAAAAATTGTGGTTCCTGAACATCTTATCACCCATATTAGAAACATACACAGCAACAGTAAGGTGATCATCATCGCAGATAGAATGATTTTTTTGGACGATTTGTGCCTTCAAATGGAGTTAGACTGGATGATAGAAATGACATATGGTGATTATATTTTGGTGCAATTTGCTACCCATCCATCACAAACTATTATCAATGAACCTACTGTGTTATAGGTCATGCCACCTGTACTGTGACTTGCCTCCTGTGTAGTACCCATCTGCATTCATTAGCAAAGTTCTTACATCGGTCTCACCACAAATCGGCTATCCGTCAGAACAACGAATGGTCACAGACAGACAATTTAATCCAAAACTCTAGACCAGGTGCAATATACCTTTTCTTACCTGCTGCACACTGTTATACGTCTCTTAGCAGTGAAATTTTCTAACTGGCCATCAGTTCCACAGTAACGGTGATCTATAAAGTAGGATAGGAGGTTGAAGCAAATAATAACAATAATTACTTACTAAATACTTTAAATAAGATAGGAAAGGGAAAATAAACAGAAACCCGTCACTTACCACAGATGAAGGCAGGAGGGCGAGTCACGTAAAAACACAAAAACAAAGGAATTACACAATATTTCGACTTTAATCTTAATCATGTGGGAGGCGAGACATATGGCAGGGGGAAAGATGTGGTCACATCCCAACCCGCCACATGAATCATCTGTGGTAAGTGACGGGTTTCTGTTTATTTTCCCTATCCTATCTTATTTTCAGTGCCTCGCGGCAGTTTCTTTGTTTCCTTTATCCAATTACTAAATACTTTGTAGGACTTTCGCTACGTTGGGTGGAAGAAATCTTCATAAAGAGAATTAGTGTAGTTAAATCTTTTTTATATATTTATTTATGCTTTGAGTACATAGAAGCATCAATTATTAATGAGATCCCTGCAGCTGATGCTGCAAAACTATCTCGCTCAATTTTTACAAGAAACAAACGAAAGTCTCTTCTTTCAGGAATGATCAGGTGGTTTCTCTCTTTGATCATAATGTAGTTTATAGCACTGAAGCCTGCAATCCTTGAAGCAGCAGATTAACATAATTAAATCTCTTGAATTTTTCTTAAAAAACCAAACTAAATTAAATAAAGGTGTGCTTTAGTATCAGATAAAACCTCTACCGTCCTCCATTAAAGCTGGAATGCCCTCTAGTGGGTGGTAGTAACCAGGTTGCCTGCCACTGATATAAACCGTAATGCTACCCACGCTAGCTCCTACATCTCACCACAGTACTCCCTCAAACCACGTCCCAGTCCGAACTCCGGAGGCGTGGATTGGCCTACTAACACATCCTCAATACCAGACACCCCACGGGCCTCAATCACAGAGGATACTAATGCCGGCAAACCCGTCGCTTTATTTTATATGAACTATTCATTGTTATTTTCTATGCATGTTTTGTACAATTTTACACCTCTTATATATGTCCATTTTTATTTTCCTAAGATTAATTTCTTTCCCAACAAAAACTTTTCCACTGACAGTTTTTATCACCCCCACCACCTCCGTTCCAGCTGTGATGCGGCTGTGTTCACCGTGGACGCCTGTGCGAACTCGGCCATTTTAATGAGTAAAGGTATGGTCAAAAATAATGTGCTTTTTTTTTTTTTAACTTCTGCTCTTCTCCCTTCAATTTTTGGTGATGGATGGGTTTATTTTATCTTTTTTTATTTTTAAAATACATGTATTTTTGCTTTTATACAAGGTATGCAAATATTGTTATTTGCTCGGCTCTATTATGTCGCTTTCTCTCATACTGTTGGTGTAGTTTGATTTTCCCCCACCATCCTCTCACATAGTGAACAGCCACTTAGTTGGTGTTTTTGACACCCACCCTGTGCATCCAAAGAAGGTTTTTATATCTGTAAATTACATGTGCATGTGTTTTTTGCAATCCTGCAATCACCTGTGGTAAGGATGCCCTCAATCCTCATTTAATGATTGTTAAATACTTCCATATATTAACAGTGTGATCAAACCACCACCATTTACAAGCAGCTGCATATATGTGTATAATATTTTTTGAAGGGTGTGTCAAGCAGTACTACAGTTAGATAAATGTCAGAAGTGCACTTTATTTCTAAATAAATACTCTTTCCAATACCTTCTTCATTATACTTTTTAGTGGCAGGAGTTATTGGAAGACAGGAGGAGGATGAAAAGAGAGCTGGAAATGTACAAAGTGTGTATTGGTGAGGATGCATGGAAAGATATTAGTGAAAGAATGGGGAGAAGTGCATGGAAGGAAAAAGATGACCATGACAACAAGCTGGCACTTGATTTCAGACACAAGGACGTGGGAAAATTTTCCTTCATAGGTATGGGCTCAAGGATTGGAATAAATTACCAAGAGAAATGATTAATAATTTACCAGAAAAAAATTAGATTAGTAGAGAGCAAAAGTAGGTGGGGAAAAGAAAGGGAAAATGTGTGTGTGTGTGGGGGGGGGGGGGGGAATTGTCAAAGGAGCAAGTGCTCCATTGCAATTAAATTAAATTATGAGAGTTTTCACTCTGGTCCAGGTTACATTTCAAACTAACCATTTCCAGTTCTGCTGTCCTGATGTGATAACAGGAATAAAACTGAGAAGTTTTCAGTGACACGTATTTCCAACAACCTTACTTTTTTAGTACCGGTATATCTTCGGTGGCTGTAATGTGTAAGGAATGTGTGCACCAAAATTCAGACCAAAAGTACTGTTCCTTCATCGCTTCTGTTCCAGAGCCGAAAAATACACAATCCTCGTCAATCTGTGCTTTAAAAAGGAAAACTATGATTGTGCCCAAAAATACAAAGAAAACTGTGATATACTCACCTGACAAAAGTAAAATTCAGATTAGAATTCAAACAGAAAAACTGTGGAGAGGATTCCTGTGTCCCAGTGATGAAAATATAAAAAAAACATAAGTCTTTTGCGAAGATGACAATGTTAATGAGTTGAAATACACTCCTGCACGCCCACTCCACAAAAAAAAGCCAATTTCACTACACACCTGCTTTCACATGTCCTGAATTTTTTATTTAAAAGTAAATTATGTTACTGCATTTTCAAAAACCAACTTATTTTTTCGTTTTTATGAATTTTTTATTATTTCAATATTTCTGGTAAATTGTTCAGCACCTCTTTCAATAATTACTGCGGTCCCTAAATTAACCCAGGACATACCAAGGTTGAAGGCTCATGACTCGTGGGGTAACATTGTGATTGCACACACGTCTGGAACCAAATGGCTCGGTCTTATTACACGAAGAAGGTTAATATCGTGATATTGCATTTGTGTCTCCACCTTACGTGTTTTCTCCTGTCAACTTTGGTATGTCATTCCCTTTTTTTAATATTTATATCGCCTAGAAGCCGCTTCCTTTCCGTTGGTTTCAAAATACACCTTAAACTCTCCAAGCACTTTATTCATCCACTTCCTGTATCCCAGTGATCTCAGTCCAGCTCCTTTATCATTCCACTTACTGGTTGTGTTATCTGGTAATTTCCACAGACAAATCTAGCCACTCTGCTTTCTAACCCCCCCCCCCCTCCCCCCGGCTCCTCTGTTAAGATACCCAAAATGTGGGTCCCATACCGCATCACCATATCAAGCATAATGTTATCAGGGTTTTGTAACCTACTTCCCCCTCCTCTCTGATACATCCACTCACCACTCTCTTCAATAAATAAAGGATTTTTAAATCCTTTTCCTACAACTTGCCTAATGTTTCCAGCCCAGTTGAGTCTACTATCAAATGTTATGCAAAGGCATTTAGACCTATGATCTTCAACAAGCAGTTCCTCCTCCATATTATGGAAGTGTGGTAGCAAATGTGAAAGACCTAGTTAAAGATTTTTCAGATGAGGATTGTGTTGTAATTGTTGGGGGACCAGGAAATAGCCTTGATAAAGACCTCAATTATTCAATTGAGGGAGACATTGCCCACATTTCCAGGAACACACGTCAGACAAGTGTGAGATTTGTTGGTTTGCTTGAGCGTTATGATAAACCCTGATGTGGCATAACATCAGGCGTACAAATGCATCCTTGGAAAGGGTTCTCTGGCAGCCGACTAATTCACACATTGGTTTGATTGATGTGGCCTGCATTGGTAGGGACAGTTATACTCGCCATGGACTCCATCTGAATGTCAGAGGTAAGAGGAAGCTTTCGCTTCTTATTGCTGATGAGGTCAGAGGATGCCAGGTGAGTGAAAGAGGTATTCCTGTGATAAATGGTGTTAAGTCGCGGCCTTTTTTAGAGTAAATAAAATAGATTTATTAAGATGTCTAAAGGAAATTAATGTCTCTGATGATCATAATTTGTTGAAATTAAAAATTCCAACTGATATACCAGTATGTAATAATAAAATAAAAATTCAAAGTCATTGCGTCAAAGTGTTCAGACCAGTATTTTCCACCAAAATATAAGAGGAATATTTAGTAAAACTGATGACATTACCTTAAGCCTAGAAGAGATTCAAAATTCCAGAAATTTTAATGTAGACGTTTTGTGTATATCTGAGCATCATTTGTCTGATACAGGAATATCTCAGCTGTCCATCCCAAATTATAAATTAAGCTCTCATTTCTGCAGATGTAAAATGGAGAAAGGGGGAGTTGCCATTTTTGTTAAAAATAATATTGAATGCAGTAGTGTAGTTGTAAGTAAGTATTGTATAGAACAACACTTTGAATGTTGTGTTACTAAACTAGAATATGATAAGGAAGAGCTGATAGTGATAGCAATTTACAGGGCCCCCTCAGGTAATTTCAGACTGTTTTTATCTCATTTAGAGTCTTTGCTACTAAGTTTTACAAATAGCAAACAAATAGTATTATGTGGAGATTTCAATGTTGACTTTCTGAATCACAGCAATGATAGATTAGATATGGAAGCCTTGATGTTGTCTTTTAACTTAACAGCACTTGTAAATTTTCCTACGAGAATACAAAATAATAGCAGGACTGCAATTGATAATTTTTTTATGGATATTTCTCAGTGCAGTAATTACAGCATACAACCAGTAATAAATGGTATCTCAGATCATGATGCCCAGCTATTATGTATCGAGTCCAGGAACACTGTTAAACAGATAAAGAAAAGCTGGGTTTATAGAAGAAATATTAGTGAAAATAATATAAAACACTTCATAGATACCTTAAACAATGAAAACTGGTTAGAAGTATATAATGCGCAGGGTGTTAATGCGAAATTTGATTCCTTTCTGAATATATTTCTAACACTTTTTGAAGGTAGTTTCAAAAAAAGGAAAATTCTCAACACTCCAAACAATGAACTGGGCATGGGATGGATAACAAAGGGTATTAGAATCTCTAGTAAAACAAAGAGGGACCTTTATTTAAAAATGAGAGAATCGGATAACTATGCGCTGAAAGTTCACTATAAACTTTATTCTAAAATACTAAGAAATGTAATAAGGAAGGCCAAGAACAGGTACATATCGGCGAAAATAGAAAATTCAGACAATAAATTGAGAACAATATGGAATATAATAAAGACTGAAACAGGAAAAACTGTAAATCACTCTAAGGACATAAAAATAGAACAAAATGGATATGTGTATAGCGAAGTAGGGGAAGTTTGTGAAATATTTAACAAACATTTTACGTCAGTAGTAGATAAATTAGGCATAGAAAAGCAATCCCCACTTAGTGCTCTAAGGCTTCTTGAGACTGCTTTCCCAAATAGCTTTGTGGAGATGAAATTGCCACCAGTAACAGTCTCAGAAATAAATAAACTCATTAAACAATTAAAACCTAAAAATTCTTCCAGCTATGACAATATTTCAAGTAAATTACTGAAAAGATGTTCAGACTGTATCAGTCATGTACTTGCTCACATTTGTAATGAATCCTTAATACAAGGTGTTTTTCCCGATAGACTAAAATATGCTGTTGTAAAACCATTATTTAAAAAAGGAGAAGTAACATGCGTAGACAACTATTGTCCCATTTCATTACTTTCAACATTCTCAAAGGTTTTTGAAAAACTCATGTATAGAAGAGTAATAAAACATGTTACACACTATAATATCCTAACTAATTCACAATTTGGGTTCAAAAAAGGATCATCCATAGAAATGGCTATATATTCATTTTTAAATAACACATTTGAGGAACTGAATAATAAAATGAATCCTGTAGGAATATTTTGTGATCTTGCAAAAGCATTTGACTGTGTAAATCATGAATTACTTTTGAAAAAAATGGAATACTATGGTATTTTTGGGACCGCAGGTAAATGGTTTAAATCATACATTGAAAGCCGAATGCAAAAAGTTTCAATTTTTGATTCTAAAATAAGTAAAGATGCTTCATCAGACTGGGAGAAAATAAAACATGGAATTCCACAAGGCTCTGTCTTAGGTCCCCTCCTCTTTCTGTTATACATCAATGACCTTCCTGGAAATTTATCCGACAAAGTTAAGAGTGTTTTATTTGCAGATGACACTAACCTGACTGTGCGTAAAACACCAAACAGTACTATAGAATTTAATGTAAATGAAGTACTTAGAGTAGTAGCAAATTGGTTTAAGGCAAATTCATTAAAATTAAATTTTGAAAAAACACATTATATTAGGTTTAAGGCAAATTCATTAAAATTAAATTTTGAAAAAACACATTATATTAGGTTTAAAACAAAAAACTATGCACAGCCAGATATATGTATAAACTATAAAAACAACACAATCTTAGAAACAGAGAGTATAAAATTTCTTGGTATTAAAATAGATCAGAAATTCTGTTGGCATGATCATATCACTACACTACTGGCAAAGTTAAGTAGTGCCACCTTTGCAATACGAACACTTTCTCTAACAGCAGATCTAGAATTAATGAAACAGGTGTACTACTCATATTTTCATTCAGTAATGTCATATGGCATAATTTTTTGGGGAAACTCTTCACAAAGTAAAAAAGTTTTCATAGCACAGAAAAGAGCTATTAGGTTTCTGTGTAGGGTAAAACCAAGAACTTCTTGCAGACAACTCTTTAAGAAACTCAATATTCTTACAATGTATTCTCAGTATATATATTCTCTCATGAGCTTTGTCATAGAAAATTTTAACCTGTTTACACCTAATTCACAGGTACACAGTTTCAATACAAGAAACAGAAATAACTTGCATAAAACACAAACATCTCTGTCATTAGTACAAAGAGGAGTTAATTATTCTGGGATACATCTGTTTAATAAACTACCTAATCGTATAAAACAGCTTTCAGATAATAAAGATGTATTCAAACAAAAACTTAGAGATTATCTTATTGGCAACTCTTTCTACTCCATTCAAGAATTTGAAGAAAATAATTAATTGTACTCATTATGACGTTTGCAAAACTCAGTTGCAAAAATGTATGTTTATTATTATTTCTTGTATTTGTAAAATATGTATATATTTACTATGATATGACTCATATTATGTGTATATGTATCAACAATGACATGTTTCACATCCCAGAGGTATTTCCTCAGCAGGGATCCATGGAACAAGATTGATAAATAAATAAATATAATCATAGACAAATTTACTTTTTTATTAGTGTTGCTACAGGAAAGGGTAGAGAGGACCAGACTGAGATGGTATGGGCATGTCAAGAGAATGGGAGCTCAGAGAATCCCGAGAAAGATCCATGAAAGTAAGATGCATGGTAAACGACCCAGAGGAAGACCAAGAGATGGATGGCTGAAAGGAGTGGAGGAGGGTGTATGGAAGAGAGGAGAGGACTGGAACAAAGTGGAGACAGAGAGGTGGTGGGAAGAAAGAAGGAAATGGAGAGGCTAAGCAGACCCGGCCAGAGGCTGGAAACTGTTGAGGATGATGATGATGATTAGTGTTGCTAATAAGCTGTTCCTTCCTGGCATTTATTTTGATTCTGCTTTGACATTCCCTTCCTATCTTGCGCTAACCTCTTCATCTGTACATGCCCCTTACATCTTTAACTATCTGCTTCATTTATTCTTATCTCTGTCTCCCTCAGCAATTTCAAAAAAAAAAAAAAAAAAATTTAACTAATCCAGCATGTCTCAAAATATGACCTACTATCCTGTCTCTTATTTCTGTAAGCTTCTTCCACAAACTTCTTTTCTCACCCATATTTATAAAAATTGATTCATTTTGTACTTTATCTATCCACCTAATTTTCATCATCCTTCTGCAGCACCACATTTCAAATGCTGTAATTCTCCTTCTTTCTAGTATTTCTAATGTCCATGCTTCGCTGCTATAAAGTGCTGTGCTCCCCATATAGAGTTTTAAAAAGTTCTTTCTAAGTCCTTGATCAGTATTTCGAACTAAAAGATTCCACTTTTTCATGAACACTCTTTTTTGCTATTGCTATTCTGCTTTTAATATCATTCCTGCTTCAATCATCAGTTGTAATTTTATTTCCCAAGTATCAGAATTCACTTTTCCTATCGCATCTGATCCTATTTTTATATTTAATCTGCTAGTATTGGTATCATTTCTGCTACATTTCATCACTTTTGTCTTGCTTTGATTTATATGCAGTCTAAACTCTTCCTTCGGTATTTTGTTCATGCCATTCAGCAACTTTTCAGTATCCTCAGCCTGTTCTGCTATCAAGACAATGACATCTGGAAACTGTAGCATATTAATTTTTTTCTGTTTTAACACTTATGCCACATACAAAATTTTCTTTCACTTCATTTATTGCTACATACAAGTTAAATATTAATTAATGGGGATAGACTACAATCTTGTCTCTCATCCTTTTTAACTGATGGTCTCTCCTGATTTCCTATTTTTATTACAGATGCCTGATTCTTATACAGATTACAAACTACAACTAAAGTTCACAATATTTTAAGCCTATCTTTTTAAAAGTTTGAACATTTTGCCCACCTAACATTATCAAAAGCTTTTTCTAAATCAAGAAATGCCATTAAAGTATCTTTGTTTTTCTTGATCCGCCCTTCATCCTACAGCCGGAATTGCTTTCCTTGTACAGCAGTTTTTCATAAACGCAAACTGATCTTTACCTACTATCAGTTCTGCTAGACTTCTCTGTATATTATTCTGGTCAGTTTTTTTGAAGCATGTGATGTTAGACTGATAGTACAATAATTCTCACATTTGTCGGCTTGTGCTTTCTTTGCAAGTGTGAAGATGATACTTTTATTAAAATCAGTTGGAATTTCTCACGTTTCATAACTTTTTGATATCAGGTTGAATAATCTCTGGATTCCTTTTTCTCCTAGGGATTTCAGAAGTTATGCAGGAATTCATTCAATTCCAACTGCCTCATTTGACTTCAAGTCATGCATAAGTCTATCAAACTCTGTACTAAAAACATGACCACCTAAGTCATCAATGTCGACATCACCTTCCTTTTCCAATACACTGTTGTTCAAGTCTTCCCCACCAAACAGTTCCTAAATGTATTCCTTCCATCAGTTAGCTTTATCGTCTGAGTTTAAAAGAAGTTTCCCATCGGCAGCTTTATGTTTATACCTCTTTTGTTTGATTTTCCAATATGCCACATCTATTTTGCCTTCGACCATTACCTTTTTTATTTCTTCACAATTTTCTTGCAGCCTTTTGCTTTTTTAAATTTCCTGTTTGTCTAGTTTCTAAATTGAGTGTATTGCTCTCTTACTGCTTCAACATGAGCATTTTTGTACATACTCCAAAATTTCTTCTGTGATCGAAGGTTTTTGGGTGGCTTGTTCCCTAAAGCCTAATGTTTCTTTACCAACTTTAATTTTTTCTCTTTTCAGTGCATTCCATTCATCCTCAGTTGAGCTCCTTTCAGAGTTCCTTCTTAGACCCAGTTCTACCATTTCTGATCTAAGCACCTAGATATCCTGTGAAATCCTGATGCTAATCACAATGGGGTTATGTGCAGCATTAGCAGCAGAACTTCCTGTTGATAACTGTTGAAAGTTAAAAATTTTAACATTAGTATCAAAGTACTTGAGTGTCTATAAACGAATTAATGTCTGTTGAACCATTTTTTTAAAATAGAAAATCGCTACAGTGTTGAGGTGGTAGTTAGGTTGGCAAGCATGTGGGCGCATGGTTACAATTGTCTGTCTTGTTTATTACAATAAATACCAAATACAATACAACTTTACACAATAATATCAACAACTTCAAACATAAGATTTCCACACTATATCACGTAATAAGCTTAATTACCAATCGGTTACTTAAAATTCCCCCAAGATATACTTATATTAATTAACCACAATACTAGTTGGCCTTAATGATCCATGATGGCCCAAGAGCCCAAGGATTTACATACTTAAATTTACTTATGTCTAAACAACAATTTAATAATGGTAGAATATCCGGTGCTACAAGTTCCTAAACAGACTTTCCAAAGATCGAGCTTCTCAAGGCACTTATCAGTTGAGCTCAACCAACACTGGTCGGTTTTAATGTTTCAGCACCACTCAAGGGTACAGACAAACATACATACACCTTTTCCCTCATGTGAAAGAACAGGCATTAGAGACATATATTGTCCCACGCAAGCACGAACACCAAACAGAAAATCTCCAATTGCACCGACGAAGCAGAAAATACAACGAAGTTGAATTGTCCGAATACCACGAACACTCTAACAGTCTATCCGCTCGTGGAACATGAAGGCACAGGTTGCTCCAGAAGGTGCCACAGCGCACACTTTACGAGGACAGCCCAAACTGCCATATAGTCTGGGCGTGTGAGGCGACGACACAGTTTACGGCCACTCAGAACTGCTTGTCAGACCAAGCACCGTCAATAACCCCTCGTCGACGGCCAAGTATCACGTTGCTCCGCCTAACTGCTGCCCGTGCATTGAGCACGTCGCCTTCTTCAACTGCCGCTTCCGACACCGCCACTTCCTCCTCAGACTGTTCACTTCCTAGCGGAGACTGACCGCAGAGACTCTCCGCAGAGACTGACGTTAGTCCTTCCTCAGTGGATATCCAACTGGCCTGGTACTGGTACACTGACGGACGGAGCGGCCCCATTAACGGCCTCCCTGGGCGCCCGCTGCCCGTCCGGGCCTTACGCTTCCCGACGACCCAGGGAGGTACGCCACCTCCGACAGTCCACACAGCTCCGACCCTCTCTGCGGCACTGACGTTACTTGACTGCTTATCCGACTGGGTGTCCAACTCGTCTGGCCGTGCCGGGTCACTGCTTATATACCCCACGCTATCCGGCAGAGGGCACTACTCCACCGCGGCGCTGCCTAGCGGAGCAGCAGGCGTGCGACAGAAGACAATCGCCCGCCAGATGGCAGAAATTCCGCCACAGCGCCCCCTAGCGGAGCGGTGGGCTGACGGCAGAAGATAGCCGCGGCGTGAAGATGAGCCGTGCACGGCTCAAGTGTAAACAAATTTTATTTGTTTACATTTGAGGTTACGTCTTAATCAGAGTTCTAGGGTGTCAAATTTAATTGTAATTGATTAATTGACTTTCGGGTTATGCCGCGTTGTTTATTTCATTACCCGAGCTTTTGGCTGGTATCCTACAGCCTTCGTCAGAGATACTGTTTATGTTGACATAGCAACGAGCGCCAAGCATCATAGAGTAAAAGGCCGCTATCTTCGTTGATGTTGTTGGTATTTCTTAAAATTTCTGCTGCCTCTTTCACCCGTCGGGGCCACCACTGGTCTTCTCTCCACAGTAGCCTCGTTTCTTTAAATTTTATTTCATGCCCGGTATTAATAGCTAATTTTATTTGTTTACATTTGAGATTACATCATAAGAGTTCTATGGTGTCAAATTTCATTGTAATTGTTTAAAAAGTTCTTTTGATATCATTTGTTTGTTTTTGTTGTAAGTCTGGTAGTTGATACATGTTTTAATTTACATTTTGGAAAAGTTTTGAGTGATTTACATAGTATTTGTTTGGCAGTTTTCTTATAATTGTACTTTTACTTTTCTTTGGCAACTGAAACACAAGTAGTTTAAAAAGTAAACATTTTAAAGTTTTTATTCTCCTAAATTATCAAGTTTTTCTGGAAGTATCATAATGGATACTAAGTGTGGAAATTGCCGAAGACCAGTAAGAGAAGGTGTGACGTGCCGGGACTGCGGGCGCTGGTTTCATTGGGGATGCAGCGATGTTACTAACAGTAACTCTTCTGTCAGTATTGCCTGGAACAGTCACTCCTGCAGAATTAAGGATCAGGAGCAGCGGATTCTAAAGCTCCAGTCAGATCTGGCATCTGCATAGAGGGATTTAAAGGCCCTGAAGGCAGAAAACTCTGTTCTTAGGCTTAGGCAGAACAGTGAGTGAAGGGAAGTCAGCTCTGGCAGGAGAGGTAGGAGACGCTGTCTGTCTAATGGTTTCCAGCTGGAGACATCCAATGTGTTTCGGCTATTGGAGGATCTAGATGGTGACTTTGAGGACCGTCAAGTTGGACTGAATGATCTGGGATCTCGTAAAGTAAAAGGGAGAACTTTTCAGTGGGTATCTAAACATAGGAAGGTACTGTTACTTGGAAGTAGTCATGGGAGGGGAATCAGTGAGATGGTTCAGTCTGACTTGGGGACAGATTATGAAGTCTGCAGTATTTTCAAACCAAATGCAGATCTTGGAAGTGTGGTAGCAAATGTGGAAGACTTAGGGAAAGATTTCTCAAAGGAGGGTTGTATTGTAATTGTAGGGGGACCAGGAAATAGTCTTGATAAGGACCTCAATTATTCAATTGAGGAAGAAATTGCTCACATTTCCAGGAACACATGTCAGACGAATGTGGGATTTGTGGGTTTGCTTGAGCGTGATGATAAACCCTGGATGTGGCATAACATTAGGCGTACAAATGCATCATTGGAAAGGGTTCTCTGGCAGCCAGAAAATTCCCACATTGGTTTGATATATGTGGTCTGCATTGGTAGGGACAGTTATACTCGCCATGGACTCCATCTGAATTTCAGAGGTAAGAGGAAGCTTTTGCTTCTTATTGCTGATGAGATAAGGGGATGCCAGGTGAGTGAAAGAGGTATTCCTGTTATAAGTGATGTTAAGTCACGGCCTTTTTTAGGGTAAATAAAATAAATGTGTTAAGATGTCTAAAAGAAATTAACGTCTCTCCTGATCAAAACTTATTGAAATTACAAATTCCAACAGACATACCAATATGTACTAATAAAGTAAACAATTTAAATTCATTGAATGAAAGTGTTCAGACAACTATTCTCCATCAAAATATAAGGGAAATATTTAGTAAAACTGATGACATTACCTTATACCAACAAGAGATTCAAAATTCCAGAAATTTGAATGTAGATGTTTTGTACATATCTGAACATCATTTGTCTGACACATGAATATCTTAGCTGTCCATCCCAAATTATAAACTAAGCTCTCATTTCTGTAGATGTAAAATGGAGAAAGGGGGAGTTGCCATTTTTGTTAAAAATAATATTCAATGCAACAGTGTAGGTGTAAGTAAGTATTGTATAGAACAACACTTTGAATGCTGTGTTACTAAACTAGAATATGGTAACGAAGAGCTCATAGTAATAGCAATTTGCAGGGCCCCCTCAGGAAATTTTAGACTGTTTTTATCTTAGTTAGAGTCTTTGCTGTTATGTTTCAAAAATAACAAACAAATAGTTTTACTTGGAGATTTTAATGTTGACTTTCTCAATCACAGCAATGAGAGGCTAGATATGGAAGCCTTGATGTTGTCTTTCAAGTTAACGACAGTTGTAAATTTCCCTACTAGAATACAAAATAATAGCAGGACTGCAATTGATAATTTTTTATGGATATTTCTCAGTACAGTAATTACAACATTCTTCCAGTAATAAATGGTATCTCAGATCATGATGCCCAGCTGCTATGTATCAAGTCCAGAAACACTGTTAAACAGATAAAGAAAAGCTGGTTAAATAGAAGAAATATTAATGAAAACCATATGAAACATTTCATAGATTCCTTAAATAATGAACAATGGTCCGAAGTGTACAAGGCACAGGGTGTTAATGAAAAATTCCTTTCTCAATATATTTATAACACTTTTTGAAGTAAGTTTCAAAAAATGAAAGTTTGTCAATAACCTAAACAATGAATTGGGTAAGGGATGGATAACAAAGGGTATTAGAGTATTTAGTAAAAGAAAAAGGGACTTAGGTAGAATCAGGAATGTATTTCAGTAATTTTCGTGTAAGAACTAAAGTAACTTTGCAAGTGAGCATAAAATTTGTAAATGTGGCGGAGCTGTGACATAACGTTATTGCTAGTAAATATTGAAGTATTTTCCACGTAGTGACGCGATGAAGTTATTTGTCGGTGTGAAAGGCGCATTTAATATAGAAGTGGAGTTTTATGCTGGGGGTAAGGGGTGGGGAGGGGGGGTCTGTAACCCCAGCTAAAGTTTAGTCTGCAGAAAACATGTGAGCGGCTGGTTATAAATTTACTTGGTCAGTACTCTAAAATCTAGTGTTGTGATAGAAATTAGGAATCAACTGATTAAGTGGAAAAATTGGTATAGAGCATTTATCCGCAATCAAAATAAAATTATGTGTTTATGAAAAATAATTAATTAGATTTACGTCTGTATTAGAATTTTATTGTATTATTTCTGTCTGTATTAGAATACATTTTGTGATTTTGCATATATGGGTACATATTTATTATATGTACAACTTGTGTGTTTGAGATGAATGAAAGGCTGATCACGTTTGTAACAATGAGCTGATGCAATCACTGTCCAGGTGGGATTCTTGGGAGTAATTGATCGCATGTATCAGTATTGTGTTTTTTTTTGTTTTTTTTTTGGTGGGTGTTTGATTCCTTTTGGCATACAGGTGAATGGTATGGTGCTTTGGACAACACCAAACTGTTAGTTAACTTATTGTAATTGTAAATATTATGCTAGACTAATCAAAGAGATCAGTGTAAAGAAAATGTTAAAAGAAAATTGTATGTTGAACTACAGAGCAGTGTAGTGTGTATATATTTAATGAACAATGGGGTTAAGTGACTGAATTATTAAGATTAGCTCCACATCTTGATAATTGGGAAAGATATCTCACATTTGAGACAGAATAACTCAAAAACTAAGCAGGATATCAAAAAATTTTATTCTTCATTTTTTTTATGTCTCATCAAGTTACATAATAATCCATCATCTTCTTTATTTTTGATTTGTCTCGTCATGTTACATAGAATCCATCATCAGATTGGGGCGTTTATCTTAGAGTCCCCTTGAGGTTTTTGTACATATTCCCCATGTCTATATGGATAGGTAATATGGCGGCCACTCCTCCTCCGCCCGGCGTCACTTCAATGCATGGTGAAGGTCCCTTGCGTCGTCTCCATATATTTCTTGCCCCATGCACCGGATGGTAGTATAATATCGTTGAAATAAGTAAATGAAAGTATATTTGTTAATGAAAAGTATTTTATTTTTAAGAGTACTTAGAAATATCACTTTCATTGAAAAAAGTCGTAATCATTGAATACTACACATATAATTGTAAAACATTTAAACTTTACTTAACTAACCACTGATAAGCATTAAGATTTCTATTTAACATAGTAATAGCACTTTCCTTTAACAGGAATTTATAAGATAATAAAACAAACAATCTTAGTAACGGCTCTGGCGATTTGGATGAAATTTCATACAAAGGTAAAAATTTTCTTTTAAAGTTTGTAACATGATTTCACACACACAAAAGAGCAATGTCTGTATTTCGTATCTTGGAAATGGCTCTAACACCATCTCATGGACTAACTTAGGTTCTTATATAATATATATCTAACCTATTGAGTCTAATACTATTATATGAGCAACTCTTGTATATAGGTAAAATTAATTCCTCACAAACATCTCTAAAGATTTTTATGTAAGCTTGCATACTGAACATAAATCGAAAGATGCTGAACGAAGGTCGGTCACCAAGGTACTTAAACAACAGCTCAGTTGTATTTCAGGGCAAACAATTGCTGCACTTATGTTCTTGCCTTTACAATCATTCAAATTTCCCTGCTGACCACCTATTCAATATTATGTTGGGTTTTTCGTACTGCTCTTCAATGTCATAAACTTCATCATCAGCAGTAATATACAACAAATTACAGCAAGCAAGTTTTTATAATAGTTAATATCAGCAATTGTTTTTTAAAAGATAAAGCACTTTAAACAAGACCAGAATCAACCATATCCTTCAATAGAATAAATCCCCTCAATTTTCTATAGGAAACACAAAGTAAGTGATAATAGTAAAATTTCTTACTTTTGGAAAACTGCTCTTGCTTTTCCCTTTGGGTTTTCTGCTACTATTTTCTTGCTGGCGATGCCAACGTTTTTGTCCTACACTAGATCGGCAGTTCCCGATTAGTTTTTCCTGAGTTCCCCTTCAAGAAAGAGCTAATCTCGAATACCCCTTATAACTAATATCTAAATATGAATGTTCGTCTGTTTGTTCGTCTTCTATAGCATTCATAGATTACAACGAAAATTTGGTGAGTTGTTGAATGCGCGTCTGCGAAGTTTTCTGACAAAAAATAAATAAATAAGAAAATCCGCCGCCATCCCCCTTTACGCCCCTTAGTTTATACAGACCCACAGATTTTATCTACTTTCGATGGAAATTTGTACTGTATACTTTAAAACAATCAGAAAAATACTGCCTACATTTGTCTAATTTCTCTCCTCCTTTTCTCCCTTCTTAGTTTTCAATGATATTTATAGAAACCCATTGTTTTACTTGATTTTGATGGACATTTGCAAACGTATACTTTAAAACAAGGAGACTACCGTATGCATTTAGTTTACAAAGATGCACTCACTTCTCCCTTCGCCATACACCTGAAACCATTCAGTTTTTTTTCTATGAACGTTTCAGGTGTTTTTAAGGCCTAACCATTCACCTAGGCTATTTTTAAAATTTCATTTAGAACTTGCTTTTGTTTGTAAATATTCAAGCCTTCAACAAACAATTGAGCACCTTTTTCTTGGGTCGAGGTCATTAGAGGCCGGAAAAGAATGGGGGAACGAATTCGGCAATGGCCTTTTGACGGAACCATCCAGGCATTTATCTGAAGTGATTTGGGGAAGTCGTGGAAAAACAAAATTTGGGGTGGCCGCACGGAGATTAAAACGCATATCCTCCTGAATGCAAGGCCAGAACGTTAACAGTTCACTCACTATGTTCACTGACACAAGATAAGTTCCCATCAGAACATACGTTTATAATCAAATGTCTAGAACATTTAAATTTTATATCACTCCTTAAGAGTACGAGGGATTTATCCGGTGTTTCCAAAACAGCAATATTAAACTCAGTTTTTTTGCGACTGTAGGGAGAAAAGTGTTCTGTTTTGATGTACAAAATTCTTATCAAATTATTTAGCTGATTTTTTTCTTAAATTCAAATGTTTTTAGATAATATCAATTAGGTTATTTATAAATGTGACCCTATAAGACTTCGGTTTTAGTAATGTGAGGATTATAAACGAAGAAATTCCTCCGTTCCATACAGATTTTCTGTGATTCTACACTTACGAATATGGTGACCTCAGTAGTTATTGGAACACGTTCATCTGATCTGCAAATACACACTTCCACATTCGATGCAAACCATAACCTTCATCTTTGTTGAAGATGTTAGGATTTTCGTTAATTTCCATGAATTCCTTAATTTTACGTGCTAAAAAATCCTTCGGCTTCGCAGTGATTGTAGTTTTATCCCACTGAATTCTATGTCCTCCTTCTACACGAGTTTCCTTGACTGCTGATTTCATAGTTTGTTGCAGTCTCGTGTGACGATAACATGCATACAATCTAAAGATCTCTGGTGCGAACCAAAACGATGGCATCAATATCAGGAAAAATTGAGTGCAAAACCAAATAAATTGTGGTACATGTAGTTTTCCAAAGTGTTAAAATGTTTATGGACCTTCCTTCTAATATATAATTAGATTCTATAACAATGTGATGACAGCTATGTCTGTAAAATTCCATTCACATTACACATTCCCACAGACATTATTTAATTTAGACCTGCAAACTGAAAGAAAAAGATATGTTCTATTTGCCAATTCACCAGTGCAACATTTATCTCAGCATTATAGGAAACTCACAAATGGCAAAAAAAACTTCAATAATACATAAACAGAACGCGTTTTAAAACAGTAACATAAGGTGTGCATTTTTCAGGGCAGTTTTTGCAATGTCAAAGAAATAAATAAAAATATGGATATAATTTAAACTGTTAGTTCCCAGTATAC
>CM061918.1:154658846-154747157 GCA_031002005.1 Vandiemenella viatica
TTTTTTTGTGTATAGATACCCAAGAGATATAACCATAGGAATTTTTTCAATTTTTTATCTTAAAAAATGGTTTCAGGAAAAATATTTGAAATTTGCACATTTCATGCGATTCTTCCCACGATTGTGTTGACATCAAATTGCATAAAATGTAATTCTCTTATTTTTTGAATAACATACATCATTTTGGTATCAAATTAAAGCTAATTATGGATAATTTTAATATTCACCAAAAATTGTTATAAAATTTTTTGGGAGCCCTCAAAGTATAAATTTTGATTTTTAAAAGTGATGCAATAGATTTGCAATAACAGGCAAGTACCAGCAGACACATATTTTAAATTTTTGCAATAGCTCTATCACAATATGTTTTTTCAGCTGTAAAAAAATTAAAAGGGTGTTTTTTATGGTTATTAAATAATGCAAGTTTATTGTTCTCTGCTGTTTAATGGTGATTATGTTTTAGCTGCTACTAGACCTTTAAAAAAGGGTTGAATTTTAGTAACAAGGTGAAACAATTTTATATTTAGAGAACATATGAATAGACAAATTAACCTATGCCAAGCTATTAATTGTTTAACCACTTTATAAAATGAAACTTTTAGTTACTTGCACTGTACACTCCCAGAAAAATTACTTTGAATGTGAAACGAAGTTTAGAATAAAATATCATGTAACAGATGTTCCAATGGATCAACACGCAAACAAAAATTTAAAATATTAAAGAATTACATCTTAACATTTAATACATGTTGTATGGGTGCTAATTTATAAAAAGTTTGTAATTGATTTGCAGCCATTATTTTCTTCCAGAATGTATACCGTATGTTCTTCCAGAAATTAACATTGATGGAGACACTGGTAATTCATTCAAGAAGTATCCAAATATCTATCTCGATATGTCTTTTCGAAAATTATGATTATCATTGCCATTACTGTCTGTTTATTTCTAGAAGTAAGCTCTACTTGGTAACATGACTAGTTCTAAAAATAGAATTTCTCCCTCCTTTCCCTAAATTTTCATTGCAAGTTCAAACACTTTTCAACCTGTTCTAACTTGCTGAAACATATTTCAACCTGTTCTAACTTGTTGAAACATGTTAGGTGAAGAGGTAAAACAAAGCACCTGCCCTGTCTCAGTGTTAAGCTGTATAGTAATATTGAGGTAATGCTATAGTAGTGATTAATTATCAGTATGCAATCATACTATTCATGTAGTACTGTAATTCCCTAAGCCTTTTAATGAACTGTATCATTTAAAAGTGAATATATCAGTTTAAGTCTTGATTAAATGCAGTGTTCAATTTGTTTAAAATTTCAAGAAACAACTAGTTTGCCACAGAAGCCAAAAAAGATAGTAAGTATTTGTGACTTTAAACCAACTGATATAGAACTTATCAGACTTAGAACAAAATTTTTGGACTTGCAATTCATATGTCATGATCATTTAAAACAGTTTGTCAACTTTTGAGAACAGACAGAATATGTGATCCTTTTAGAAGGCATAAACAAATTGTCAGAAAAGGTCTAAGATAAATTTCTTTTTCATTTTCAAAGAAGTACCATGGTATTGAATTAGTACCTGGCAAAAAGTTGTGCATATCTTGTAGAAAATCAGTTATAGCAAATAATACTGAAACTTATGAGAATTTTATCATTTCATCAGACAGTGAATATGAACCAAATGAATAAGACAATTATTTTAGTAAAACGAGTTTCATCATCTCAAATATCTTTTAAAACTTCTGTTGGTAGTGACAAAGAAGATCTTGTGGATAGTGCCAGAAAAAATTTATGCAGTTATTTATGGAGAAAAATGGTGGATAGGGAAAGTGCAACAATGTTCTTTGAATGTGAGGGATGCAAAAATTCAATTCATGCACCCTTGTGGACATTCCAAAACATTTATATGGCCAACACCAAGTGACAGCTGTTGGGTACATTTTGAAAACATTATACAAGAAGTACCAGTGTCTCCATCAACTTCAGCATCAGTCAGAACATATGTCCTGGAAAAAGACATTCAACAATTAATTGTAGAATCAGTTAAGAACATTTTATAAATCAGCACCTATACAACAGGCATTAAATGTTAAAATGTAATTCTTTAATATTTTAAATATTCTTTTGCATGTTGATCCATCGAGTCATCATCTGTTACATGATATTTTATTGTAAACTTCGTGTTTCACATTCAAAGTAATTCTTCTTGGAGTGTACAGTGCATTTGAATTAAAAGTTTCATTTTATAAAGTGGTTAAACAATTAATAGCTTGGCATAGGTTTCTTTGTCCATTCATATGTTCCCTAAATATCAAATTGTTTCATCTTGTTTCTAAAATTCAATCCTTTAAGGTCTAGTAGCAGCTAAAAAATCATAATCACCGTTAAACAGCAGAGAACAATAAACTTGCATTATTTAACAACCACAAAAAACACCCTTTTAATTTTTTACAGCTGAAAACACATGTTGAGATTAAATTTTAACAAAAGATCAAAGTATGTGTTTGCTGGTACTTCCCTGTTATTGCAAATTTATTACAACACTTATTCGTCTTTGGAATTCGTCTGCCGCGCGCTTTAGTGCGTGTCGAGTGCTAATAATTTGTGTTTTTGTAGTTAAAAAGTTAAATTTTGTCTCGTAAGGTAGTTAATTCGTTGAATAATATCATTTTCTAGTAGTGTGAGTGTTAGTGGTACGTTTCATTCAGTATAAATCCGTAAATTGTAAATTCAGTGTTTCGTGCTTTGTTTACATCCGGTATTAACGTTTAGTATTAATGTTATTGTTATAGCGTAGCAGCAGTTCATTGTAAGTAAGATTTAATAGCATTAGTTTTGTTTCAAAGTAGATTGGCAAGTTCTCAAGTGATAGTGAACCGTTTTATTTAATACATAATCAGTACAGTGTAAACGCAGTTTTTTTACTTGTTTACATTTGAGGTTAGTTGTGATTCAGAGTTCTAGGGTATCAAATTTCATAGTAATTGTTTAAAAAGTTCTTTTGTTTGCATTTGTGCAGTTTTATTGTAAATCTTGTAGTTGACAGGTGTTGTAATTCACTTTTAGGAAAAGTTTCGAGTGATATACATAGGTTTTTAACATTTTTTGTAGAAGGCTACTTTTGCATTTCTTTGGCATTTGACACACAAGTAGTTTATTAAAAAGTAAAAGTTTTTAAAGTTCCTTTGCTTGTAAATTCTTAAGTTGTTTTGAAAGTATCACAATGGATACAAAGTGTGGAAACTGCCGAAGGATAGTAAAAGAAGGAGTGACATGCCGGGACTGCGGGCGCTGGTTTCACTGGGGGTGCAGCGATGTATCTAACAGTGACTCTTGTGTCAGTATTTCCTGGAACTGTCACTCCTGCAGAATTAGTGATCAGGAGCAGCGGATTCTGAAACTCCAGTCAGATTTGGCATCTGCAGAGAGGGATTTAAAGGCCCTGAAGGCAGAAAACTCTGTTCTTAGGCATAGGCGGAACAGTGAATGGAAGGAAGTCAGCTCTGGCAGGAGAGGTAGGAGACGCTGTCTGTCTGATGGTTTCCAGCTGGAGACATCCAATGTGTTTCGGCCATTGGAGGATCTAGATGGTGACTCTGAGGACCGTCAGGTTGGACTGAACGATCTGGGTTCTTGCAAAGTAAAAGGGAAAAGTTTTCAGGGTGTATCTAAAAGTAAACGCAGGAAGGTACTGTTACTTGGGAGCAGTCACGGGAGGGGAATCAGTGAGATGGTTCAGTCTGACTTGGGGCCAGATTATGAAGTCTGCAGTATTTTCAAACCAAATGCAGATCTTGGAAGTGTGGTAGCAAATGTGAAAGACCTAGTTAAAGATTTTTCAGATGAGGATTGTGTTGTAATTGTTGGGGGACCAGGAAATAGCCTTGATAAAGACCTCAATTATTCAATTGAGGGAGACATTGCCCACATTTCCAGGAACACACGTCAGACAAGTGTGAGATTTGTTGGTTTGCTTGAGCGTTACGATAAACCCTGGATGTGGCATAACATCAGGCGTACAAATGCATCCTTGGAAAGGGTTCTCTGGCAGCCGGCTAATTCACACATTGGTTTGATTGATGTGGCCTGCATTGGTAGGGACAGTTATACTCGCCATGGACTCCATCTGAATGTCAGAGGTAAGAGGAAGCTTTCGCTTCTTATTGCTGATGAGGTCAGAGGATGCCAGGTGAGTGAAAGAGGTATTCCTGTGATAAATGGTGTTAAGTCGCGGCCTTTTTTAGGGTAAATAAAATAGATTTATTAAGATGTCTAACAGGAAATTAATGTCTCTGATGATCATAATTTGTTGAAATTAAAAATTCCAACTGATATACCAGTATGTAATAATAAAATAAACAATTCAAAGTCATTGCGTCAAAGTGTTCAGACCAGTATTTTCCACCAAAATATAAGAGGAATATTTAGTAAAACTGATGACATTACCTTAAGCCTAGAAGAGATTCAAAATTCCAGAAATTTTAATGTAGACGTTTTGTGTATATCTGAGCATCATTTGTCTGATACAGGAATATCTCAGCTGTCCATCCCAAATTATAAATTAAGCTCTCATTTCTGCAGATGTAAAATGGAGAAAGGGGGAGTTGCCATTTTTGTTAAAAATAATATTGAATGCAGTAGTGTAGTTGTAAGTAAGTATTGTATAGAACAACACTTTGAATGTTGTGTTACTAAACTAGAATATGATAAGGAAGAGCTGATAGTGATAGCAATTTACAGGGCCCCCTCAGGTAATTTCAGACTGTTTTTATCTCATTTAGAGTCTTTGCTACTAAGTTTTACAAATAGCAAACAAATAGTATTATGTGGAGATTTCAATGTTGACTTTCTGAATCACAGCAATGATAGATTAGATATGGAAGCCTTGATGTTGTCTTTTAACTTAACAGCACTTGTAAATTTTCCTACGAGAATACAAAATAATAGCAGGACTGCAATTGATAATTTTTTTATGGATATTTCTCAGTGCAGTAATTACAGCATACATCCAGTAATAAATGGTATCTCAGATCATGATGCCCAGCTATTATGTATCGAGTCCAGGAACACTGTTAAACAGATAAAGAAAAGCTGGGTTTATAGAAGAAATATTAGTGAAAATAATATAAAACACTTCATAGATACCTTAAACAATGAAAACTGGTTAGAAGTATATAATGCGCAGGGTGTTAATGCGAAATTTGATTCCTTTCTGAATATATTTCTAACACTTTTTGAAGGTAGTTTCAAAAAAAGGAAAATTCTCAACACTCCAAACAATGAACTGGGCATGGGATGGATAACAAAGGGTATTAGAATCTCTAGTAAAACAAAGAGGGACCTTTATTTAAAAATGAGAGAATCAGATAACTATGCGCTGAAAGTTCACTATAAACTTTATTCTAAAATACTAAGAAATGTAATAAGGAAGGCCAAGAACAGGTACATATCGGCGAAAATAGAAAATTCAGACAATAAAATGAGAACAATATGGAATATAATAAAGACTGAAACAGGAAAAACTGTAAATCACTCTAAAGACATAAAAATAGAACAAAATGGATGTGTATAGCGAAGTAGGGGAAGTTTGTGAAATATTTAACAAACATTTTACGTCAGTAGTAGATAAATTAGGCATAGAAAAGCAATCCCCACATAGTGCTCTAAGGCTTCTTGAGACTGCTTTCCCAAATAGCTTTGTGGAGATGAAATTGCCACCAGTAACAGTCTCAGAAATAAATAAACTCATTAAACAATTAAAACCTAAAAATTCTTCCAGCTATGACAATATTTCAAGTAAATTACTGAAAAGATGTTCAGACTGTATCAGTCATGTACTTGCTCACATTTGTAATGAATCCTTAATACAAGGTGTTTTTCCCGATAGACTAAAATATGCTGTTGTAAAACCATTATTTAAAAAAGGAGAAGTAACATGTGTAGACAACTATCGTCCCATTTCATTACTTTCAACATTCTCAAAGGTTTTTGAAAAAGTCATGTATAGTAGAGTAATAAAACATGTTACACACTATAATATCCTAACTAATTCACAATTTGGGTTCAAAAAAGGATCATCCATAGAAATGGCTATATATTCATTTTTAAATAACACATTTGAGGAACTGAATAATAAAATGAATCCTGTAGGAATATTTTGTGATCTTGCAAAAGCATTTGACTGTGTAAATCATGAATTACTTTTGAAAAAAATGGAATACTATGGTATTTTTGGGACCGCAGGTAAATGGTTTAAATCATACATTGAAAGCCGAATGCAAAAAGTTTCAATTTTTGATTCTAAAATAAGTAAAGATGCTTCATCAGACTGGGAGAAAATAAAACATGGAATTCCACAGGCTCTGTCTTAGGTCCCCCTCCTCTTTCTGTTATACATCAATGACCTTCCTGGAATTTATCCGACAAAGTTAAGAGTGTTTTATTTGCAGATGACACTAACCTGACTGTGCGTAAAACACCAAACAGTACTATAGAATTTAATGTAAATGAAGTACTTAGAGTAGTAGCAAATTGGTTTAAGGCAAATTCATTAAAATTAAATTTTGAAAAAAACACATTATATTAGGTTTAAAACAAAAAACTATGCACAGCCAGATATATGTATAAACTATAAAAACAACACAATCTTAGAAACAGAGAGTATAAAATTTCTTGGTATTAAAATAGATCAGAAACTCTGTTGGCATGATCATATCACTACACTACTGGCAAAGTTAAGTAGTGCCACCTTTGCAATACGAACTCTTTCCTCTAACAGCAGATCTAGAATTAATGAAACAGGTGTACTGCTCATATTTTCATTCAGTAATGTCATATGGCATAATTTTTTGGGGAAACTCTTCACAAAGTAAAAAAGTTTTCATAGCACAGAAAAGAGCTATTAGGTTTCTGTGTAGGGTAAAACCAAGAACTTCTTGCAGACAACTCTTTAAGAAACTCAATATTCTTACAATGTATTCTCAGTATATATATTCTCTCATGATCTTTGTCATAGAAAATTTTAACCTGTTTACACCTAATTCACAGGTACACAGTTTCAATACAAGAAACAGAAATAACTTGCATAAAACACAAACATCTCTGTCATTAGTACAAAGAGGAGTTAATTATTCTGGGATACATCTGTTTAATAAACTACTAATCGTATAAAAACAGCTTTCAGATAATAAAGATGTATTCAAACAAAAACTTAGAGATTATCTTATTGGCAACTCCTTCTACTCCATTCAAGAATTTGAAGAAAATAATTAATTGTACTGCATTATGACGTTTGCCAAAACTCAGTTGCAAAAATGTATGTTTATTATTTCTTGTATTTGTAAAATATGTATATATATATATATATTTACTATGATATGATTCATATTATGTGTATATGTATCAACAATGACATGTTTTCACATCCCAGAGGTATTTCCTCAGCAGGGAATCCATGGAACAAGATTGATAAATAAATAAATAAATAAATACTTAAAAACCAAAACTTTCATTTTGAGGGCTCCCAAAAAAAAATTATAACAATTTTTTTGTGAATATAGTTAGAAAGTATCAATAATTATCTTTAATTTGATACCAAAATAATGTATGTTGTTCGAAAAATAAACGAGTTACAACATTTTATGCAATTTGATGCCAACACAATCGTGGGAAGAATCGCATGAAATGTGCAAATTTCAAATATTTTTCCTGAAGCCAATTTTTGAGAAAAAATTTAAAAATTATTATGGTTTTCTCTCTTAAGTATCTATACATAGAAAAAATATGAAAAAAATCTGAGACCTAAGTGCACATGGCACTAGGTGATTTGGCGTGGAATGAGCCTACTGAAAAGTTAAAAGCAGACAAAATCTATACTACAATTATATGCGCACTAGTCCCACCAGTCAATTGCCCTACTCTTGGATCTGGATAGGACAGCACTATAACTGTGGCACCACAATTTGACGATTTTTTCTTATGTAATTCGACGAAGAAAAATCTAAAGTGAAAAAATAAAATTGTTTGATATCTGTTAGTACTTGCGATATTATGGAGATTTTTTTTGTCCAGGCCGCATCTGAATCTTAGACCTCAATTTTGAGACGGTATATCTAGAGACCTAAGAGATACCGAAAAAGTTTATTTTTTCACTTTAGCTTCCTATGTATGTCGACGAGAAAAATTCAATCATCAAATTTGGCGCTCCACGTTAGTACAGAAATTGTCCTATCGGACTGGAATTTGGTACACACGTTCTTTTGGTGGCAATATTTGACTAGAAGTATAGAAAGTATGCTTCAAGTACGTGGAAATAAAGCAAAATCACTAAATGTGGCTAGATGCATACATGTAATTACGCAAGACATACGCGGAAATTTGGCTTTGGCGATTTTCTTCTTTTTTTCCGGTTCAGGATGAATGTCGACCTAACCACCTCACTTTAGAGGCACTCAATCTCTGGAACTAAGCAAGAGATCAAAAAATGTTATTCCTCACTTTCGGTTTGTCTCCTCGAGTATCACAAGAATCTATCGTCAAATTTTGTAGAATCCTCTGGAGAGGACTAGCAGTACCGAAAGGACAAGCACTAGTACATGCTTACCTGTATGGTGGAGAGTTCCTTAAGGCACGAGGATAGTTATGAATTGATGCTTGGATGCCAGTGTCCACCATTTCCAGAAATTGTGGCTGTTCCTAAGCGAAGAAAGAAACTTTGGATCAAAGTATGCTTTACATGATGAATAGTAAAAGAATAAAAATAATTTTAAATTTCAGACAGCCGAAATTTAAGTTACCTGCATGAATCTAGAAGTCGGAGGAGATTCGTACAATTGCAGTGGAGGAGAATTGAGATTATTGTTGCTACCCAGGAGTGTTCCCCTTGGCACATTAAGGCCAAGCAAGTCTGAGATAGACATTGAATTTTCACCTGTAAACAGAAAAAAAGTGATTTACTGAACTGAAGCAGCAAATCATTTACAGCCTGTAACTTAATGATAGTTTCAGTGTGAAAGCGAAACTCGTGAACGTTGCGAGACAATTATACAACCCGGCTAGAAACAAAAATCCATTAAAATTTAAAGAGAGCATACCTACGTTGCCAATGCCACATGGCAAGCAAACCACGTCGTTCTACAACTGCAGCGACAAAAGCGTCAAGTCAAAAAATTGGAAATTTGTATTGTAGTTTCGAAAAAGCAGAAACCGTATTCAGTGAGTCACTCGTGCCTGAATTTTAAGCAGTGTATGTGAAAATTTCCTAGTTATCGTGTGTAACTAAACGCGCCAATTTTCACCACAAAAATACTGATCTTACCTTTCTCTTGGCATTAAAAAACAATTGTTACTTCCCTTAGCGGCGTTCATCAGAGTCTCTATTTGAGACCGTTTGTTTTTCAATGCTACCAACATTCCGGGTGATCATAAAACAAAAGATTAGAATGTTTTGTTCTAAATGTAATCTTATAAATGGTTAATGGTTCTAATTTTTGAATGTAGTGATGCAAATATTTGTCTCTACTCCCCCCCCCCCCCACACACACACACACACACACACACAAAATTTAAAATAAATGCTCTTCCTGTTACTAATGTAGAGAAAGCGTGGACACACAGGCAAGCACCTATTGATAAATCCCAATTTAAAAATATTTATTGCAATCTTGTAACGAAATGACGAGAAAGGTCCCAAGGAGCATTAAATTTTTTCGAAAACATTTTGAAGACTTCCAACTTTTCATTATGCAGACAAGGAAGAAAAAAATTACCTAGACAATGATAGTTAACATTCAAAAGATGCCAAATGCCAAAATTGTGAACTGGAAGAAAAACAAAACCAGCTGTATTAGGCCACGGACTTTGCAGTACATCCAACTTGTGGTGGTCATAAAACTATTTAAACACTTCTGTATACTTAGCCCTCTCGAGATGTTTTCCTCCTTGCTATTCTATTTCACTCTACTGAAAAATGTTTTAGAAATTCTGGCACTTAGCACTTTTCTAATGTTAAATATCCAGTTTCGACAGGAGAAAATATCATGATCGGTTTTTTTTTTTGGTGAAACACTAATAATGCTAATACTGGTAACTCACTCACTACGTAATCAAACAGGATAAAATCTTTTGGCACTTTTACCACAAGACCTAACAACAACAAAACCTAACGCGACACAACCAGTCAGTTTGAATGTCTTCACGCGACTGTCAGCGGGAGGCTACGTCGCAATCCTACAGTCTGCGGCATTCAACCTTCAAAACAGTCAATAGCTACCTTATTAAACTGCTGGTTACGATTGCTAAACCATAAAGGAACACCCCTGTTTATTCCGTAAACGTCAAATACATATCAAGCACCGAAACTAAGATTTGGTTTGAAAAACAAATTCTATATATAAAAGTGAATGTTTGAATGTTCGTCTCCTATGCGTTCCTATTCCATTCATCCGATTACTAGACAATACAATATATTCATTTTCCGTTGACTCGCTCTGTGGGATGTGGAAAGTTGCCAATTTACAGAAACAATTGCATAACAAAATAATACATACACCAGAAGATGTATACATAGCATACATGGCAATTTATTTTTTAGATACCTTGGAAGTAAATTCTTCGACAGAGTATGAAACTTTGGTGAATTCGCGTGCACGCGTGCGAAGGTTTGACAAAAAAATCAATATCACCTCTCTCTCTCTCTCTCCCCCCTTTACAACCCTTAATTTTATACGAACCCACATTTCTTTTTATCAGAATTAGATACTTTAAAATACATACTTTAAAATAACCAGAAAAATACTATCAACATTTGCTTTTCAGAAACCCAACCCCTCTCACTCTTTCCAACCCATAGCAACTTACTGATTATTGCATTGGTAGGGAAATCTAAAGTAGATGGTGATGAAGAATTTTTAATTACAATCCGATAAAAACGGATGTAACATCAGAACTTTCATATCCACCTGGCGAGCAACGCTAAGTAATTACTTGCTTTTGCAGAAGACTGAAGATCGAAAATATTGTATAACCCAAATAACCAGAATAATTTTTTTCAATTTTAATTTAATGGATAAAAATCTGTCTTTCAGTTATATGGTACACATTGATGTGTCTTCTTATGCGTACCCACTTAGATAAAAATAGGTATTGCAACGCATGCATGGCAAAGCTAGTTTAGAATAAAAGACAGTATCTTTAGTCGACAGTACAAGTATACCCAGCAGCATTCAGACTAAACAGACAAATGAATTTAAATGACTTATACAGACCGATTCCTCACAAACCAAGAACTGAGAAGTTTTAAGGCTTAACATTTTACTATTTTTTTATTAGTACGAAATAGTATCAAAATAAGAAACGTCAAATCTGTCTCATGGACGATAAGTGGAAAAAAATGTGACAACCCTCCTCTTACAGAATTTTATTTTAACCCCAAGCGATTAACGTAAAAAATTCATGGAAAGCTTCAGTGACGATATACATAAGTTTAAGCAGAAAACCCTTTTCTGGGCAGGGCAATTCTGCAATAACCATGGCGCCGCGATTTTTTTTTTTTACTTGTGACTTTACGCCTCGTCGACGTCGAGGTCATTAGAGGCGGGATGGGACTGGGGACAATGAACGGGAAGGAATTCGGCCATGGCCTTTTTGAAGGTAGCATCCCAGCATTCGCATGGAGTGATTTGGGGAAACCATGGAAAACCCAAATCTGGATGCCCGGACGGGGATTCAAATCTGCGTCTTCCCAAACAGAGACTATCTCCCGAATGCGAGGCCAGAGCGTCAACCGCTCACCCACCACGGTCGGTCTGCAATTTGACGATTCTAATGTAACTCGCAGAGATAAATCGAAAGTTTAGAACAAATTTTTTTCGATAGCTCGGTTAGTTCGATGTATCGAACGTCAAAAGAAATTTATGAATAGATATCTTAAGCAGAGTTTTCAATTTCAAGTAACCGTTATTTATCAACTGAATAAATAATTAGAGGTTTTAATACGTATCTTTAACATATCTACTATCATATCAATACTGTTAATATACACCTCGCCGATATTTCTTCTGAACATGTTATTTGTGCCCTTGGCGGAGTTTCTTCTAGTCTAGGCCGTATTTCAACCTACCCGCCTCAGTTTAGAGATACGCTATCTTTAGAACTCAGATATTCAAAATATTAATACTTCTTTAAATATGTTGCATCGAATTTCATAATAATCCATCATTAAATTGTGGGGCCACAATATTCGTAGAATCTCAAGTAGAATAGGTACTTCATTTCGGCAACGAATTTGCTAACCAATAGTTTTTACAACTAGTTAATTTCCTTTCTCATTCTTGTAAACAGACCGAACACATCTATGAAATGAAACCATTTCTTTAATCGCAAGTGATCTGATTTGTTTCATTTTCTTCTATGAACAGTGCTCTTAGTTCTATAAATAGGAACATATTCAAAGAAATAAAAACGTTTTATAGAGTTTTTGTAACTAATTTTCCTGAGGCTAATTCACCCTGCGGTTCCCACTTAAACCATCCCGATATCCTTTAACACTCCCCACTACCACCTCTTTCATAGGGTATGGTACACAACGGGTTTTTTGCGGCACTTTCACAAATGCATGTTAAACTGAAATTAATCTTTATGCCCAATGGATAAAAGAAATTAGACTGCTCCTTCCACTAACAAAAGTAACCAATCCCGCATATTCTAAAATGTGAACCACATGTCTTTGTGGGCCTACCACGTAACTTCACATAAAATCACTTTAAGACAGGTTCATTTTATGTTTCACACATCCACCTAATTTTAACAACCTTAATTTCCACGACATCGGAAAACCGGGAATACCTCCTTTTTTTCCCCCTTTCTCCATTTAGGTATTTCCGGAGTCCAAGATTCACTTAGTCTACTAAAATGGTATGTATGCACCTCAGCCCTTATTAGGAAGTTATAAGTTCCATATCAAATGACTGATTAAAAATATTGTACTTTTGAAGATTTTTACTAGGTGAAGTTTTTATTTCCTAAACACGGGATTATCAAATAGTAAAAAAGTAAAATAAAAATTCTTCCACTGTGTCTTCAATTCTCAATGTACTTTCAAAAATCAAATTTTTATAAATAAACAAACAATTGACTTGAGCGTTACGGGGTTCAACTTTACGACGTTGCTAACCTAGATAAAATGATTGTATCGATGCGCGTGTGATTGAGGCTTTGACTTTTGTACCGTCAATATTACCGGAAATTGTGGTTAGATTGAAATTCAGCCTGGACCGGAAAGAAAGCAACTTTCTTGTCACAACAAAAGGCACAAGGAATTTAGTTATCAGTTATTTAAGCAACTTTCATAAGCACTATGTCACGTTGTGACGTCATGTATCGCGACGTAAACTACTCCCCGTTTCGGTAGATCTATATTATATTATCAGAGGAATGTGACTGGAGTAACTAACACGATGCAAGCATTGTCACAGATTGCATGTATAGTTTGGATTTCATGTTAAACAGGTACTCAGATGAAAAAGCTGGGCTTCTACGACAATCGCTAGCTTGTCTTCTATACGAAAAACCAATCTCCGGGTTGTGGAATTAACAATATGTTCTTACGAACGTTTATTATATAATATCACATTTACAGAACATTAGCCAACTGGTAATACCACTCTGAATATAACTAACCAAGACTGATACGTTATTATGTATAATTTTGGGAACAATGTTGAATACTTACTGGTTCCGCCATACCTCTCCGGATGACTATGATCGTTTGATGTTAATATGGCCACAAGCCAAGATTTGACTACAGCAGTTGGTAGTACCGATAATTGCGAAAAGAACTAATTGTTAAAGTTTCATTAATTCAACGGTTCGGTTTGTTGTAAGAGCAGTTTCAGCTGCAGAGGAAATAGATGCAGCAAATCTTTGGGTAATCTTAAAACAAGTCCTGTTACGTGAATTCGTTCCTAAGGCTATACGGTCTCATTCAGCTCTGGACAGAAACAGCTAACAACACTGAACATTATCGCAAGTAAAAATCATTAGTAGCTTTTCTCCAAGAAAAGATCAGGTGCCATAAACGTTCGGATTTGATAAGGTTAGCCTCCTTAATGTACGTACGATTCGCGGTACAGTGAGTCCTATTAAGTGCCATTTTCCAGGAGCAATATTAGTGGAAAATGCAGCCTGGACTAGAATAATATTTTACATTCCGGAAGATCTTAGTATTTAAGTTTATAATGCTTTCACATTGCTAATGTTTTTTGCCGCATATAAGTATTTTCATATGTATCGCCAATGTAACAATCATGTAGATGATTTAACTATTCTGTTCAGTTTCTAGAACCAAATGTCTAAGGGCATAACTTGGTAATATTACGAACAAGTATGCAAATTCAGAAATTAATCCCCGTTTGCTGATGAAACTCCAAGAGAGCAAGAGTAGATCAAATGATTACGAAAGCTTCCGCGGTCCTTGTATGGATTATATTGCTTCTCCGCGTCTATTTTTTATAAATCGATAAGACAGAACAAAAGTAGGTTTGTTCAAGAAAGGGTGAAAATGGGTGGGTAGGGAAATTTCCATTGGAATGTGCGCTCCATCTTCAATAGTAAAAATATTAATATATTTTATCTCGTGACTTCATTTCATACAGGAGATACTAAACATGTGGAAAGAGGTTCCAAATTAGTTCGTCGATACTCCCTCCCCTATTTCACCAAAGGAGAATGCTGAAATCATTCATTTATAAAATAGCACTTAGCACTCCTTGTCAATAACAATGTTCTCTATAAGAGTGGATGGAGGCTTTTTGCTCTTTTGAAAACAGCCGGGAACCAAATACAATTTTACTAGTATTTCGCTGTGGAATTTCAACTTGAGTTTCTTATTGAATAAACTTAGCACGCGCTCATTAAGCTTCGTTGGTGTTTTGTCTTTTTCGTTAGTATTCAGTTGCCGATTTGACTGCTTGGAGAGATCCATGTGGCGCTTTCTTGTGGCGGCGGAGATAATTAACCATTCCTAGTTTGCAGCAACGGTATACCCAGTGTAAAAGGGATTTTTTATTTGGCACTAAAGCTGACCCGGCAATGCTTTTACTATTGCTAGTCATGAATACACACAGATTAAATGAATACATTTGAAAGTTTGTATTTAGTTAAAATCAGATACTTACATATAAATTTTAATTCTTGTTTCATTCGATTTCAAGTTCATTGTAGTGGTCTTTGATTTACAATGTTTTTGGCGATTCCATTCGGCATATATACAAAAAAAATCTCTATTCCTTTCGGAGATATATGCTGAAGACGGAAAAGTTGCACGTGTAAATCAGAGGAATGAAAGGGGAGAAAGGGTGCAGTTTTATAAACTAAATGTAATTATCGTTATTTTCACTTATTTTTAAACATTTGTGTGCAAACTTTCTTCGATATAGAAAAAACTAAATTTATGTGCCGTCACAAAAAAAAATTCAAATAATTTTTAAAATTCAAGTTCGAATTTCTTGGTCAGCAATTGTCCGATCAGAATCTGTCGAGAGCTATTTAACAGGAAATACTGTACACTAAAGAATATCGCCATCTACTTTGCTTAATTTCCCCCAAAGTTTTCGAGATATTCGCAAAAAACTTAATGACTACAAGTGTAAATTTTGCTTAATTAGGGTGATGGGAGAAAGTGGATGGGTTTTGTAAACCAAATGTAGACTATTTTTCTATTTGCTTTAATGTATACGTGTCCAAAGTTTTATTCAAATCGAATAAAAACCGTGTACGGAACATTGAAATTAAGAGAATGGAGTAAAGGGGGAGACGGGTTGCCATTTGGCAACCAAATATGGACAGTATTTTTTTGTTTTTAAGTATACGTCTGCAAAGTTCCATCGATATCCGATAAAAACTGGAGGTATGTATAAAGCACATTGGAAAAAATTAGGGGGTTGGGGTAAAGAGACAGTAGTTGGCCTTTTTTTAACCAAATAGACAACATTTTTCTACTCGTGTTAAAGTAAACAAATGCAAAGTTCCGTAGAAATTGGATAAAAACTATGGGTTCCTATAAAGATCGTTGGAAATTAAAAGGGGGAGTAAAGGGGGAGAGGTGGGATTTGGCAAACCAAATGTACACAGAACGATTGTGTTTGTTTTAAAGTATGTGTGTGCAAAGTTCCTTCAAAATCTGGTAAAAACTGTAGCTTTGTACAAAGAAAATTTGAAAAAATGAAGGGTATGTAAAGGGGAAGAGGGGGTGAGTTTTAGAAAACAATATGTAGGCAATATTTTTCTGTTCGTTTGTGTGCAAATTTCCACCGAAATCGGATAAAATCTGTAGATTTGTTTAAATTAAGGGGTGGAAAGGGGAAGAGGGGCGTTTATTTTTTGTCAGAAACCTTCTAAGACGCGCAGTCAACTCTCAAAGTTTCATCGTATTAGGACGAACGGTAGAGGAGCGCATAGAGGACAAACATACAAACATTCATTTTTATAGATATAGGTTTAACCTTTCGATCACACTGCCATACCAAGTAAAATTGAGCTCCTCTAAACTTTCTGGTTATTTCTGACAAATGAGACCTCGATGGCGAAGAAAAAAGATTAACTAGAAATGGAAATTTCAATCGTCACGAATTTTACAATATTTCGGGGTTAACTGGAGATCATGATTCCATTGCAGAGACCAACACTGTCGCAACACATTACCTGGACCAGCACTACACGTTTTATTTTCGCGATACATGAACTACATGTGTGACAATGTATCAATGCGTGTGTGATGTGAAGTTTTGTTTTTCTAACGACATTAAAAATCGGTCTTAACCAGAATAGCGGCAGAATTCTCGTTACAGCGGGAGGCACGAAATTTTTTTTAGTAATTTAAGCTACTCTGGAAGCAAAGTTAGTGACGTCATAACGCTATGTAAACTACCAGCATAATTTCAAACTTAAATTAGGTTGTAATCCGCTATCTAGCGGTTCAGGTCTTATTTCAACCTAAGATTTGCTTGAAAATAAGTCTTGCGACTGACTACCGCAGTGTTATGACGTCATTAATGGAAGAATGTTGGTTTCCAGCCGAGTCGACGTCTAGTTACCGGGAGAGATTTTTGTAAATAAAGGAAAAGCTAAATCTAATATCCAGATACGGAAGCTAGGCCCAATCCTACTCTTGTTTACCTTGTGTCCAGATAACTTACCCCATTTAGCCGCCAAGCCTATTACGGTCCCCTAGTCTTATTTTCTTAAATTGTTTGACAAAATTTCCGCATCCCACAGAGCCTGTCTTATATTGGGATCAGAGGTAAATGGATGTATTTTGCTAAACTACACAACCATCTTCAGAAGAAGTTAGTCATTTTCTACCTGTATTTATTCGTGCCGTTTAGTTTTGAATCACCGAGCGTGGTGGTGTAACGGATAGCGTTCTGGCCTCGCATTCGGGAGGACGGCGGTTCGAATCCCCGTCCGGGCATCCAGATTTGGGTTTTCCATGGTTTCCCCAAATCACTCCAGGTGAATGCCGGGATGCTTCCTTCAAAAGGCCATGGCCGAATTCCTTCCCATTCCTTGCCCCCATCCTTTCCCGTCTCTAAAGACCACGTTGTTAAAAAGGGACGTTAAACTGTTTTTTTTAAAAAAAAGTTTTGAATTGATAGAGTACAGAATTTCCCGATGTAATGCTGCAATCACCGATTGTGAAAATCTCCAATTTCTGTTTTAATACTTCATTGCGTGTGTCGTCTGCCTCGCTACATCCTATAACACTTCAAAAATAAAGTACGTTAAAATACCTTTTTTTTTTTTTGCCCAACCCCTGTTATCACTTCACTGTTTGATCTCTTACGCACAAAAATAGTATCATAATGCAGTTTTGACAAACTATCATCACACTGTACTGGATTGAAAGATAGTCACAATGAAATGTAAAGAGTCATTCACTTTATATTTGGCGTGTTTTTGTTCAAGTTCCTTTTGATTAACTCAACATAATTTTTTTTTTTTGTTAATAAATGATGAGATTATTATTCATTTCCATTTAAATACTGACCGCAAAGATTCTGTATAGTAATAATTTCACGTGATCTCAAAGTTCCAGTCACAGTTTACCAGCGGCGCAGTAAATCTCTTTCGTTGTCACCTAATTTGAAAAGGAGACCTACAGATTAACGTGAAATTCGAACCACGGAGCGTCCTATATAGCATCTTAGCTTTAACAAAGCAAAGCTTTGACAGAGGTGAATGTCAATTTTAAGACAGCTGAGACATTGATTTGAACCAGGGACTTTCAGTTCCTCATTCGTACACCGTAAGACACAAATCTGGATGTAATGAAAAATAAATATTCAAACATGCCTTTTTTTTTCCTGTCCCAAAAAACAAATGTTCTTTTATATGATTGAATACACATTTTTCAGTATTTCTAGATTCAGATGCTTGCGGCATGTGATTAGTATATGGAAGGTACCCGGTTTGGACCTTAAAATAGATCTTCACCTCTGGCAAAGCTTTGATTTAATGCTAACATGCAAGGACTCTACCTACATTTTACGAACATCAGGTGAACCTAAAGTGAGACTGGAAAAAAAGGACACTTTTCGAAGGCAATCAGTAACGCTATAGTAGTAAAGGATCGGAAATTTCAGAACTCTTTCTATACTCTTCTCCACATTGTTCAGCCCGACACCGGCCCGCACCGTCAAAAAGTAAACCAAACTAATGACGGCCTACATTCGGCCGAATGTCGGACGACTTGCAGTGCCGTGTCGTTTGACTGAACTCTCATCAACCGAGCGAGCGACAACAATAAGAAAAGTTTCGGTGCAGGCTGGGTGCGGTCTAGCGTGGCCCTACCTTCAGGAACTACATATCTGTGGCATGTATTCTGCTTCTATCTTCCTCTGGAGAACCCATCATTCATTTCCTTGTAACAGTGCTGATTGACATTCGGGAAATTTTATCCAGTTTCCTTTTAATCGTTCCACACCCTGTATAAACTGTGACAATACAGCACAGATATTTAAAGTCTTATGTTTGTTCCATACACAAAACTCAAGCAGTTTTCTTCTTTTGTGTCCCTCTATATGTCAACGTTTCTTTTACTTTCAGAGATTTAAGTTAAATGTTTTTCGTACGGAATTAAGCGAATGTATAACTTCTTTTTTTAGTTCCGTTTCTCTACCAGATCACGATATAAAACACTACCGGACACAACAACAATCCTGTCTAACTCCCTGCGGCTTTGCATCTTCATCACTTGAGTTGTCTAAAATTATGCTAGCGCGTAACTTCTAAAGCATTTTTCCCGAAGGAAACTACCACAGTTATGGAATAAATTTTTTTTTCCTTCTGTACACAATAATACACCGGTCCACCATATTGTGAATTTGACACAGTGTTGAGACGAAGATCCTCCCCTCCATATAGTCTTAACCTATCCGAATTTCCAAATACTTCCCCACGGATTTCTTTTTTTTTTTAACAACTCAAGATCCATTCCTCAAATCACAACTTTCGTGCTTCACCATCAAAAAGTAACCGAAACCCTGTATTTGGCATCATTCTCTCTTGTTCCTCAAACCATTAACCAAATCATTAATGACTTCGTATATTCCCCTCACTGAAATACACATCCTACTTTTAAAGCAAAAGAGTGCGACATGGAGATTTCAGTCAGTAAAACCAAAGTTAAGGTCTCCATCGGGAAAAATCAGAACAGAAAACACCCAAAAAGCAAGTATCAGGATTTAAATAACAAGGACACAACCTCAGCTGCATTCCAGAAAACGATAAGCAACAAACAAAATCACAATTTTCACGAAAGTTACAGAAATAACAGCATCATCGCTTGTTCAACGGCGCACAAGAATCAGGCTATTAAACATCCTGGCTAAACCTACCCTAGTGTACGGAAGCGAGGCCTGGACACTGCAGATTCATAAGAACAGCTGGATACGCAGTACGCGACAGGAAAACATCAAATGAAATCCTTGAACAACTTAAACTGTGCAACACTAGAGAATGCCTTGGATAGATCATGTACTACGTATAAAGGGAGATAAATGGCTCGTAGCAACAACAACAAAAAAAAGCACTTGTGTTGTAACTGTGTGTACATTCTTTACAGAGGTCCGACTTTGGCTACCTTTTTCGCAGACTTTTGTAACTTTCTACTATAAAATGAATACTATAACCACATTTACTACCTTCTCTCATGCAGGCTATTTGAAAACATATCTCAATCAAAATTAGACTTAAAAGACCGCTAAAAAACAAAATGGGGGTCTGACCGGTTCATTTCCTCCAGAAGAAACTTCAACAACCAATGTACAAAAGGGATTAGCTTATGCAGTGGTCATGTCAACGAGCCACGTTCCTGGTCCACCAGAGTAAATCTTATCCGCCGTTTGTGATACATTTCGTTGCAAATGCTGTGTCATTCTATTCCTCCTTACTTATACTTTCAGATGCAGTCGAAATGTTTCCAATTTATATTATCGTATTCGGTTCAGTTTCTCCGTAAATGTGACGAAGTCACCATACTGCAAACTAGGCCTGTAACGGAGGCAATCTTTGCGGAAGCGGATGTTTTGCGGAAGCGGATACGGAAGTGGAAAAATAAATTTATAACTTTAAATTTTAATATTTTATAAAAAAATTTAAATCAAAATAAGTATATATTTTATGCCAAATTTTATTTTTCATAAATAAGGTGTATTCCCATATGATACTATCATATTGATTTATTTTTGCCTCATCTTTCAACAAAAAAAAGTGGAACGTCGTCACAAGTGAATTAAATTATTTACATCACTACGCACGCGTCTAAAAACCAGTCTTTGTCTTGTGAACTTTGTGGAGTTCGTGGCTAGACTAATTCAAGCGTCAATCACAGGGCCACGCCACCGCGCATCTCCGCGCTCTTTTTTTTCTTCTTCTTATGACTATACGCCTTGTCGACGTCGAGGTCATTAGAGGCGTGAAAAGATCGGGGCTAGGAACGGGAAGGAATTCTGCCATGGCCTTTTAACGGAAGCATTAGCCTGGAGTGATTTGGTGAAAACCCAAATCTGGATGCCTGGACGGGGATTTGAATCCGCCTCCTCCCGAATGCGAGGCCAGAGCGTTAGGCTGCCGGTTACACACTGGGCGGTTCCGGCCGCGGCGGAAACTTTGCCGTCGCCGTCGTTCCACTAGTGGCGTGAAGGATCAAATGGGAGCCTACACACTGGGCGGCAGAGCTGCCGTCGACGGCAGGTATGCAGCCGCGCCGTGTCACTGCCGCAGTTTAACCGCCGCAGCCCAGACAGTGCCCAGATAGGCGCTCACACACTCGGCGGGTTACTAACCGCTTGTGCGTTTTCAGTCTGTGTAAAGTTAACATTTTTTAATTTAAAAATCTTAATATGAGTTGAGTGGTGGTAGATAATTTCATTTCGTTAATAAAAGCGAGACCAGTTTTATGGGAAAAAAACATTAGAGCCATTTGAAGATCGGGACGCTACCAAGAACGCTTGGAAACAAGTGTGCCTTGAAATCAGGAATGACGATTTTGATGTACTGGAAAAATGGGGATAAAATGCCTTTGGATAGTAAACTTTTTGATCATACAGGGTGATTCAAAAGAATTCCACAACTTTAGGAATTTAAAACTCTGCAACGACAAAAGGCAGAGCTAAGCACTATCTGTCGGCGAATTACGGGAGCTATAAAGTTTCATTTAGTTGTACATTTGTTCGCTTGAGGCGCTGTTGACTAGGCGTCAGCGTCAGTTGATGCTAAGATGGCGACCGCTCAACAGAAAGCTTTTTGTGTTATTGAGTACGGCAGAAGTGAATCGACGACAGTTGTTCAGCGTGCATTTCGAACGAAGTATGGTGTTAAACCTCCTGATAGGTGGTGTATTAAACGTTGGTATAAACAGTTTACAGAGAATGGGTGTTTGTGCAAAGGGAAAAGTTGTGGACGGCCGAGAACGAGTGATGAAAATGTAGCACGCATCCAGCAAGCATTTGTTCGCAGCCCAGGAAAATCGACCCGCAGAGCTAGCAGAGAGCTGCAAATTCCACAATCAACTGTATGGAGAGTCCTACGAAAAAGGTTAGTTATGAAACCTTATCGTCTGAAATTGGTTCAAGCACTGTCTGCAGCTGATAAGACTAAAAGATTCGATTTCTGTGATTTTATCCTTGCTCAAATGGAAACAGATGAATCTTTCGTTTCAAAGATTGTGTTTAGTGATGAAGCAACTTTCCACACTAACGGGAAAGTCAACCGTCACAATGTCCGTATATGGGGCACTGAGAATCCGCGGGAAACAACTCGGTATGAACGTGACTCGCCTAAGGTGAACGTTTTCTGTGCCATTTCAGCCAATAAAGTTTTTGGTCCCTTTGTCTTCGAAGGTGTTACTGTAACTGGACTACAGTATTTGGAGATGTTAGAGAATTGGCTGTTCCCTCAGCTCGAACAAGAAGCACAACAATTCATATTTCAGCAGGATGGAGCGCCACCACATTGGCACTTATCTGTCCGTACCTATCTGAACGTCAACTACCCGAGGCGATGGATCGGCCGCCAGGCAGCCCGTGACAGAGCACTTCATCACTGGCCTCCAAGAAGCCCTGATCTTACCCCCTGCGATTTTTTCTTATGGGAGTATGTTAAGGATATGGTGTTTCGGCCACCTCACCCAGCCACCATTGATGATTTGAAACGAGAAATAACAGCAGCTATCCAAACTGTTACGCCTGATATGCTACAGAGAGTGTGGAACGAGTTGGAGTATCGGGTTGATATTGCTCGAGTGTCTGGAGGGGGCCATATTGAACATCTCTGAACTTGTTTTTGAGTGGAAAAAAACCTTTTTAAATACTCTTTGTAATGATGTATAACAGAAGGTTATATTATGTTTCTTTCATTAAACACACATTTTTAAAGTTGTGGTATTCCTTTTGAATCACCCTGTATATTTACATACATTTTTCAAGTTCTAGTGAAGCTATAAAATGTATGTAATGCCTTTTGATAGTAAACTTTTTGGTAACATATTTACATACATTTTTACAGCTTCAAATGGAACTTGAAAAATGTTGAGTCACATTTTATAGAAAGATCTTGATGTTTAATACAATGTAACTGTGTGCGTATATCTTAGACATTTGCCAAAGAACATTTCTAACTCTGGACCGAAATTCTGCTGCTCGATATTACGAGAATTTTTTTATAAGAGACAAGCCGTTCAGTAAATTCCGCATCTTCTCCAATTACTTTAGATTTTTCTTTGCAAAGTAAATGATTAAATCACAACATATTACAATCCAGCTACAAAAGTTTCTAATCGATTGTACTTGTTAGGATAAAGCAATACAAACTAAACAGTGAATGTTGTATTAGTTACAAATAAATAAGTCTTATCCATTAAATGACTAGTGTATTTTTCAAACTTTTCCTGTACACCTATTCCTGTTAACCTCAAAGAGTTTTCACCCTAACATGAATATAGCCGATTGGAATGTTTATCTATAACAGGCCAATGAGAAAACTGCTTACTTCAACGCGACTGCCAGCATTTCCACACGTTAAATAGAATTCATCAACTGGGTATTTCTCCTTTGAATGTTTTACTTTAGTTTCCCGAGCAGTTCGTCAAAATAAACATCCCAAAATAATTGAAAAACTTTGTGTCGTCGTTCCTCAAATATTCAGTTCTTTGGTCGATTTGGTGTATCCAAATAAGACGATTTTTTCTATTTCTACGGTGACGGAACATTCAAAATAATTTTAAACCTAGCCATGAAGTAATAATCACCTAATTAACCAAATTAACTTCTAAGTTCACAAAATGAAACTCAAGTCACCAAAAGCAAGGTACTGACGCCCAACCACGTCACCTTTCGCCAGCTTTTCATAGGAGGGGAATTTTTACCGCTGAAATAGCAGCGGCAGTTCTACCGCTGAATGTGTAAAGACCTCAAATTCCGTAGGCGGCGACGGTTAAATTTCCGCTGCGGCAAAAACCTTACCGCTCACCCACCACTCTCGGTTCCGTGCTCCCCACCCGCCTTCCCACCGTTCTAGTGGCACATTCACAGTACAACTTGTAGGACCTGCGATGATCCGATTTTCGATAAAGAACTCTTGATGCGCCGTGAAAGGCGTTACAGGACTACATGCAGGACGCGTTGAATGATGGCAACCAAAACGGGTCCATGCTGTTCAATAAGCTGTGGATACTGGAGTAAACATCCTGCGAGTGTGCGATAAGGACACATGGTGAAAGTACGAGTGGAAAGGACTGCTTGGAACATTGTGTTGGACCCCTTCTAGTAGCGTGAATGGGTGAGCGCATCCTACGGTAGTTCTACACGGATGTCCTGTAAGTTGGACCGTGAATAGACCGCTTTACTTTACAAGCAAGTTCAAACTTGTAAATTCATTACTTAATTAACAACACCGTTCAGTTTTCTACTTTTATTGCAAGATCGTCAACAACCAATTTGTTAGCTAAGCGACGATGGAGAAAAAATAATATATACTGCAATGTAAACAAAACATCCGCATTAAAAATTGCGGATACGGATGCGAAAGGGGATGTAGGATTTCACGCGAAAGTTCCACACTCGCGGATGCGAATGCGAAAATCGGTTACATCCCTACAGCAAACTGCTCTCCCCCCACATACAGGGAAAGAGCATTTCGAGATTTGCAATCGTTGCGGAAATATTGGTGATGTCCCGAATGCGAGGCCAGAGCGTTACCACTCATCCACCTGATCGCTAATCTGGTACAAACTCTTTGAAAATTTTGTTGCTGGCAGGGCATTTTAGTTTGTATTTTTTTTTTAGATTTCCACATTGAAGAATTGTAGATAATTTTCCCTTGAATCTTAATTATTCGTCTGCAGACGAGGATATCTGCCCTGGCGCTTTCGTTTACTTGGATTCTGGAGTTTCTGTGAAGAATATGACTATTTTCCACTTTCATTCACTGAATATAAATCAAAGCAAGACAAAAGTGATGAAATTTAGCAGAAAAAATACCAATACTAGTAGACCAAATATAAAATAGGATCGGATGCAATAGGAGAAGTGAATTCTGTTACTTGGGAAGCAAAATTACAACCGATGGCCGAAGCAGGAATCATGTTAAAAGCTGAATAGCATTAGCAACGAGAGCCTTCATGAAAAAGAGAAACTTTAGTTTCAAATATTGATCGAGAAATTAGAAAAAAACTTTTTAAAACTCTACGTTTGGAGCACAGCACTTTATGATAGCAAAACATGGAGTTTAGGAATACCAGAAAGAAAGAAAATTGAAGAATTTGAAAATTTGTACAGAAGAATCCTGAAAATTAAATGGACAGACAAAGTAAGAAATGAACGAGTTTTGGAAATGATGGGTGAGGAAAGAAGTTTGCGGAAGAAGCTTACAGAAAGAAGAGACAGGCTGGTAGGTCATATTTTGAGACATGCTGGATTGGTTAATTTGCTGGTGGAAGGAACGGTCAAAGCTAAGAATTGTAGAGGAAGACAGATATTAAAATATATTAAGCAGATAATTGAGGACGTGGGCTGTAAGGGGTATGTAGAGATGAAGAGGTTGGCACAGGATAGGAAGAGATGGAGGATTGCATCAAACCAGTTGAAAGACTGACAGGAAAAAAAAAAAAAAATGTGAAGGCTGGAGAATCAGGAAACAAAGAATTAAGTCGGAAACATGGTTTATATCGGTAAGGGCAGGATATACCCGATAGGACAGTAAAAATAAAAATATCAAAGCAGCATTACGTAGCGAAATAATGTAGGAATATTTGTGAAGGTATAGAAAAACAGAATCATTACGTTGGACACTTGACGATTCGCAGGGTAAATCCTTAACGATGTGACAATAGGAAGACTCCTGGGGTAGCAGGACTACTGTACGAAAAGACATTTCGCACATCCTCCCCGAGTCTAAAATGAGAATTCTCAAGAAACAATCATGGTGCCACTTCGATATACAGTACAGAAAAAAATGTTTCTGATCTGTATATTTGCATTAGTTGGCCTAGAGTATGATCGAATCGTCAGACAAAATCAATGACCTGGCAAGAAGGCTTACGTCGCCTGGAAAAATGGCGTTGCAAAGAGTAAAGGACCCAGAATGGATCCTTGTGGTACACCACGTAATTTATGCGATTATCAGCATGCAACTTGCAGGAAAGCGACTCAGCCTACCTGCAGGAGGCGTCTAGGTGTTGGTGGTGAGTGCCCTCATCATGGTGTTCTGCACGGAGGACGATGCCAACTGCGGAGGCTGCAGAGATCTGGAGGCGGCCAAGAGGGGGCGGGGCCACCCCCAACAACAGACTCCGCCCCTACCCTACCCTACCAAAATACAGCCCTACCCCCGCATCTATGAGGAAACAAATCTTTAAAACCCCGGGAAATGCGATATGCGGAAACTCTACGTACTGGTGCAAACGTTGCTTATCTCACAATGCTAGCCGTCATCAGGGGGTTTGCACTGAAGAAGGAATATGGGACAGCAGATTGTCCGCATCTGAACAGCTTTGTCAAGAAAGTACAGAATTGAGTCTTCAATCCTCTATGAAGTTGACTTACGTACTTTTAATTTAATTGTAATGGAGCACACGCTCCGGTGGCAATTTCATTACACACTCATCTTCCACCTTTCCTGCACCCACCTACATTTGCCCTCTACAAATTTTAAATTCTTTCAACGTTTTTGGTAAATTATTCATCATTTCCCTTGGTAACTTGAGTTGCTTGTCCCTCTGTTTAGATAATTTATACAATAATTACAGCCTGCGTCATGAAAATACACCGGCCAAGGTCACGCAGTCTCGGCTGCCTTTGGGTTTGGCCACCCCTGCTATATAATCTACAAATGTAAGAGCACGTTAAGGTCCTCTTTAGTCCACACTCTCAACTCACTGATTGACTGTTTACGTATTAAATTGTATCCGATCGAAACCTTGGGATTTGTCCGTCTCCCGCCCGTATTGGACCGAATCAAGGTCGGGCCACACCAGACCGCACCGAGCCCGCACCGTCACCGCACCGACACTCGGCCGAGTGTCGGCTCGCCCCCCTCGCGTCCACACTGGTCCGTAGCACGGCCGTGTGACGGACGGGTTCCTACTCAGTCTCCTTTAACGTTTACACTTGGTTGTTTCACGGAAATAATGTTAAAAATTACTTGAAAAGTGATTTTGGGATCGCAGCTAGGGTTACCACCCGTACTTTATTATAGAGTACTGTACTTTGCGTATACGTACTTTATAATCTACGAAAGTAATAAAATACATTAAAACACTTTTCCAGACTCCTGTTATCTCCTCATTGTTTGATCTCTTATAATCCCAAGGCAGTTTTAACAAACTATCGTCACACTATACTTGACTGAAAGATTCTCGTGTATCTCTACATAGTCACAATCAAAATGTCAAGCGTCACTCCTTGTTAAAAATCGGGACAAACCAAAAAAAAAGTTTTTTTTATAAATCACGTTTATTTTTATAATTTATGGAAGACAAGAGTAATTTCTATAGGTATCTGTCTATTATATGATAGGAACTTATTAATCTTATTATTAAACATAGTAATAACAGACTTGTTGTCTACGTCATTGTAATTTTTTTGCGACGAGTTATGGGTTTCTATCACTTAGCTAAAAATTCGGGACATTTAGCGTCCCGATCGAGGATAAATCGGGACGCGTCCCCCAGACCCTGAAAATCGGGACGAACCGCGCAAATCGGGACATTTCGCAACGCTACTCCTTTCATATATAACTTGTTTGTTTTGGTTGAGGCTCCTTTCCATCAACTATTTTTTTTTTTGTTAATAAAGAAGAGATGATTATATATTTTAATTTCCGCAAAATATAATTATTTCATGTGCTCTCAAAGTTCCAATCACAGAGTTTCTTATCAGCCGCGCAGTACACCTCTATCATAGTCAATTTGAAAATGAGACCTACAGATTAACGTGAAATTCGATCCACGGAGGGTCCCAGCATCTTAGCCTTAACGAGTTAAAAATTTTGCCATATTTTTTGAAAGTTAATTTTAAGACCCATAAAAATTACAGCTGAGACAGAATTTGAACCAGGGACTTTCAGTACACCAATCGTACGCCGTAACCATCTGGGTCAAGAGACTAATCTGGATGTAATGAGAAATAAATATTCAAACATAGTAAACACTTTTTCTATATCATTTATTTTTGCTATTCCAAAACAAATTTACTTTTATATGACTGAATACATATTTTTCATTACTTCTAGATTCAGATGTTTGCGGCGTGTGATTCGGGTATGGAAGGTCCAACTTAAAAATTCAGGTCTTGTAACATAGCAGCTCTTTAAAAACAAGTAAAATTATATATTTATACTGATGAAGGTCATAATATTGGTAAATTAAAAGTTTAAAGAATTTATAAAAAAGAATAGCAAGTTTAATAAATATTGTTTGCTCAGAGATGCTTGAAAGGATATACGATCTCTGGAAAAAGTAAAAGTTGAGAGAATTGTTGAGTAGAGCGGACGACTAAGACAAGATTGATCTAGCAGCACACCGAGTTTTGAAATAATAAGAGTTTTATTATGAGAAATTATTATTAAAAACAAATGGATTAAATCTTGAGTAGAAACGAACCTGATATCAAGATTGTCAAAAACACGGTCGTTGTTGGTATGAGAGAACTTTGTTTGTTAATCCCAACTTGCAAGAACTGTACCTAAATTTTACGAACATCTCAAACCAAAAGTGAGGCTGGAAAAAAAAACAACGTTTCTGAGGCACTCACTAATCCTAAAACATTTGGTTTGGTTTGAGCGTGTAACGCACTTAGGATTGGCAATTTCCGAACTCTTTCTATACGCTCCTCCATATCCACCAGCCCGACAGCCTCCCACACTGTCAAAAAGTAACTTCAGTAATAGCGAAGATTTTCCAAATTTATCGGTTCCTGCCGCTTCTGTATTCATCGATTATTTTTTTTTAACCTTGCATAGAGGATAGAGAAAAGACATGCGGTGTCGTTTGAAGTCGCTTCAATCGAGTGAGCGACAACAATTGGAAGTGTCGGTGCCGTCTAGTGTGGCCCTATTCCGCCGCAGTCGGCTCTAGGACTGTTAATAATATATCGAAATATCGATATTATTGTTTGAAAATATCGATATTTATGAGTGATATTTTTTAGGGCGATATTTCGATACTGAAATCGGGATATCGGCTTCGATATTTTTAAAAATAAGTTGTCATTTTTCGTTTGTTCTGAATGACACTATGGCCCTCAAATTTCTATTACGCATAGAGATCAGAAAGCTTAAGTAAATCTTACTACGTTCCTATAATTAATTTGAAAGATATAGGTACCAAGTCAACTTAGATGATGACAACAGTGTAGGCACGGCATCGCTCGCCCAGTTTGAAATGAGCGTGTGGATTGTCCAGAGTAGTCCACCTTGAAATTAGTGTGTTAGCAGGAATAGTAGGAAGTGTAAATATCAAAGAGTTGTTAATTCGAGAACAAGAAAAATAATACAACACGGAATAAGCTATCAACATACCAAACTAAATCAAATACCACAAAAAAATCTCATGAAAGAAGTTATGTAACTTGGCCATAATCCATGCTATGATAGCTAAAGTTCTACCTAAATAAATACCTCAATCTTATCAATCTTAAAAACACACAAAATAAGATTTGCCTCTAACCTCTTTCGAGTTTTATAAATTTTATTAATTTTTACGAGACTCGTAATGGTCAAATTTTAAAAAAAAAAATCAATCATCGCCAGCATAAGCATTCGAAAGTGAAAACCTGATCAAGAACAAATTCACACGTCTATTTATAAGTGGTCAGCCTTATTTTTGCAAGGTTTGACTGTATGAAATTGTATTTATGAAAGTATCGATATATCGATACATCGATACTTTTTTCCGATATATCGACAGCCGATATTGATACTTTTTATAATGTCGATATATCTAAAATCCGATATTTTTAAAAATCTCAACAGCCCTCGGCTCACCACTTTTCGTTTAAACAGTTTCGTGGACCTATTCAATACGAACATTGTGTTGTTGAAGCTGTAAATCTGCATGAACTGTATATTGCTATGGACCGTTTATGTGAAGGGGAAAAAAAAAGACGGCTGAATGAGCAGCATGCAAAAACTTAGACGGCAAACATTTTACCGAACTAATCAAAAATCGAAGCAAATATTCAATAATAGCGAATATATTTCAAATTTTTTATCCGTTCCTGCCGCTTCTCTATTCATACAGTTTTTATCTCCCCTCGCATAGAGGAGAGAGAAAAGAAATCCTCGCTCCACTTCACGACAAAATTTAAGCTCATCGTATATTTTAATTTTAAAAAAGATTGTACAGCACTGTAGAAGTAACTGGTTCAGTGAAATCATTAGGGACAATGAATCAGAGACAAGAGGGTCTAATTCGGAGAACGAGCTTAACAACACAATTAGAAATGACGATAGTAAAAAATTTGATATCCATTCTGAGGAAATCATGAAGGAAATAAGAAAGTTGAAAAATAATAAAGGGGCTGGTGAAGATAATATTACTACAGATATCTTAAAGATAGCCGGATGTGACATTGTACCTTATCTTGAAATATTATTTAAATTGAGTCTGGATACTTGCTGCTTACCACAGGACTGGAAAAGTGCAATAGTAGTACCGGTACATAAGGGAGGGATGAGAAAGAGTTAAGAATTACAGGCCAATCAGTTTGCCATCAGTGGTAGGTAAATTAATGGAAAGATTGATATGCAACCATATCAGAAATATATGTGAGGAACGTAAGTGGTTTTCGAGCAGGCAACATGGGTTCAGGCAAGGATATTCATGCGAATCTCAGTTGGTGGGATATATGCAAGATATTTCAGATGAAATGGACAAGGGAGGCCAAATTGATAGTGTAGCACTAGATCTGTCTAAGGCGTTTGACAGAGTAAGCCATAAAATGGTAGTAAATAAGGTAAAAACCATTGGAGTTGATAAGAAAGTCATTTGCTGGGTAGAAGAATTTTTAAAAGGTAGAAAACAGAAAGTTAGGGTAGGAAATGTAGTATCAAAAGTGGAAGTAAAAATGGGTGTGCCACAGGGTAGCGTATTGGGACCATTGCTATTCATTATTCTAATGAATAATTGTGTTGATTGTTTACTATCTGAAATTAGATTGTTCGCAGATGACACAATGCTGTAAAAAAGAATCAAATCGATAGAAGATTGGAAACAGTTGCAGGGTGATCTGGACAGGATATCTAATTGGGGTGGTAAACATGGAATGAAGATAAATGCAAAGAAGAGTCAGCTTATTAGATACACAAATAAAAAACATAAGGTTAATTATGAACATAGGCTGGGGAAAGAATTGCTTGCTGAAGACTTGAAATGTAAATATCTTGGAATTACTTTTGATAACAAACTTAACTGGGCAGGACACATAGGACAGGTGGTAGGAAAAGGTTTCAAAGTTCTGCACTTGTTGGAGAGAGAGAGTGATGAGGGGATGGACGAGAGAAGTCAAGGAATTTGGTTACAAAACTTTGGTCAGACCATTGCTCGAATATGGTAGTGTAGTATGGGACCCTCATTTTACGTATCAAATACAGGAGTTGGAGAGGGTGCAAAAAAGGGCTGCTAGATTTGTTTCTGGAAATTATCGCAGAATGCAATCAGTGACAGATATGATAAAGGAGCTGGAATGGGATTCATTGCAAGACAGGAGGAGGATGAGGAGGGTCATGGGAGTGTACAGGGCATATACTGGCGATGAGGCATGGAAAGATATTGCAATAGGTACGAAAAGTAGTGCATGGAAGGGAAAAGATGACCATGACCACTAGCTGGCACTCGATTTCAGGCACAAGGGTGTGGGAAGATTCTCTTTTTTAGGTAAGGGTGTCAGGGATTGGAATGAGTTACCAAGCGAAATGATGAATAATTTACCGAAAACTTTGAAAGAATTTAAAGATAAAATTTGTAGAGGGCAAATGTAGGTGGGTGCAGGATAGGGGGAAGTTTGGTGTGTAGGGAAATTGTCACCGGAGCCTGTGCTCGATTGCAATTAAATTAAAACTCACCTGCGGAGTAGAGTATTTCTTAAAATGTAGGAAGCAAAGCGCTACAGTAGAGAATACAGTACCGCATCAAAAGAGATGGAAACGGAAACAGGAGTGCCACAAGGTAGCGTATTGGGACCATTGCTATCCATCATTCTAATGAACGATTGTGTTCATGGTTTACAATCAAAAGTTAGGTTTTTCGCAGACGATAATGTTATGCAATAGGACCGAAACGAGACAAGACAAGACAAGACCGAACAGCTGCAGGGTGACCTGGGTACAACATCTGAGCCAGCCTGTTAGGTATACAGGTAAAGTTTTTTATAATAGTGTGGGAAATGAATTGCTTGTTGAAGGTTTGAAATTTAAATATGTTGGCATAACATATGATAAACTCTACTGAGGAGGACGCACTGGGCAGGAAGAAGGAAAAGGTTACAAAATCTTTTATTTACTGCAGAGGAAAATAAGAGAAATTACCAAAGAGAGAGAACTGCGTTAAAAACTTTTATTAGACAATTCCCTGAACATGGTATTTTAATAACAGGCACATTTTGGGTACCAATTACAAGAGTTTGAGTGAGTGCTGGATTTGTCTCTGGAAATTAACGCAGAACACAATCGGTAAGCTTTCTCAATTTTTGTAGGCTGGTGACTACTAGAATACAATCACCAGCCTACAAAAATTGAGAAAGATATGGAAATACTAACTATAAACAACAGTAAACCACAACTACTAACTTTTCAAGAAAATTACCACATCCAAAAATCACTGGCAGAAGGAAAAAACATAATAAATGAATACACGAACCTGACGGACCCAACACTATACACAGTTCTTAAAAGAAAATAAGAAACACAAACACCCACCTCAAAAGATATAACCAAAAATACACCAAACACACTAATCTGAACACAAACGTATATTTAAAAGCGCGCCATCCACCAAGGAAACAGAAGACAAACTATAAACAAACCTACCGCCATGCCAAATACACCACAGTAAACACACACGGTAATTATCGTAAGAAAGTACAACACACAGAATAAATGTTAAATTCAGTGCTCAGTGCAAGTGACTTGATACTCGCAAAAATGCTACCGGCATAATCTATGCCGAATACTGTAATTGATGGAAAATTGTAAGTAGAATTGTATATATTTATTAACATAAGCCCCATGTACAAATTAGCATATAAGAAACTAAGTCATGTAAAAATACCCCACAGAACGAACCGCTGAAGATGCTTCAGACATGAAGTGAAACGCGTTCGGTGAAATAAACAAATATTCAATTGCATAGGCGTAATTATTCATATAAATATTATTTATCGCAATTGAGGAAATGGCCCACAACAACCAGATGTTAGAGATACAATTAGCAATTAAATTACTTCTTTACTATTACCCACACATTATAACTACATATAAACATTAAATGAAACATACATCTTGCTTTAGTTTTAAATTCGAATTTTTTGCTTCCCCTTTTACACCTGGAAGTCGTGTCACAATATTCTCACGAGCTTTTTGTGATGGAGGGGCTTTGTGCTTGAACCATTTTGTTTTCCCATCCCTACCTAGATACATATCACGATTTGCAGAAGTCAGGGCTACAGGAGACGCAGTTTCCGTATCGCTGCCAGACTGATCTGTTGCTGTGTCTAGGTTCAGACTGTGCATCGGTTTCTGGAGACAAACCCTCTATGTGGATATATTCGTCCAGCGGTTCCTCTAGCCAGATCAGTATCTCTTCGTTTGACATGACGTTTCCTGTAAAATTTATATATTTTCCAGTCTGTCATAGTATGTCATGTACTTGGTGTACACAACTGCTTTATTCAACATATGAAACCCAATAAGTATACCTTTTTTATAAGCCACATAATATGTGCAGAATAAGTCCAGGAGAAGAAATTAACCTAATCGCACGTCACTAGCACAGAGAAACAGACAGAGAGAAACAGACAAAGAGAAGCAAGGTGGTGTTTCACGAATGCACAAGGGACTGTTACGCGAGAACTCCCGTGTGAGAAATAATCTAACCATGCACACCGCTTCAAACAAAGCCGCTACCAGCAGGATTTACTTGTACTTGGAGCGACGAAACACACGTGGAATCAAGGTAGAGATATCAAAGAAAGTATTGCTAGATCAACACTTCAATATCTTTGAAATATATTGTGATATTTCAGTAAAATCATCAATGTTAGATTTTTACTTACGCGCGAGCGATCCCGGGTTAAAAATGGTATATGGCAATCGTAGACGGATGGGAGAATTTTCATTTTAAGTATATAATAATAGCAACAACAATAACAGTAATAGTGGCGTAAATAGATTACTAAGGAAACTGAGCTCCATGGAAGTTAAAGACCAGACGAGACAATCAGATTTCAAATAGGACCACAAAAAAGCGTTTCGGACATTCCAGGGGAATCAAGACAAACTGTTTGGTCACATTATGAGAATGCTGCCACATAAAAAAAGGAATATTTCTGAATTCAATATCTGGACATAGACCACGAAGTACTTGCATTAAGTCCTGCCCACTCTCAGTCCACAGGGGAGAAGTTGTCTCGCCACTTTGTAATAAACTAATCCGGCATGTCATCGATTGATGATTTCCTTTAGCTGTTTCGTCCTATTCACAGGTTACTGTCATTGGTCGCCACGTGGTTTTACCTTCCACCAAAGGTTAAAATGGCTACTGCTTTGAATAAATTAAATAGTTCTATGAAATGACAACACCGATGAATCATTTTACACCTCACTTTTATTCCGTCGAAAGCTTCATACTAACATTACACCTGAGTAAGGCACTAGACTCGTCCAAAGATACTAAATCACAAATACATCTTGATGACGAATGAGTACTTTAAACGGCAACTAACTGCACGCCTTTACCGCTCGCTTAAAGACGGCCGACGGCCGACGGAAGTGTCTAGCATTAACAATGCGGCCAACAATCGAAACCACACAAACAATTAGAACTAGTACAAAATCATTCACATTTATTATGAAACACCCGGAAATAAAGATCAAATATATTTACAGGTATTTACACACAAAATCATCAGCATAAACCAGTCCAAACAGGTGAGAATTAACCTCCAAACATAGTGACTCATATCAACACATACAATTACAAAAAAATTTGATTAATGTTTCATGCATAACACTACCCTTGACCGTTTTACATATCATTTACACAATTACTCTGCATAAAACTGTTCATTTACATGACGAATTCACAATTGATCACAGGAAAATTATACAAATATATATTTAATCAACTTTAATCTCTCTGAACTTAATTCCCAAGACTAAAAAACTTTATACAAGACTGGGCGTTATTAAAATTTGTAAATATTACAGAAGATGCTTGGTTATTACAACATACGATCATCGATCTGTAATCATAACGCAATCAAAATGTAATCTTATTTTACCGTTTTTCGGCCAACATACATTTGGCGACCAGACGCTAGGACTAATGGCGGAAGTTGCTTGTCCCACCGCCCAATCTTTTTCTTGGGGAGGAAACAAAAGTAAAGCCTCACTACCCCTCCTCGCAGCGTGGAGGCTAATTTAGTGTTCCAGAGTCTGCGGCCAGAGATGACGTTTGTGGGCCAGTGTACCGCAGTGGGGGCGGTGGAGGGGGAACACTTAACATACAACCGGCGCGGATTGGCCGGCGATACAACAAAGGAGCGATGTTTCCGCGCTCCGCAATGCAGTCTGCTTCTGGCAGACGGCCTGGTGTGCTCTGCGCGGAGGCTTCATTTAAATGAGCGATGGGCCGCGACGGTGGCGCCGCTGGGGCGGCCAGCGGGCGCCGCGGGAAACAGCCGACGCGGCTTCCTGCTCGCTAGCGCGCTATTTATGGAGGCTTTCCCAGCACAAGGTTTCTGGGGTATTAAGCATCTGTAGCGGGCCTCGTATGGATCCACCGCAAACGTCTGTATACGCCAAACATCGGTGCCCTACTCCCATTATGCTATGATGAAACTTGAATATAAGTGAACTGGAAAGAGATACGATAACCGTAAGAACTTCCCCATACTCCGGGAACACTGTCTCGCGGTTTATGTTAGTCTGTGTGGCCAACTACAGCTACGGTTGAACTAGCTTCGCGTCTGTTTGAACTGATAATGGCGAGGAGGAAGGTCTCAAAACATGTTACTTTAGAGTGTGCAACGCGGAAGAGGTCTTCATTACTAATCCGTAGCAATTCATTTACAATAACAGCGAGAGTGTACCAAGGACCGCAAGGAAGATCGAGATATACGGAGTGACCAGGAATGGAAGTATAATCCTGCAACTACATACAGGTCACATGTCCTACCATGCAGCAATTTTATTTCATTAAAAGTCTCACCATTTTCGAGATTGATTTTTTTAATTTTTTTTCCGAAACCTGATTTTTTCAGTTTATTTCATGCAGTTTCTACAAATTAAGAGTTAACCCTTTTTAAAAATTTATTTAAGGAGTCATCTAAAACAATGTTTTTTTTTTTCTTAAAACGTTAAAAAACTCTAAAAAGCTTACGTAAGAAGCGCATACAAATTTATTCAAACGGCTGACTGAACTAACGTTATACCATTCAAGACTTTTTACAAGGTTTAAAGTTTTAAGAAATAAAATATTGTTTTAGATGACGCAAATATCTTTGAGTAAATTTAAAACAGGGTTCTAAAAGTCTTAATTTGTAAAAATGGCATTGATTAAACTGAACAAAGTTACATGGTGCGAAAAAATATTTAAAAAAAAATCTATCTCGAAAATGGCGAGACTTTTACTAAAATAAAATTTATTTTGTCATAGTATTTTCCTAGTTAACTAGGAAAACAATTTCAAGTAGGTTAGGGAGCGTGCATAAACTACGTAGCTCCATTTTGGCCTCCTGTAAACCCCCCTCCCCCCCACGTAGCCCTACGTGGCTTTTGCCTCTAACCCCCCCCTCCCCCCACGTAGCACGTAGCTTTTTTTCCCTTTTGATTCCAGAAGACATTTTGTACTGTTTTTCTCTTGTCAGACTATCGTAAATTACATAGGAGATAATTAACTGAGGGAAATAAATATTCACATGCTGTTGTGTCAGTTCAGTTCCTCATTTTAACTGTGAGAAATGTTATGAAAGGAAAGCTACGTGGCCTGGCTCAAACCCCCCCCCCCCCCCCACAGCCCAGCGTAGCTTTATAGCCAACCCCTCCCCCCCCCCTGGACCTAGCCACGTGGATTGTGCACGCTCCCTTATGAGTTAGTATCTTAAATAGTATTTGGCTCCAAATAGCGAAGCGGTATGCTGATTTACCTTTCCATTTTTTTTTTTTTTTCGATTTCTATTTTTTTATTTATTTTTTCTTCACACTATTACATTTTTGAAATTTTAAAGCTTACACGTCTTTTCCGAAAAATTCCTTATATAGATCGATAGGTGCTTTCTTATTCTGATCTATATTGTAAGACTAACCGGAAGTATGTACTGCTGATAACGCCAAAGCAATCTAATATTTGTGCATTTATTGCACTCCCGAAAGCGTTTCACCTCTTTTGCAGAAGCATCTTTAGCGAATTCCCATTTTTCAACGTATTGCATTTCTTTATGCACCATTGTCAGCAGCAGTGATTTTTGCGCTATCTTTGTGAGTATTTAATAAAACAAACACACTGCAGTTCAGTATTATGCTGGTCACCAGTGAGATAACGATCTGGAAAATGTATCACTAGTCAAGAAGAAAGCTAAAATCACTGCTGCTCAGAACTGGTCGATCATTTCCAAGATAATTTCTAGCCAACATTTAGCATTCTTTCTTTGTACTATTCTGGGTTATTTTACCCAATATTATCTTGATCAACTTCCATAGTTTCCCTAAATCACTGGGGGTGAATGTTTCCTTTAAAATGCCATGGCCGAATTCCTTCTCGTTCCTTGTGAGCAGTCCCACCGCGCCTCTAATGACCTCGACGTCGACGAGGCCTAAAGCCATAAGGAAGATAATAAATACTGGCACAAACCAACCTTATGATGAGGTGATACTTGCCTCAGTTGCGGGAAGAAAAATGTTTAGTGAAGAGACACTTAACACAGTCACAAACTGGTGAAGTTAGTATAACTTCGACAGTACATGCGTTGTCTGTCTACTGCACTCAATTGCCGTCAACGCGTTTCATCTTCGAATATGACGTCACAGGGTTGGCTGCGAGTGGCGCTAATTCACTCGTCAAGTATTCAGGGGAAACTCTGCAAGTTTTGAACTTCACGACCAACAGCAAGGAACCTGCAGTCGAAGCATGACGGGTTAGCTTCCCCCCTCCCGCAAATGAAAAAACAAATCTGAACTTTAACAACAGCTACGAGACGCAGTGTGATCTCCGGACTGTCCCCCCCCTTTTTCCCCCTATTTTTCCCTATTTATAAGAATGTTGCCTATTGGTTCTGTTCAGGAGACATTAAATGGTACTGTTAGGACTTTCCCGTCTCCGTGCTTGTTGGGACTTCTTTTTCGTAACTTAGAGCTTTCTACATCCAATTCTAACATTCCAGGTACACGCGTGCGAAGTGGCGGGTGACAGCTAGTGTCAAATAATGGAGGTTATGCGAGTCTGTAGTCGGCGCAGAGAAAGTGGTCGCCTCGAGACAAAAATGTCCATTAAGACTCCACCCCCCCCCCTCCCCTCCCCGCGTGCCCTGATTGCTTCTCCGATACCAGGCGGCAGTGAACTGTCTCGGCTCGGCGCGACGCGGTTCAGACGACGGTGTCATTAACGCCACAACACAAAGTTAACTAAACAGCCGCCTGTATCACCGACACGTAATGGAGAGTCCATAAACTACGTAGGACCGTCTAAAAAATGGGGGGAGGGGTGAGTTTCGTACAAAATGTTTCCTGGAATCAATAGGGGAGAGGTACGTGCCACGGCGGGGGAGGGGGAGGGGGTAGAGACAAAAGCCACTTCCAGCTACGTGAGGGAGGGGGGGGGGGAACAGGAGGCCAAAATGAGCTGCGTAGTTCATGGGCTCTCCATAACCTCAATAGTTAGTAGCTTAGGACAGTAAAAATACTACAGACAAACTACAAGAACGTATAAACATAGTGGAATAACGTTTGGTCAGGTGGTAGGAAAAGGTTACAGAATCCTTCATTTACTGGAGAGGGTGATGGAACGATGTACAAGAGAAGTTAGGGAGTTGGGTTACAAAACTTTGGTCAGACCATTGGTTGAATATGGTGGCGTAGTTTGGGACCCACACTTTGGTTATCAAATACAGGAGTTGGAGGGTGTGCAAAGAAGAGCAGCTAGATTTGTTTGTGGAAATTATCGCAGGACCCAGTCAGTAATTGATATGATAAAGGAGCTGGATTGGAAGTCATTGGAGGAAAGGAGGAGGGTGAAGAGAGTGCTGGGAATGTACAGGGCATATGTTGGTGATGGGGCTTGGAGCGATATTGGTCAAAGAATTAGGAATAGGGCATGGAAGGGGAAAGGCGACCATGACCACAAGCTGGCGCTCGATTTCATGCATAAGGGAGTGGGAAGATTTTCTTCTGTGTGTAAGGGTGTCAGCTACTGCAACAAATTACCAAGTGAAGTGACGAATAATTTACCGTGATGCATGAGCAATGTATGAAACCAACAAAAAGATCATCTTGTACAAACGATTAAACAAAAAACTTGGTTTCATCGAACTTCCACAATTTTTTTAACGTATTTTAAAATCGAGCATAAAGCAATTTGGATTTAAAAAGTCGGTAAACAAAAAAGTCTTCAGCCAATCACTGAAGACCATGCAATTCTTGAAATCTACAAAACGTTCATATTCTGGACAAGAGTTTACGCTTGCCGATTCCTTCCAGTCACATCCTCCAACTTTATAAATAGTTATAATATGAACACTAAGACTTTCCTTAATTTGGATATGGAGCGTCCAGAAACTATGTAGCTCCATTTTAGCCTCCATAGCAATTCAATTAAACTATCGGGTTGTGTCTGGTAACTGTATCGTCCCAGCGCTCCTAGTTTCCGCTCGTGAGCGTTGTTAAAACTTCGTCGTAGTGACGACAGCGAGCACCCTGGCGCGTAGGCTGTCCCGCGGCGCGCTACGCGCGGCTGCCGATACTCCAAGCGTCACGCGGTGCTTCAAATCGATACAAAAGCTGGCAAACGTCAAAAACGTCAAATTCATTCATTCGAAATAGTGTAAGGAAATTTTTTGTGCCCCCTGAGGTCGAATCTGGTGCAAAAAAAATATATATATATCAGAATTACAGACTTGCCGCAAAAAAAAAAAAAAAACTAATCCGTTCAAAAATGTATATAGAGATTCTTAAGGTAGTGTAGTTCGAAACTGGTGTTAAAACATCCAGAATTTGAAGTTGTTAGCTTTTCCAAAAAAAGTATCTTAATTATTTCTAAAATTCTGAAATATATGTACATATATTTTCAAGGTCGTTTAATTTGAATATCGTGTCGGAAACACGAAAATCGTCCATTCAACTGCCGTTTAAACTTCGGAGACCAAACAATGCAAGAAATATGAAATATTTATGGACACTTCATCGATTACAATATTAACTTTTATTTACGCTGCAAAGAATTTAGATCGCCTGCATCGTGGATGTTACCCGATATTTCTTTTGTTAATTTCGCCAGTATTGTTGTAATCTTATTATTACAGAAGTTTTGCAGGTTTCCAAGATAAACGCCGACATCTAATCGATTTGAAAAAAGAAAAAGACTCAAAATGATACAAAACCAATTGTGATTATTGGCTATACTGGTCTCACGGAGTTACCAACATGACAGTTTGAAAGCAAGTATCTAATGTTATGTCGGTGACTCGGGCTATGTTTCCCTCGCAGTCAGTTTGTACCAGAAATGCATATAAACGGATCATATACAGTGAAGATGCACCGAGATGGGAGGAGGCCAATATTGGCCTCCTACCTATCATTCGGGAGGACCGGGGTTAAACTCGGTTCGGCCATCCTGTCTGAGGTTTTCCGTGGTTTCCCTCAGACACTTAGGCGAATGCTGGGATGGTTCCCTACAAGGCCACGGCCGACCTTCCATCCCCCTTCCCTCCCCGTAGTAGTAGATTGGCTGAAAAGAGTCCCCTATGACTCTCCAGCAGCCCGCCTCCCAGCCTTCTGCTGGGAGGAATGAAATGTAAAAAAAAAAAAAAAAAAAAAAAAAAAAAAAAAAAAAAAAAAAAAAAAAAAAAAAAAAAAGTGAAGATGCGGATTTACACTGCACTAGACAATTATTGTGCGTTTATTTTGCCAACTCACCGGTTTAAAATTTCTAAAGCTAAGGACAGCAAAACAAAAACAAAACAAAAACAGTATACAAAGCGGCGCTGACATAAGATGTCACCAGAAACTGATATGGCTTTCAACCACTGACAAGAATCTGCCAGAGGAACTGTAGTAGACAGTCTATCACAGTCCCCCCCCCCTCCTCCGCCCCTTAGTTTGTTGCTGATTGGTTCAGTGGTCGAGTGGTACAGTGATGGCTTCCCCGACTCCACGCTTTTTGATACAACTTTTTCGTAACTTCCAACTTTCTATATCCAATTCCAGCGACAAAATTCGTAGTCCACGCGTACGAAGTCACGGGTAACGGCGTAGCCGCAGTAAATATGTGAAATCGCTGTATCGTTAATAACAACTCTGTACTCGCGTTCGAATTCAGAGTTCCGTATTTTGAATTTTTTTACAGATTTTCATTCTCCCTAAAGCAAGGCAGGCGATGTAGGAAGGGAGCGAAGTGTTTGGGCAGATTAAGCCTGCAGACAAGTTGCGCCGAGCTAAACAGCTTGGCACCGACAGACTGTCGCATCGCGAGTCGCCGCCAAGAAAAATAGCGCCGCTACTGGAGTCGAGGCGCTACGACACAGCCAGCTGAACATCCACCCAATAACACACCAACATGACTGCTACATCCATCTGATATTTAATTGAAATGCAATTTTATATATTATTGTTAGTAGGGGAGCGTCCATAAACCACGTATCTCCATTTTGGCCTCCTGTGAACCACCCCCCTGCCCCCCACGTAGCCCTACATGGCTTTTGCCTTGACTCTACCACCCCCCACGTAGCTTCCCCCCCCCCCCCGTTTGATTACTGAAGACATTCTGCACCGTTTTCTCTTGTCAGACTGTTGTAAATTACATACGGAGATAATTAACCGAGGGAAATAAATATTCACATGCTGTTGTGAGTTCTGTTCCTCATTTTAACTGAGAGAAATGTTATGAAATGAAAGCTACGTGGCCTGGCTCGGAACCCCCCCCCCCTCCCCCCACGTAGGCCAGCGTAGCCTTTCAGCCAACCCCCCCCCCCCAACCCGACCGAGCCACGTAGTTTGTGCACGCTCCCTGCTAGAATACTATCCTGACGATTTGCCTAGAAAAATATAACCACAAGGATTTTTATTTAATTTTCAAAAAAATTAAAATTTCATTAACTTTTTTTTAAGAGATAATTTATTTCTAAGAGACATGGAAAGGACTTAAAAAGAAGTGGCCACAAGTAGGGGTTGTCAGCTGTTAAAGATATGTAAGAGTGAGGGTGTATTTTTTAAAAAAAGAACAAGTAAATGATTTTTTATTTTTTTTTTTCAAATTTAAATATACTTGCGGCTATGTGTGGATAGGCAACCGGCAGAAACGTATTCTGCTTCTAATAATTATAAACAATTTAATTGCAGTGGAGCACAGGCTCCGGTGGCAATTTCCCTACACACCCACCTTCCCCCTTTCCTGCACCCACCTACATTTGCCCTCTACAATTTTTAACTTTAAATTCTTTCAACGTTTTCGGTAAATTATTCATCATTTCTCTTGGTAACTTATTCCAATCCCTGACACCCTTACTAAAGAAATAGAATCTTCCCACACCCTTGTGTCTGAAATCCAGTGCCAGCTTGTGGTCATGGTCATCTTTTCCCTTCCATGCACTACTTTTCATACCTACACCAATATCTTTCCATGCCTCATCGCCAGTATATGCCCTGTATACCCCATGACCCTCCTCATCCTCCTCCTGTCTTGCAATGAATCCCATTCCAGCTCTTATCATATCATTTACTGATTGCATTCTGCGATACTCTGCAGAAACAAATGTAGCAACCCTTTATTGCACCCTCTCTAACCCCTGTATTTGATAATGTGGGTCCTTGCATTTCTATCAAATAGGTGTACGTAGAAATCATACAGCCGAATTTTGTATGTGAAGGAAACTCAAAAATTTGGTCTCATAGTCGAGCTTGCACTCTGTAACTGAGGGTAACAGAGGGTGCTTTGCACCAAAAGTCTGTGCATTCCAATCCCGAATAGCACGAGGAAACAAAGAATTCATGCGAGTGGAACGCACCTGGTTTCTCTAACATTACCTCTCCCATCATTTCGAGCTAAATAGCTTGATAGACATTTCCTGGCACTTGCAAATAGTGTTGAGTGTATATATCAATGTTTATTCATTTCTTCGGGTAACGGGTGAAATAATGACAGTAAGTTCAAGTTATATATATTTTTATGTTTTTTTTATTATTATTATTTTTTTAAATTTTTTTTGCAAGTAAGGGAGCGTCCAAAAACAACATGGCTCGATTTAGAGGGAGGGGCGGGGGGAAAGGGTCGGCTGGAAGTATACGCTGCGCTACGTGAGGGTGGGTGGTGGGGGGGGAGGGTGTTCTGAACCAGACCACGTAGGTTTAGGATCGTCCATAAACCACGTGGCTCAGTCTAGGAGGGGAGGTTGGGTAGAAACCTACATTGGAGTGGGGGTTCTTAGATTTTATTTATGGCTTTACGCCTCGTCGATGTCGAGGTCATTAGAGGCGGTGTGGGATAGGGGGGCAAGGAACGGGAAGGAATTCGGCGATGCCCTTTTTGAAGGAAGCATCCTGGCATTTGCCTGGAGTAATTTGGGGAAACCAAGGGAAACCCAAATCTGGATGCCCGGACGGGGATTCGAACCTCCACTTTCAAATGATAATCAGTTATCTAATACAACTTTCATGTTTCACTAACATTATCATTATACTAATCTTCTGCCTCCAGGCTAATATTTTACATTACAAATCCCGCCATGATTTTTTACTGCTTCTCCATTACGCTCTTTTTCAGCCACACCTTCTCTCATTTCATTTTCTCTTCGACTACACCATTGTTTCTTCAACTGTTCTTTTTCACCAAAGATCTTGTATACCTCTGTTGACATTCTGTGACCTTCGAAACTCAATGCTAGTATTTAAAATCATAACTACTGAATAAAACAATTTTACTAATATTAAAAATATCACAAATGGTATAAAAATGTCACTTTCTTGGGACGTTCCGACAAAACACAATCGCACTGGTGGTGACGTCATCCACTATTCTGCCTCTTAACGCTGCTTCAACATATGGGTCTCTGGGTTCCTATCAACACGGAGCTGGTGTTCGCTATTCCTCTCACTAATAAACTATTCTTATTTCAATAGATAAAGACTCTAAATTGAAAATTAAAATTGATGGAGAAACATCGGAGGATGTGGAAGAATCCTGCTACCTTAGAAGCAAAACTACAAAACATGGAAGAAGAATGAGATTTGCGCAAGAAAAAATAGCGTTCAACAAAAAAAAAAAAATATTTACAACAAATAACGTAAGCTGGACAACGAGGAAGAGATTATTAAAATGTTACGTCTGTAGTGTTCACCTGTATGGATGTGAAACCTGGACAGTGGTAAAGAGAGAAAAAAAAAAAAAAAAAAAAAAAAAAAAAACAAGATTTCATTTGAGCAATGGTGACAAAAGGATGTTAAGGATTAGTTGCAGGGAAAGTTTGAGGGCAGGAGAGTATAAACTGGAAAAAGCGGAGGACATATCTTAAGACACGAGAGATTAGTGAAGATGGAGGTAGTAGGGGAGGTGGTGGTAATATGAAACACCATAGTATTTGCAGACTACTAATGCCATCTGGTAGCAGCTTCAGTTATGGCAATCCTGAAGTTCTGTTTCCATCATTAGAGGTGGCAGAGATGAGTATCACATTGTGTTATGGCCGTGAGTAGACCCACTTCGTTTTACAACCTCCAAAAGTTTTTGTAAGGTTAGATTCAAGTATTTTTTCTGCTACCTTTACTTACAAATTAGCATACTGTTTCTACTTTACGATTTAGTAATATAATTAAACTTACAAATGATAATATTGGTTCCTTGAAATTGTTTATCAGAAGTCTATTTTCATTGATTAGTTTCGAAAATGGCGTTGGGTGGTAATATGAAACATGCTGTTCCATATTACAACCCCTCTTTTGTTTTGTGATAATTAAAGCAAAAGGTAATCATGTGACCATCCTCTACCTTCCACCTCATACTACACATATACTACAGCGACTTCTGCTCACTGTGAAATGTAATTGTAGTTTATAGCTCATAAAAACAACTTTCCTACAAAGCGATGTTTCGGATCTCTGCATTCTTTCAACTTTACTAGAAGTTTACACTGTAAATTGTGATTTTCTACTAGGTAAGGTCAAAATATAATTTTATTTCATTAATAAAAATGTTAACCGACAATGTTTGTTTTAAATTTTATTTTAAATCTGTTTCATATTACCACCCCATTTCAAAATGCTCATAATTTACAGCAAGTTAAAAGATCTATTGTAATTATTGAAAAGGTTTATTATTCATCACAATTATCGATCCTTTATAACAGATATATAAACTAACAGGTGACATTTTTTATGGAACAGCCACATTTTAAATTCAGTATATTGCTTTAAACGAAAAAGTGTTCCATAATACCACCACTTCCCCTAGAAGAAGCAAAGAGATATCGAGGAAGACCACGTTTAAAATACATCCAGCAGATGGAAGATGTTGGCTGCAGGAGATATGAAGATATGAAGAGGAGGTCAGAGAGAAGAGCTGAATGGAAGACCATGCAGACCAATCCCAGGATTGACTACAGAAGAAGATTCCAATAGCTTCTTACGCGACACTTTCCCAAATATCTGCCACAAACAATGTCGCCAGTGCGATAGTGGCTGAAAATAATGGCTGACATTGTCTAGAAACGTCTTTACGCACCTGGAAGGCCGGGAGCATTTCACAATACTAGATATCCCGCGTGAAAACTTCGCGAGACAGACGATGAATAGTGAAATTTGTGGTTTCTAGCAGAACAAAAGAAGGGACTCATTTGTAGCAGTTTATTTATCTGAAAGGTCGTCACTCTAGAAGAGGGTTTCTTAAACTGGGGTACGCGACCCCTCGGGGTTCTACAATTGAAAGTAGGGGGTCCAAGACCAGATTTACGTTATGGCGGCTGACTGGGTATCACGCAACATGACGAAGTGCGACTGAAAATGAGGAAAATTACTGTTAAAATCTACTCAACTTGTGACAAGAAACAAGACCATCCATCAAATCAATTATCATATTGTAAATGAACGCAGTTTCTGTTTTATTTATGAATGTTTCTCGGAAAACAAACCGAGTAATACTAGCGTTTCGGCGACAAAACTCCGTCGCCATCTTCAGGTGTAATCTTAAGACGTGAAGTTTGCGTAGAGCACGTTGTTTAAAAACATCTCGCCAAAATATTGTGTACAAATAATACTACTGCTCGGTTTGTTTCGCAACAAACATTCTTAAACAACTTATTGCTCTTTGTGACTTAACCTTTTTTTGACAAAAATCCTGATTTAAAAAAAAAACAAAAACCAGCTTTTAAGAGGGTTCGCCATTGTTTCGTAAGCTTGAGAGATCCTGCTCTAGAGAACATACACTATTAATGTATCTGTAATATGTGGCGCTGCGGTAAGGCGATCACTCCTTATAGGCGCCAGTCAAGTTTACCAGCTTGACGTCTAACTAGGGTTGCAAATTGAAAAAAAATAATTTTTTTTTCAGATTTGTAAAAAAAACTAGCACCCTTTTTTTCTAATTTTTTTTTTTTTTTCAGAAAATATATTTGATAAATTATAGTTTTATTTCCGGAACTTACATTTTACATGTGTTTTAAATCTTACTAAATCATATGTCTTACATAATGATTCATAAATGTATCTATATAGGTAACATAATTTTATTCATCCTCTATGTCAGTACCACATTCACTAGTATCAGTACTACCAACACTAGTTCGGTATGTGTCGGAATTTTCTGTTTCGTCTTACGTCTTTCGTAAGAACCGTTCTTGTGAAACGCAACTGGCTCCATTTTCGCATAACGTAATGAAGGTTATCGATGCAGGATCACAAGTTGATGCTATTTTCTTGGATTTCCAGAAGGCTTTTGACTCTGTACCACATAACCGCCTTTTGGCGAAGATTCGAGCGTACGGTATGTCTGATCAGACCTGCAAATGGATACGCGATTTTCTAACTGGTCGGTCGCAGTATGTCGTTGACGGGGAAGCCTCTTCAAAGCTAGATGTTACTTCTGGCGTTCCTCAAGGAAGTGTAATAGGACCACTTAATTTTTATAAACAATCTCGGTGACAACGTTAATTGCAGGATGCGATTTTTTGCTGATGATGCACTTATTTATAGAGAAGTGGGGTGCTCTGACGATTGCTTAGAAATACAGCGCGATCTGGTTGTTATTTCGGAATGGTGCCGTAAATCGCAGCTTACATTTAACTGTAAAAAGTGCAAGGCAATGCAAATAAGTAATAAAAAGAGCCCGTTTGCTCACGAGTACAAAGTTAACAATTCAGTTGTTGACACTGTGGATTCCCTGAAGTATCTAGGCGTAACAGTACAAAACAACATGAAATGGGACTTGCACATAACTTCAGTCGTAGGCAAAGCTAATTCAAAACTACGTTTTATAGGTCGTGTTTTGAGAAGCTGCAATGCTCATACAAGGGAAATAGCGTACAAAACACTAGTGCGTCCGCATTTGGAATACTGTTGTGCAATTTGGGAACCGTATCGCAAGGGATTGATTGACACGTTAGAGAAAGTACAGAGGAGAGCCGCTCGATTCGTGACTGCTAGTTACAGTCCTTACGTGTCACAGAGCTGATTCGTGGATTGGGCTGGGATTGTTTGGCGGACAGACGACGTCGTTTTCGTTTAAATTTGTTGGAGAATATGCGAAAATCTCTAATTTACGAGTGCAACGAAATACTTCTTCCGCCAACCTATTTAGGTCGCAATGACAGGAGGGATAAGATTAGAGAAATAAGATGCCGTACTGATACATTTATGTATTCTTTCTTTCCTCGTTCTGTTCGGGATTGGAATACTCTAAAATAGGATTGGTGCTTAGCACCCTCTGCCACCCACCGTAATTGTGAATTGCAGAGTATAGATGTAGATGTAGATGTCTGTTCTAGATCCATAACTTCAGAAATAATTACATTTTCTTTTACTGGATGTATTCTACGCAAAAAACTTTTGAGATTGCAATTTTAAATTGTGAGCAAAGTACACACTGTGCATGAAGACTGCGCCGATAGTTCTGTATTAAGGTCTTAAGTTTGAATTGAAATTATTTTCATACAAAATAGGAGGTTTATTTCTTTTCAATCATTGGTTTACGCCAACGGTCCCAAGGAAATGATTCACAATTACTGACAATAATTTAATGACTCACTATACGCTGCGAGTTAGATAAATTTAAAATTCCTAATTTTTTTAAAAGATCCGTAGATCTACAGATAAATTTGTAGGGCTGGCAGCACTAGTTCAAATAGCGAGTGTCAATCCAAACAATGGGGAACGGGGATTCCTTCTCGCGCAACCTGGCTTTTTCCGAAAGTCCCCATTCGTAAAAGAAAACTTCAGTCAATGTTATCAATATTTTTGTAATTTTTTTTCCTTCTGAACCAGAAAAATATAGATTTAAAAATTAAGATAAGTATTTAGTATAAACTCTAAACCAGTCATATTAAACGATAAATGCCTTAAAAATTTAGTAATTATGAAAAAAAAACATGTCCTAGGAAAAAAAAACACGTTTTTTTTTCAGGTTTTTTTTTTCCAAGTCGGAAAAAACTGTTTATTTTACAACACTACGCCTAAGTATCGCGATCTTGTTTGCTCACAATTTTGCAGTTTACGAGACGAATTTCGAAAAATTCCTTTCTCAATGGCCTTACCACAGCGAAGAACTTCATATTCAAAATGATGCTTCATTTATCGATTTTTGTTAAATACGAAATGACAGGGATGGTTCTTCACTAGGAAACAGCTTTTAGAAATAATTTACGTTACGCAACGCTTCGATTTTGTGTCGGACACTTTAGCGTTTAATGTGATGCCGTATAGCGTGTCACTACACTGTTTCTCCGTTATCGTGTGCAGCTGTTGTGGTTGGTAAGGGCCCCTGCGTCACAGGTGTTGAAGGTAGAAGACACAGCGCCTTGGCAGCCTGCACTAAGCAACAGGTAGCAGGTGTCCGGCGGGCAGCCTGCAGACAGGCGCGCGGCGCAGGCGATGCGACATCTGGATAACTCAACAGAAGACGTCTTCAGTCAGAAAATCTGCGATCCTAGAACGAACTAGTCTGCTTAATAGTACATCACCTCTGGTTCCTCGCCCTAGAGCAGTTCTTCCTGGTGGGCCTCCGTTTAAGAGAAATCGGAGGGTAAAAAGTATAAAAATTGTGTGTAAATAATTTACGGAAGGCCATTTGTTTATGATGTTTTAGCCGTGTTCGTTAAGGCAATGTGATCAAATGCGAAGGGTCCGAAGTTCGATCCCACCACCCGCAATCTTTTTTTCGTATTTGTATTTTTTTTAATTGCTATTCGATCTTTTAGCATTAAAAATTTGATTTGAAACAAATTTTATAAAAATTTTATTTTACTTTGGCAAATACGTAAATACTAGGATACTACCACCGAAATGCACGCATTTATGTCAACCATGTGATGTGTATTTCTATCGTCGAGTAAAAATACTAAAAAATGCTTCAAAACACGCCGGAACTGTTGCAAGATAATCGTGCAATATCTTCTGGTGAAGACGCTGCTAAGATGCATTACATTACTCACCACATTTTGCGAGCGCCTGTATTTTATGACATGGTAAAATATTCCTGGTATGGTTCAAAATTAACGAATGAAAGGCCGTACTTTATAAATGTTAACGAAACCTGCTTTCCTAAATCAATAATAAATACTGTATGTGACTGAGGAAGGATTTCGTTCATAAAATGTTCCTGGTGTGCGCGTAATTTTTGTTTCATCCTAATATTTATCGAAGGAAAATAATTTTTTTAGAATTTATTTCAAAACAACTTTTTAAAGATACAAGATTGAATAACAATAAAAATATAGAGCAAACAAAGAAAATCTCGCGGTGCTGGCATCGAACTTCGGACCCGTCGTATTTGATGACACCGCTTTAACCAGCACGGCTAAACTGACGACATAAACAAACGGTCTCCCGTACAGGTGTAGATCATGTTGACAATTTTCACACTTTTTAACCCTCGATTTCTCTTAAATGACGGCCCACCAGGTAAAACTGCTTTAGGGCGAGAAACAAAGAAACCAGAGGTGACTTACTATTTACCAGCCCAATTCGTTCTGCGATCGCGATTTGCACACTAAAAACCTCCCCTTGTGAGTCGCTATCATCTTACTCCATTACCACTTTCTTTCTGTTCTAAAATTACAGAACATTTTATATGGAAAAGTTTTCTATACTGTTAATTTTTTACGTTTTCAGACATTTTGTTTTTAATAAAAATTTAAGTTGATTTCACGCATGCCTTGTTGCTGAAGTCATTTCGAAACTGCAAATAATATACAAAAAATAAATATGTGAATTATTGTTGCAAAATCTGTCCCATATTTAATGTTCACAAAATGCAGACTCAAAAATCGCTTTCGTGAATTAGCAAGATTCTTTTTTTAATGCCGAAAACTAATATTGGCACACAAAATAGAGTGTTTAAGATAAATTTAAGATAAAAGGATTGGTTTATCTTTGTGGTTTGAAATGTCTCGTCGCGGTTGTGCTACTTTTTGGTGCGGCTAACCCCGTGTCAACCAACTGAGGCGATGGGACGGACAGGTGGCTAATATTCTGCGTCGTCTCCAACCTTTACGTTTCATAATCTTCGTCAGTCCAGGTTTTTCGCTTAAAACATTCAAAACCTTTAATATACAGTAATATAAACAATGCCCTGGATAGTCAAAATAAACGCCTTTGTTTTACATCTGAATTCTTATAGGAATGTGTACAAGAACACCGCGGAGTCTGGGAACTGAAGCACAATGACGGAGTGTGTAGATATCCAAGGGAAAAGATGACCATGACCACAAGCTGGCACTATTTCAGGCACAAGGGTGTGGGAAGATTCTCTTTTAGGTAAGGATGTGAGGGATTGGAATGATTTACCAAGGTAAATGACGAATAATTTAGCAAAAACGTTGACAGAATTTAAAGTTAAAATTTGTGAAGTGTAAATGTAGGGGGATGCAGGAAAGGGGGAAGAAGGGTGAGTACGAAAATTTCCACCGGAGCGTGTGCTCCATTGCAGTTAAATATTATATTAAAAATACTTAACATTTCACGGTACAAAACAAAACAACAAAACAAAAAACGAAAAAAAACAAAAAACAAAAAAATAAAAAACAAAAAACTATTACACGTAACTGTGCACACGCGCAAGAGGAGAAACTTCTATGGATCATAGACAGTTTTCTGTGCATTTTGTATTTTTTCCTAGATATTTTCTGTACATTGTTTTGATTTTGATGTTTCTATTGCGCTCCAGTAGATGAACGATACTATCTTTGTTGCATTTGTAATCTAAGAAGAAAATGGGGACTTTTTGCAAGTTATTCTCTTAAACAAGTGAAAATTATTAACAACTTAATGCATACTTCGCCAGATTACAGAGAACTGCTTCGGAACCAAGCCTGTACATTGTTTCGTGCTTTCATATCAGAGAACTTGAGCTAAAATTACTCATTCGTTTTGCTGTAAAGAGGAATGCTAGTATTTCTCCACAAAAACGAAAGCTTTTGCGTACACGCATATAAACGAGTTTGCATATCATATACATTATTTCTATAAGGTGTTTTGTCATAGGCCATTATCACCCTTCACACTTAACCGAAATCAATGAATGAGGTATCGTTTTAAAGCTTATGGTCTCCACTTTGGTCACGTCATATATTAATACAGTAATTTTTCGGAATTAGACCCTTAAAGGGCAAAAGTATCAATATTTCTGCAACGCGTTTTTGTGTCACGAGCCATTTATCTCCCTTCATATCTGACCAATATCGGTGAACGAGGTATCAAATTAAAGATTAAGGTCTCCGCTGTGGTCACATTATATATTAAGAAAGGAATTTTTCGTAATTCGATCCTTATATGGCAAAAATGTCTATTTCTAAAATGCGTTTTTTGTGTTTCCAGCCATTTTCCTGGATATCTAACCGAAATCGATAAATGAGGTAGAATTATGCAGGGTAATGTCCCAGCTTTGGGTTACATCATATATTAAGAAAGAATTTTGTTTGGAATTCAACTCTTAAAGGGGGAAAGTATCAATTGTTCTACAGCGAATTTTTGCGTACACGCATATAAACGAGTTTGCATATTTCTTTTATTACTGTGTTTGGATCAGAGAATGAAACCATTTACAACGAACATAAATAAATACGAAACTAATAAAAAAAAAATGAACTAGGAATACCGATGTGTGCACTAACGACTGCCCCGGATGTAAATACACCGCCTGACGTCACGTGATTTTCGGTGGGTATCAAAGCAATTTAACCTTTACGATTTTGCTATAGGTGAGTATACTCATGAAAAACCATTCACACGAGGTGTGTTCGAAACGTAACGGGAATTTTGAAATTTCTCGGGTTGTATTATTCCGATTTTTTCGTTGTGTTGGCTAACATGTCTTAAAAGCATCTATAGTTTTTTCAGATATACTGGATGTTTAGTGTCTGGTCAGATGTTAAAAGGACAACAGGTGTTTTGACACAGTCTGAGGTTTTTCATTTGTAAAAATCATGGATCGGAGAATTTGCATTACATTTTTCTACAAAAATGGAACTAAGTATAACAGTTTTAGAAACTTTAAATATTGCTTTAGGTGAATCTGCTATGAGTAAAATAAGGGTTTACGAATACTATAAGAGTTTTCAAGGTGGCCGTGAAGACGATGAGCGTAGGGGTCGTCCAAATGACATTAATAACCGATGAAAGCGTGGAAAAGTTTAAATAAATGGTTATGAACGATCGCCGAATCACAACTAGAAGTTTATGTTGGCGTATGAATTGGCTAACGCCATGAATTTTTTCCATTTTTGGGTAAGACAAGTGTTGCATCAGCACACACAATGCGAACTCTAAATGATGTGAAAGTCAATACTTAACACGAGTTTAAACTACAGAGGACACTGTCGTAGCTGTTTAATCTAACAACGTGAAGTTGCGCACGCGCGGCACGTGAAGTGCGCACGCGCGGCACGTGAAGTGCGCACGCGCGGCACGTGAAGAGCGCACGCGCGGCACGTGATGTGCACACGCGCGGCACGTGAAGATCGAACGCGCGGCGCGTGATGTGCGCACGCGCGGCGCGTGAAGTTGCGCACGCGCGGCGCGTGAAGTTGCGCACGCGCGGCGCGTGAAGTTGCGCACGCGCGGCGCGTGAAGTTGCGCACGCGCGGCGCGTGAAGTTGCGCACGCGCGGCGCGTGAAGTTGCGCACGCGCGGCGCGTGAAGTTGCGCACGCGCGGCGCGTGAAGTTGCGCACGCGCGGCGCGTGAAGTTGCGCACGCGCGGCGCGTGAAGTTGCGCACGCGCGGCGCGTGAAGTTGCGCACGCGCGGCGCGTGAAGTTGCGCACGCGCGGCGCGTGAAGTTGCGCACGCGCGGCGCGTGAAGTGCGCACGCGCGGCGCGTGAAGTGCGCACGCGCACTTAACCCTTAATTCTAGGGAATTTTTTCCTACCTTGCCTACAGAAGTTTCACTACAAAAGCAGTGAAACGTATAATGTGATGAGGGAGCAGTAGAGATATGTAGTTACACATGGCGACGGGTGGCAGTACTCACCCTCTGAGAGCGAGCGCTGGGTGTGGGGCGGCAGCACGCCGTGCGGAGCCAGCGACACGGAGCGCAGCGGGGGGCCGTACTGCCGCGCGGCGGGCGCGGGGGGCGGCGGGGGCGGCGATGGCGACGGCGGCAGCGGGTCGGCGGCCGTGTCCAGCAGGGCCGTGATGCGCTGCACGATGTCGCAGCCGTTGTCGGAGTCGCTCGCAGAGGGCTGCGCATCACAAAACCATACAAAGTAGCTGGTACGACACAAAATTATATACAATCAATAGAGGTCATTTTTTACTATCACAATGCAGTGTAAACAAACATCCACATTAAAAATTGCGGAAGCGGATGTAGGATTTCACGCGAAAGTTCTGCACTTGCGGATGCCGAGATCCATTACAACCCCACGTTTTATTATTATTATTATTATTATTACTCAGCGATTCACTAAATGTGTGTGGCGGAGGGTGCATTGCACCTATCGAAAATGTGATGGTTTGGAAGGGATATGCGGGATATGGCAGGAGGCGCCCATGGGCTATTGTGAGGAACCATCCCAGCATTTGCCTGGAGTGATCCGGTAAAACCATGGAAAACTGAACAGGATGGTCAGAGTGGTTTATCGAAAGCTACTCCTGCCAAATTTTAAGTTTACTTGCACGGTAAATCCTTTCTGTTCCACTCCCTAATCGCTCGTGGGAAAAATAAGTACAGAAATTAATCTGTTCTGGCCCTGATTTCTCTTATCTTACCTTCGCGGTCATTCCGAGATATGAATGTTGCTGGTAGCAATATTTGCTGGATGTCATTCCGAAATATGTCAGTCGAGAATTTTTCAATTATCTTCTGTCGAGAGCAACGCCTTCGGTGTTCCAGGTCTTCCCAACCTAACTCCTTCAACATCGCACTTGCGCTTTCCCTCCAGCTGTAAATACCTGTCACGAATCGGGCGGCTCTTCTTTGGGCCTGCTCTAAAGCCTCCATTAACCCCTTTTGATGAGGAACCCATACAGAGCAACAATATTCTAAGTGAGGACGCACTAGTGACTTGTATACAATCGATTTAACTTCTGGAGTGCTTTGTTTTAAATTACGACCTAGAAATCGAAGCATACGATTTGCTTTCCCAATTACATTCTCGATACGCTCATTCCACGACAAAGTATTACTAATTGTTACCCCTAGGTATTTAGCGGAATCTACCGTTTTAAGGACAGTACCATTAATTGTGTATTCATAGTTAATTGGTGTCACCTTTTTACTTTGCATATATGCTCACTACAGTAGCACGCGAACAGCCGACTAGCCTTCGTTTTCGAGATGCTCGTTCCCAGTCGCCGCGACCACAAACCACCGGCCCGTAATTTAAAGGAATTGCGTCACATGTGCGTGGACATCTGGTACTGACAACTCCGGAAAGATAACAAAGACTTTTCGTATCCATGCCACGCTTATCACTGTTGTATTGCGCTCCAAAGATGGAGCCAACACACTAATCAGCAGGTGGTAGTAATGGTTTGGCTGGTCAGTGTATTGTTTCTCTTTACCACTTATTTTTGCTATCCCAAAACGCAAAATATATTGCCGTCATATTTTCATTACTTTTGGATTTGGTCTGGAGACTCAGATTGTTACGGCGTGCGATTGGGGCATGGTAGGTACTCTTGAAATTCAGGTCTCGGCTGCAGATTTTTACGAGTTTCCAAATCGCCCATCACCTCTAGCAAAGCTTGAAGCGAAGATGCGGGGACCCTTCCCCCGTGAATAAGGAACTAAGGTTGAAGACATTTTTTTAAATCAAACAGTAACAGCCAAACATTTGTTCATAAAGGACAGGAAATTTCCAAACACCCTCTATACACTTCTCCAGATCCATCAGCCAGACAGCACACTCTTTGTCGAGCAAATGACAATGGGGTGTCGAGCGGCACGCGGTGTCGTTTGAAGTGAGCGCCGACAATGAGAAGCTCCGTTGCGCTGACCGCGCGGTTCAGTGTGTGGTCCGACTTTAATGCCACCGCTAGCTGCGTCATGTGTGCGTTAGGGCCCTATTACACTAGGCGACTTGGCGGCGCAACCAGCCGCGGCACTGGTGTGTCTGTTGGCGACGCAACCAGGATTCTGGTGGCGCCGCCAGCCAGCCACTCGCACAACCGAGCAGTCACTTTGCTGTTATCCTCGCATTGTACGCGAATTGTGTAGCTGAATATGTCCAGTGAACTACAGAATATCACTGTGGAAATGAGTGGAAGTGAAAGTGTAGAGAAGACAAAGGGGTAAAGCAAGAAGAATTTCTCATTTTCGTATCTTTCCCGGTAATATCAACCTTTACTAAGTACAATGATTAAAAGAAAGACGATTTAGACATTCTTAAGTAATTAAAAACTTGTTGTCGTCTGAATGCAGTTTAATTGCGATGGAGCTAACACTCCGGTAGCAATTTGCACATTTACAGTACTCTCTTCACCCTCCTCCTTTCCTCCAATGAGTCCCAATCCAGCTCCTGTATCATATCAGTTACTGACTGGGTCCTGCGATAATTTCCACAAACAAATCTAGCTGCTCTTCTTTGCACACCTTCCAACTCCTGTATTTGATCTCCAAAATGTGGTCCCAAACTAAACCACCATATTCAACAAATGATCTGACCAAAGTTTTGTAACCCAACTCCCTAACTTCTCTGTTACATCCTCTCATCACCCTCTTCAGCAAATGAAGGATTTTGTTACCTTTTTCTACCACTTGCCCAATTGAGTTTATGAAACGTTATGCAAAGAATTTACACTTCATCAAGCAAATCTGACCACACTCTGTAATCATAATTAACCTTTAGATCTATTTATCTTTGTATCTTATAAGCCGACTCTTCTTGGCATTTATCTTCATTCCATGCTGATCTACCCATTTAGATATTCTATCCAGATCATCCTGCAACTGTTCAGTCTTCACCTGTTTTTATTCTATTGTATAACATTGTATCATTTGCAAAATACCTAGATTCTGACTGTAACACAGTCATTCATTAGAATAATGAACAGCAACTCCCATATTTACTTCCACTTCTGTTGATAATGTATTTTCTAATCTAACCCTTTCCTTTCTGACTTTTAAGAATTCCTGTGCGCAGCAAGTAACTTTTTCATCCAATTCAATACATTTCAGTTTATTTAAAACCATTTTATGGCTCACTCTGTAAAATACCTTAGAAAGATCTAGTGCCACACTATCAACTTGGCCTCCCATTTCAAATTCATTTGAAATATCTTGCATATAGCCCACTATTTGAGATTCAAATGAATATCCTTGCCTAAAGCTATGTTGTCGATCTGAAAACTAGTTTCGTTCTTCACAGAGATTTCTGATATAGTTGCATATCAATCTCTCAATCATTCTGCCCATCACTGATGACAAACTAATTGTGCAGGAATTTTCACCATATTTTTAACCCTTCCTTTATGAACTGGTACTACTATCGGTCTTTTCCAATCCTTTGGTAAGCAGCAAGTCTCCAAACTCATTTTAAACAAAGTTTTAAGGTAAGGTACAATATCCTATCCCACAATCTTTGATAAATCTGTAGTAATATTACCTACACCAGTTTTAGCTTTCTGAGTTACTTCGCAATTTCCTGAGAATTTATTTCAAATTTTGTAGGTTCGTCATTTATAATCTCCTCTGATTCATTCCTTCCCATCACAGGATGACTGTCCCTAGTTGTCTCACCAAACCTGACACTCAGTATCTCTGCAATTTTAAAATTGTAAAGTAGGAAGGGGCATATGAACACTAGACTGAACGCGTGGTGGCGAGTCTGGCGGCGCCGCCTGGTGACCTAGTGTAATAAGCTACGTAAGATACAATGCCCCGCCACGACTCTCGGCCACCAGTGGTTGCCCGCCTGGTCGCCGGGCAGGGCAGCCAGCCGGCCGCCGCCAGTTTCTGGCGGCGCCACTGGCTGCCCTAGTGTAATAAGCTCCATAAGACTTTCCGTGCCCAGCGACGAGCAGAGCCACCAGTGGCCCGGCTGGTTGCGCCGCCAAGTCGCCTAGTGTAATAAGGCCCTTAGACTGTTGGATAAGCCAGCACTGGATGGACTACATTTATGACGATCTGAAACCTCTGACCACATCTATATATTAGCTTCTGCCTGCAGCTTTGCCTGCCTGAATCTCGGAATTAGGGACCCACATTTTGAATTTCAAATACAGGAGTTGTAGAGGGTGCAAAAAAAGGGCTGCTAGATTTGTTTCTCGAAATTACCGCAGAATGCAATCAGTAACAGATAAAAGAGCTGGAATGGGATTCATTGGAAGACAGGAGGAGGGCGAAGAGGGTCATGGGAGTGTTCAAGTCCTACATTGGTGATGAGGCATGGAAAGATATTGCTGTAAGAATTAAAAGTAATGCATGGAAGGGAAAGGTAATGCATGGAAGGGAAAAGTAATGCATGGAAGGGAAAAGATGACAATGACCACAGGCTGGCACTCGATTTCAGGCACAAGGATGTGGGAAGATTCTCTTTTTTAGGTAAGGGTGTCAGGGATTGGAATGAGTTACCAAGAGAAATGATGAATAATTTACGAATGGGGCTGAAACAATTTACAGTTGTCTGTACTGAGACGGGGGAGACGTACATTGTGCAGACAGCGTCAAGGCTCATTAACACTGCGGAGGGGTAACGAGGGAGCAGATTAAATATCGCCCTGTACTACGCTCAGTGTCGTAAAAACGGTCGCCACATTCCAAACGAGAAGCGCGCTAGACAACTGACTGCCCCCGCAACTCCCTTCACGCGGTGCTAAAGCGCCAGCGGGAGAGACAACTCAGTTCCTCCAAACAAAATACAGCTCGAACCACGATAAACATTTCCAGTCCGAGAAGTAACTTAGCTTTAAATCGATACGAATTTGTCGGCACTTTTCTTGACGTAGCACAAAAATGGAACGCACCCTGTTTTACCTCCGCGGTTACGGGCTGTAAATTAGTCGAAACATCAAAATCGAACCAGTACTTAAAAACGTTTATCATAACATGCAGGCAGACAATTTAAAAAAAAAAAAAAAAAAAAAAAAAAAAAAAAAAAAACGCTTCTGCGTGTAATTAACAGTACCGCAAACTCATTTTCAGCAAATACCTTAAACATACAGCCTTTATACCACTCGCGTTGTTATAAATGCCAGCTGAATGATTCATAAGATTTAGGGTAGCCTACGGTACTTCCTCTTGTATAGTGCCAAGGGGGCGTCCATAAATTACGTGGCTCGTTCTAGGGGGGGGGGGAGGAGTAGTTGGGTAGAAAGCTATGTTGGACTAAGTGGGGGGAAGGGAATGGTTTCCGAGTCATTCATATTATTTGTCACAGTTAAAAAAAGATACAGAACAGCAGCAGGTGGGTATTTATTTTAGTTATTATCTCAGTTCGTAATATAAGATAGACAAGAGTAAACTACAAAATGTCTTGAAATCAATAGAGGTGCGGGGTGTGGGTGGTAGAAATAAAGCTGTATGCCAAGCGAGGTTCGGGGTGGCGGTGGGGGTGTATACGCAAAAGCCACGTCAGTCTACGTGCTGAGGAGGGTGGAGGCGGGGTTCACAGGTAGCTACGTTGTTTATGGACGCTCCTAAGCCATTGCGTGCTTGCAGTATATAGCGCAACATTGAACTTGGCCGGCGATACCTTTGACTTTCCAACACGCGTCAGCCCAGCACAGCAGTAAATGCACTTGCTGGAAACTTTTTCTAGCACAAAAGCTAAACTGACTGCAACTACATTCAAGAGACGGAAGGTCGATAGGAGAGGCAGTTCCGTGCACCGGAATTACCCGTGCGCGCCCTGGGACTTCCCCGTTAATAGCAGAGCCATGGTTGCCAATACCGTGGCACGAACAACCACCAGCGACGTTATAGGACTATTAGTCCACCTCGTGTCTGTAGCTAAACACTGCTTGAACGAGCACACACACACACACACACACACACACACACACACACACACATATATATATATATATATATATATATATATATATGTTAGTTCTACGAAAGGAAATCACCCAGTTTTTTTGCTTAGGGCTTTACGTTTCATCGACATCAATAGAGATGGGAGATGACTGTAGAGAAGGAACGGTAAGCAATTCCGCCATGGCCTTTTCAAGGAAGCATCCTGGTATTCGCCTGGGATGCTTTCGGCAAACCACAGAAAACCGAGATCTGGCTAGCCGGGCGGGGAGTCGAACTCTTGTCCTCTCGAATGTAAGACCGGAGCGTAACCACTCACCTGACGCGCGTGAAAGAAAAACTGTAACTTCACTTCAGTATTTTCACAACTCAAAGTTACTTACTGAAGTGTGTTGCCGATTTCAGAGGAATGCTCTTAGCAACATTAGTGAAACACCAACAAAGTTTCGTATGGCGACCGTGATATGACTATCTACCAGAGTTTCGAATTTCTGTGTTTAATGGTTAAAAAGCTTGGGTTCACACATTTTAAATAATGTTTTTCCTTGTCTCAACATGCGACGATTGGAGAGACATGCTTTGAAAAAAAAAAAAATGGCCCGCTTTTTACCTAGACTCGTCAACGTCGTGGTCGTTAGAGCACGACTTTCCAAGTTCTGAAGGAACCACTCAGAAATCCTCCTATAGGGATTTGTGTAAACTATGGAAAACCGAAATTTGGTTACTCAAACCTGACTAACCACAAAGCCCTCTCTCCTGGGGTGCGGGTCAACAGATGATATACAAACGACGTGTTCAAAAAGTAACCCCAAATTCTGAAATTTCGCTAGTTATATAAATCAGCTTGGCACTATTTTTTCGTTTTTGTGTTGTAAAAAAATGTCTTAAAAGTATCTACTCATTTTGAGTTGTGTTGGACGTTTAGTCTCTTGTCAGCTGTTAACACGTTCGTCGCCGCGTAACCCATATCTGGGCGACAGATTTTCTTCCGAGGGGGTTCAGTCACCCAAATATGATCACGCTCTTCATGTTCAAGTAAATAGGATTTTTAAAAGGAATTTAATGGCATAACCACTGAAATGTAAATATAGCGTATATAACATACTATGTCGCATGGTGATTTTTAAAACATTCTGAACACATTTGAGTTGATTTTGGACAATTTTAACAATAGGTCGTAGTTTTTTTTACAGTTTTCTTCGCTTCGTGGCGTTCGACATTTCGCCTCTTCATCTGGTAACATATGGTGCACATCCTCCTTATAGGCTTGCCCTGCCGATTCTTACGAATCTGTAAATTGTGGGATGCGTTCCTTGTTTTATTTCTATTATTTTCGGGCACAGTATTTTCCGAAGATTTTGGCCCGGCGAGAAACTCAACCGAATCACGCTGGGCGACAAATGTGTTAAAAGGATATCACGTATTTTGATGCAGTCTGGGATCTATCATTTGTATAAAGTTCTTGCCACAAGCTCAAACCAGGAATACTAATTTCAAGCTCAACGCAGTTTGCGTGAAGCAGTCCGAAGAAAACGCCCGAATTTGTGACAAAACAACCCAAGGCTTTTGCATCACGAGTTCAGGCAATGCTTTCTTTTTGCCAAAAATTCACAAACACTAATCATGCCCCACCATCCATATTCGCCACATATGGCCCCGTGTGACTTTTTTGTTTCCAAAAAATCAAGAGAACCTTTAAGGGCCGTCGTTATACAAGCTTAGATGAGAAAAGTTTCGTTGAAAGAGCTCAAAGCTATCCCAAAGCTAGAGTTCCAGAAGTGTTTTGAGGATTGAAAGAAGCGCTGACGTTAGTGTATAATATCTAATGGGGACTATTTTGAAGGGTATAACATCGATGAGCACGAATAAATAAAATTATTTCCAAAAAATTAAAGTTTGTTATTTTTTTGAATACACGTCGTATAGAGGAAAATCGTGACGAAAAACCCAATAACGAAACTAAATTTATTATTATTTATTAAATGAACACAGTAAGTAGTCTCGTAATGACTTGGTGACATTCTTAAAGGGTGTGCAATCCACATCGCATCGTAGCAGCGTCAACGTAACCCGGTGATCCTACCGGGTATAAAAACACGCCTACAGTTTAACGTGTAATCAAATCAAAGCTTTGCCAGAGGTGAATGTCAATTTTAAGACCCGTAAAAATTATAGCTGAGACAGGGATTTGAACCAGGGACTTTCAGTACCCCCAATTGTACATCATCCGAGTCAAGAAACAAATCTGGATTTTTTTTTTTTTTTTTTTTGCTCTAGTCAGTCTTTCGACTGGTTTGATGCAATCCTCCATCCCTTCCTATCCTGTGCTACCTCTTCAATATGTAATTTGAGAGGATTACATGTCCTCGGGATACCCTTTGGGTCTTTAATGCAGTGGTTTCCCGTTGCCTTCTGCATCCCCATGCCGTTGATCATTTCTGATTCATCCGCCTTTAGGGGCCGTTTCCAACCCCAAGGTCAAGAGGGTGCCCTGGACCGCTCCCCGCTCTTCTGCCCTCCTTTCGAAGGGCGACTCCTTATACCGGGAATCTTTCAGTCGCCAGAGCCTCGTCCGTGCAAACAGGGTGCACCACGTGAAGGAGAGGTTGACATTTGGTTGGAAAAGGCTAGTGTAGTCTCTCCCAAAACCCTTACATCTGAATGTAATAAAGAATAAAAATATTTGAACATAATAAAATAAACGTACTTTTTTCTATATTTTTGCTATCCTAAAATAAGAATTTACTTTTATATGATTTAATACATATTTTTCAGTACTTCTAGATTCAGATGCTTGCGGCGTGTGATTCGCGTATGGAAGGTTGCCGGTTCAAAATCCGGTTCTCGGGTGCAATTTTTACAGGCCTTAAAATAGACCTTCACCTCTGGCAAAGCTTTGATTTGTTAATGCGAACCTGCAAGGACTCTAGCTACATTTTACGAATTTTATGAACCATGAAGTGGGTTTGAAAAAAACAGGACCCTTTTCTAAAGCAGTCAGTAACGCTAAAACATTTTAGTCTTAAAGGACCTGAAATTTTCCGAACTCTTTTCTATACGCTTCTCCATATCGACCAGCCAGACACCGGTCCGCACCGTCAAAAAGTAAACCAAACTAAGGGAGCGTGCACAGGGGTTGGCTGGAAAGCTATGGTGTGCTACGTGGGGGGAGGGGGAGTTTCGAGCCAAGTCACGTAGTTTATCGTTTATATTATTTGTCACAGCTAAAATAAGGTACAGAACTCACAACAGCATGTGAGTATTTATTTCCGCCATTTTATTATCTCCGTACGTAATTTACGGTAGTCTGACAAGCGAGCGTCCATTAATGACGTGAGGTGAAATAGAGGGGTGGGGGGGTCCTGCGAAATCTCACGAAACCTCACCGAGGGGGGAGTTAAGGGAAATCTCAAGCGCGGATTTGAAAATCTTGTGGAATTGTAGACCTAAAAAACAGTCAACAAATGACGCGAAAGTCGATGTTAGGCGGGTATTTTGGTCCATAAACCGACCTTGAGAGAGGGGGGGGGGATTTCTGCTGTTCGGAACATGAGATCTAAAGAAAAAAAAAAAAAAAATCTCCAAAAGTTGCGAGGTCTATTGGTAAGGGGAGGGGGGGTTCTCTGTCTAAATTTCAGGTCATTTTAGAGGGGGGTCCGACCAAATCTCACCAGAGGGGGAGGGGGGGGAGTCCGGAATTCCAGAAAATCACCTCACGTCATTAATAGACGTCCCTCAAGAGAAAATGTCTTCTGGAATCAACAGGGAAAAAAGCTAAGTGAGAGAGGGGCGGGGCTAGAGCAAAAGCCACTTCGGGTTACGTGGGGGGAGGTGGGGGTTCACAGGAGACGAAACTGGAGCTACGTAGTTTATGGACGCTCCCTAATGTCGGCAGTGTGTCGGACGACATGCGGTGTCGTTTGAACTCACTTCAATCGAGTGAGCGACAACAATAAGAAAGTGTCAGTGCGGTGACGGTACGGGCTCGGTGCGGTCTAGTGTGGTCCTATCTTCCTTCAGGAGTTCCTACGTCTGGACATCGTGGACAGCAGCTAACCCAAGAGAAGTTCTGTATTGGCAAACTGTGTTGTCAGACTTTTCAAAATCTTGCGACTGTTTCCCTGGTCTGTAGGCACGTGCCGACGCAGTGCGGAGTGTGGCGCGCGTCCAAACAGCGTTATGTATCTCATACGGCGAGACCACTGCCAGCAACAGACGGGACTGGAGACGCGAAGGAAAAACTCGCAACAATACTGCAGGTCACAACAGGTGTGAAAAAGAAATGTGCTCCAAAAGAGCATATCAATTCAGCAAAAAGTGGAAATTCTGATACAATTCGAAATAATTAATCAGATTAGAAAAAAAAGGAACCGATTCAGTTCAGTAAAAAATGGAACCGATACAGCAAATAGCGAAATTTTCTGACTAGCCATCTGGGGGGAGTGTCCATCAACTACGTGTCCCAGTCTAGGGGGGACGGGATGGCTGGTGGGCTACGGGGGGTGGGGGGCCTTCCGAGCCAAGCCATGTAGCTTTCCCTTCTTATTGTCACGGTTAATCACCACCGACATTGTGGTATGCCGTCATTCCATACACACTGCGGAAACTTGTTTGAATGTAACATGTCTTAAACGTTGTGTCAATCAACGGTGTGTGTTAAATTCGACGATATTTCGACCCAGAACACCGATTTCATCTCCAGACTGTCAAAATGCCTTCATTTGTTTATCCGCAATAACGGCTTGCATGCTTTGCAATAGAATAGGGCCGTTGTCGCAAACAGGCCGCAATCCACTACGGAATGTGTAGCCACTCGGCTGACCATTTCCGAGCATAGTTGGTAGCTGTCAGGATAGCTTACATATGGCGACCAATGAACAGGACAGCTTACAGTTTGTGATGGTGCGTGGAAGGAGGTGCCCTATGCAGTCAGGAGTAAGGACGTGGGAAACCCTGCCGGACCTAAAAAAGGGGGGGGGGCAAAATAGTGTCTGAATGGCGGATATTTAAGTCGTGGCGACTTTTTTTTCTCTCTCTCTCTACCAACTAAGGCGGTGACAACAATGAAGGTGCCCGACAATCGGGACGGCGACACTCCACGTTGGTGTGGCTAGCCAAGGGTGCCAAGTTGAGGGTGTTCCCCCTAAATTTGGGGGATGTCCACGTGGGATGGAACTGTTTTTAGGGGATTTATAATTTTAGGGGAATTTTTAGAGGCATTGATTTATTTTTTGAGCATTAAAATAGCACCAGGTACAATACCTTATTACTAGGAATTCTGACTTCTCTATGGATATTTTTTTTTTCTGATTCCAAAGTAAAATATCTATGTTCTGGTTTTTTTTTTTTTTTTTTTTTTTTTTTTTAATTGTGAAAGTCACCACAAATTCAGTGTTTAATGTTTAACATAGACTTCTTTTGGTTACCTACGATATGTAAAGGCGTGATTGTTGGAGCAACGTGCAACAATGTTGCCGTTGTTTACAAATTTCTGATCGAATTATCTGTACTGTTGTGTATCAAAATGCCATTTATTGATTTTTAATATTGAAAATGATTGGTGATTTGCACCAAAAGGTGCTCGGTCCGGGGGGTGGGGGGTTTCTGAGCCAGGCCACGTAGCTTTCTTTTCATAACATTTTTCACAGTTGAAATGAGGAACAGGACTCACAACAGCATGTGAATATTTATGTTATTTATCTCTGTATGTAATTTACAATACAGAATGTCTTCTGGAATCAAAAGGGAAAAAAGGTACGTGCTACGTGGGGGGGAGGAGGGTCTAGTCAAAAGCCACGTAGGGCTACGTGGGGGGTGGGGGAGGGGGAGTTAACAAGAGGTCAAAATGGAGCTACGTGGTTTATGCACGCTTCCGCGCTCATATTTTTGCCAAAAAAAAAAAAAGTCATCGAGTCCGGGTAGTACCAATTGAGTAATAATACATGATGGAATACATACACCTGAGCTGATTTTTATTCAGATTGTGACGTGTTGAAAACATTTCAGTTACTAATCACGATTCCAATTTCGACTACGCTTTTCCTATCTATAATATCGTTAAAAATAAGTTGCGTAATTAGGTTATGTACTGAAATGCTACAATGTGTGTTAATGGTCTATTCACATTGCGCCGAAATGGTGGATGTTGCATAACATTTAATTCTCCTACTAAAATGTTAAGTTTGTTAAATGTTAAAATGTATTCTCAGTAACTCTGTACCATCAGGAAAAAAAAAAAAAAAAAAAAAAAAAAAAAAAAAAAAAAAAAAACGAAATAATGGTAGAGATATTGCATAATTTATAAATAACGAAAATTACTACGCAAAATATACTACATAAGAACTTCACCAGAAGATGGCGACAGCGAAACGGATCGCCGAAATATTGTGTAATTGTAATTACAACATTCCTTTAACTCGACTAGTCTTTTTTTTCCTTATTGTTTAACGCCTCGTCGACGACGGGGTCATTAGAGGCGGGATGGGACTGGGGACAAGGAACGGGAAGGAATTCGGCTATGGCCTTTTTGAAGGAAGCATCCCGGCATTCACCTGGAGTGATTTGGGGAAACCGTCGCAAAACTCAAATCTCGATGCCCGGACGGGTATTCGAACCGACGTTCTCCCGAATGCGAGGCCAGAGCGTTAACCATTCACCCACCACGCTCGGTTCGGCTAGTCACCCATGAACAATTTTTATATACAAAATACAGTATTTATTTTTTTAGGGTTTTATCCTTTAATTTTGGCGATTTTAGGGGTTTTTGTCTTAAGCTTTAGGGGTAAAAAATGTTTTGCGTTGGCAACCCTATGGCTATCATGGGGGCGGCAATCTCGCACTTTTAGCCCCGGCTCGGAAAATTCCTGAATCCGCCACTGGTAGGAAAAACCTTAGTTTGTAGGTATTAAAGGTATATGGAAGGAAATAAAAGTGTGCTTGTGAACAGGTTACAACAGAAAATTTATATATATATATAATATGCGTCAGAAAATTTCCTCGCTATACTACGTCCATCGCAATGATTGTTACAATATAATTACCAGAGACAAATATTTCTATTTATGCCTGAAGCCAGTAGACAATTTGTGATGAACAATACATACTGTTCCGCGAGACACTGCATAGCAACTGCATAGCATGTGTGAAGAGGGCTGTTGATGAAATATCGATATTTTTTGAAAATATCGATATTTATAAGTGGTACTTTTTAGGCCAATATTTCGATACTGAACTCTGGGTATCGGAGTCGATATTTTTTTAAAAATAAGTTTATTTTCTAAAAACAGCTGCTGACAAATATTTGTACACAACTGTTTTGTTTACTTAATAATTCCTGGAAGCACAGTCCACACTTCTATCATAACCTTTATATGTCAATTATTTTTATTTTAAACGGAGATATATTTGTAAGCATAATTAATGTCTGAAATTTTATTTATTCAATTTGCAAATTTGTATGTTAATTGCCTTCCTTTTGATGAGGCTATTTGCGTTAAATTTCTATTTTCAACAAAGATCAGGAAGGTTAAATTTTACTTTGTTACTATACTTTTAAAAAAAATGTGTAATAATTTTTTTAAATAGAAAAAATAGTGCTGCGAAAAACCATTTTAATTCAGAACTTGAAGACTTGATTCAAGAGAATATCTCACATAACTTTCTATTAGTAAATAGCGACAAGACCCTGTTTGTACAAGATTTGTTTTGTAACATTGTTTTTATAAATTAGGGTCGATATATCGATACATAGATACTTTTTCTTCGATATATCGAATCCGATATTTTTAAAAATAATATCAACAGCCATAGTGTGAACAGATCCGAATCACATCTCCCAACAGCTATATACGGGAGCAAGTTCGCCAACTCGCCGCAGTGCGTCTCGAGGCAGCACTGTACAACTTCGCACCCGCGCGTCTGGTGTTGCCAACCGTCCGGTTCTAACGCGATTTGTCCGTGTCCGGTTCACTACGTGCGACCGGACACAAAATGTCAGGTTATGAGGACATTTAAAAATTACGGGTTGATGGTTTCGCAGATGTGTAGGAAGTAAACAAGGTCGTCGCGTCTCTCTCCTTATTCGCTGAGCGTAATTAATTTTTCTTCGCTCTGTGTTCAAACGTGTACGACAGTTAATCGCAAATCCGACTTTGGTGTAGAAATTGGATTATTGTTTCGGTTACCTACACTGTCGAAGACGGAACGTCTTACACTTTGTTGGCGCAGAATTAAAAAAATTGTGTAATTAATTTTTACGTTACAAATTAGTGAGTGAGTTACCAAAGAAAATACAGAAACGTTACTGTCGCTCCAAAGACGAGTGGTTGCCAAATGAAGGGTTTAAAACTTGGCTGCATAAGCAAAACTATTACACCGCATATTGTAAAATGTGTAAGATTACTGTGAAATTTGGTCGCATAAAGGCAGTGAAATAAGATTTCTTGCGCAATAGTATTTATTATCGTAAATTATTTTTTAAAAAATAAAAAATTGCCCCATAAATTTCACTTTGTAAACATGCACCCCCGTAAAGTGAAGCGGCCTATTCACGGTCCAGCTTATAGCACATCCGTGTAGAACTACCGTAGGATGCGCTCACCCATTCACGCTAATAGAAGGGCTCCAACACAATGTTCCAAGCAGTCCTTTCCACTCGTACTTTCTCGCGGCACACCATGTGTCCTTATCGCACACTCACAGGATGTTTCCTCCAATCACGATCCAAGGCCGTGGTTGTTTGGGAGTCCAACAATATCCAACACGTCCTACATATAGTCCTGTAAACCCTTTCAGGGCCATCAAGAGTTCTTTATCGAAAATCTGATCATCGTCGGTCCTACTAGTTGTACTGTGAATGCTCCACTAGAGCGGTGGAAAGGCGGGTGGCGAGAACGGAACAGAGCGTGGTGAGTGAGCGGTAACGCTCTGGCCTCGCATTCGGGAGGACGCGGGTTCGGGGTTGCAGATTTGTGTCGTCCGTGGTTTCCCCCAAATCCCTCCAGGCGAATGCTTCATTTAAAAGGTCATTACCGAATACCTTACCGTTCCTAGCCCCCATCCTTTCCCGCCTCTAATGACCTCGACGTCGACGAAACAGCCATGAATTCCGTAAATGACAAAGATTGGTTTTTAAACGCTTGCGTAGTTATGTAAATAATTTAATTCAGTTGTAAAATCATCCCACATATTATGGTGTTGAAAGATGAGGCAAAAAAAATAAATATGGCAATATTATGTGGAAATAGGCGTTACTTATGAAAAATGATATTTGGCATAATACATATATACTTATTTTGATTTTAAATTTATTTTTGATAAAATATTAAAATCTAAATTTATTTTTCCATCTCCGTATCGACTTCCACAAAACATCCCTGGTACGGAATCGATCGGTTAGGGAGCGTGCACAAACTACGTGGCTCGGTCCAGGGGGGGAGGGGTTAGCTGGAAGGCTACGCTGGGCTACGTGGAGGGGAGGGGGGCTTCCGAGCCAGGCCATGTAGCTTTCCTTTCATAACATTTTTCACAGTTAAAATGAGGAACATAACTCTCAACAGCAGGTAAATATTTATTTCCCTCTCTTAATTATCTCCATATGTAATTTACAATAGTCTGACAAGAGAAAACAGTACAAAATGCCTTCTGGAATCAAAAGGGGAAAAAAGCTACGTGTTACGTGGGGAGTGTGGGGGGTATAAGAGTCAAAAGCCACGTAGGGCTACGTGGGGGGTAGCAGGGGGGGGGGGTTCACAGGAGGCAAAATGGAGCTATGTGGTTTATGCACGCTCCCTTATCGGAATAAAACCAGTAGAGTACGAGTTGGACATTAAGCTGAGTAACCTAATGATTTGTTAATAACTTTCTATAAAACCAATAAAAGAGTATTCGCTTTGCGAACTTTTCAAACTATAGATATGGGTCAAACAAATTTCAGCAGGGGAAAAAAAATATTGATATTTTGAGCATTTTCGAAAAATTACTTTCACATCAGATTTATCAAATTCTGCATCAGTTTATCATTTTTTACTATCTGCTGAAGTATCGAATTTGTTAAAATTACTAGTCTAAGAGAAAAAAGTGCACAAATAGGCTACCGCTAAAAAAAAATTCGGACCAGTAGGAAAGAAAAGGGCGAATTAGTTTGTGCATTTCCGCCAAAAACTAAAATTCGTTGAAGCTTCCTTTTATATCCATTGAAAAGTCTTCGGTTCTTTTTTTGTCTTTACGTCGATGTCATTAGAGGCGGGATGGGACTGGGGACAAGGAACGGCAAGGAATTCGGCCATGGCCTTTGAAAGGAACCATCCCAGCATTCGCCTGGATTGATTTGAGGAAACCATGGAAAACCGAAATCCGGATGCCGGGACGGGGATTCGAACCGGCGTCCTCCCGAATGCGAGGCCACATCCGAAAATTGTCTAAAGAAACACTACCCAACTACCCACAAACTGCTATTCTAAGGCCCGTAAATTATTTTAACTCTCGATTTTCTAAAATTTTATATGAAACATGTTAAGGTCAGTAAGAAGATAAAACTGTGTGCAGTTTCAAATTTCAGAGTTAGAAGGTTCTGAAAGTACGAGGGTTTGTCAGACTGAGAAGTGAATCCGTTATAAATGGAACGTCTTACTCCGTGCTGAGTGGGGAATGAGAGTTTCAAACTTTGAAGCCGAGAGTGCATTCCACGTGTTATGCAACCGAATGCGTTAATGCTTTTTGAGGTAGCCAGACAGTTTGGAAGGTATCGCTCTTGGAAACCTATCCACTGGACTTAAGACTGGACGTCTGCGGTCAACCGCGACCAACAAGTACTGCGTCACTGACTGCACAGAGGACTCCTGACAAATCTGCATGTAGTAATTCCGTGTGGTCATAATGCACATTCCGCCCCTGTCTTGGCCGCCTTAACCTAACCCGGTAGTGCTACCGGAAACGGGGGACCTACAGTTTAAAGTGAGATCCGTACCACGGAAGCGTTCTGGCGTACTTCACATTACACAACAAGCTGTGCCAGAGCTGAAGGTCTTTGAAAATCCCCAGCGAGACAGGAATTCGAACCAGGGACCTTTCGTTCCCCACTCAAGACATTTTAGCCTCTTCTGTGTCGTCCGAAAAAGTGGTTTGTGCAGTTATGGAGCGTCCATAAACTGCGTGGCTCTGTCTAGAAGGGGGGTGGGGGGGGAGGAAGGGTTGGCTGGGAAGCAACGCTGGGCTACGTGGGGGGGAGGAAGTGTTCCGAGCCAGGCCACTTAGCTTTTCATCCCTATTATTTGTCACAGTTAAAATGAGGAACAGAACACTCAAGAGCATGTGAGTATTTGTTTCCGCTATATAATTAGCTCCGTGTGTAATTTACGATAGTCAGATAAGAGAAAACAGTACAAAATGTCTTCTGGAATCAAAAGTTGTGCTACGTGGGGAGAGGAAGGTAGGGGGGGGGGGGCACAAGTCACGTCGGGCTACGTGGGGGGGGGGTTTCACAGGAGGCCAAAACTGAGCTACGTGGTTTATGGACGCTCCCTTAACTTGGCGGTACCGCATAACAGGACAACTACGCTTCGTTACAAGACGAAAATAATAGCGTGGTTAAACGCTACCAAGTGCCAAGTCACGCGTAGACTATAAGTAAAAAGGTGACACCATTTAGCTCTGAATATACAATTAATGGCACTGTCCTTAGAACGGTAGATTCCGCTAAATACCTAGGGGTAACAGTTTGTAATAATTTGTCGTGGAATGATCATATCAAGAAGGTAATTGGGAAAGCAAATCATATGTTCCGATTTCTACGTCGTAATTTAAAACAGTGCACTCCGGAAGTTACATCGATTGCATACCAGTCACTAGTGCGTCCTCACTTAGAATATTGTTGTGTACGGGGTACCTATCTAAACGGGTTAATGGAGGCATTAGAGAAGGTCCAAAGAAGAGCCGCCCGATTCGTGACAGGTATATATATTTGGAGGGAAAGCGTAAGTGCGATGTTGAAGGAGTTAGGTTGGGAAGACCTGGAGCACCGAAGGCGTTGCTCTCGACGGAAGCTAATTGAAAAATTCTCGACTGACGTATTTCGGAATGACAGTAAACAAATATTACTACTAGCAACATTGATATCTAGGAATGACCGCGAATATAAGATAAGAGAAATCAGGGGCAGAACTGATTTATATCTGCACTCTTTTTACCATGAGCGATTAGGGAATGGAATAGAAAGGATTTACCGGGCGAGTAAACTTAAAATCAAGCAGTAATTTTTAGTAGTTCTCGATAAATGACTTCGGCCATACTGATCTGTGTTTTCCATGGTTCTTTCCAGATCACTCCGGGCGAATGTAGGGATAATTCATTAAGATTAGCCCATGGACGCCTCCTGCCATATCCCGTATATCCCTTCCTATGAACAAATGTTTACACATTAGGATTGGTGCAATGCACCCTCCGCCACCCACTGTTCGTGAATCGCGGAGTAATAATAATAATAATAATAATAATAATAATAATAATAATAATAATAATAATAATAATAACAGTAGATTAACGGGAAAACAAAAGTTGTTTTGAGGTCTATTAGACGAATACTCGTTTAATAAATAAATAAATTAATAAAATTTTCTATAATTTATAAATTAGTCTTTAATTTTACGGATTTTCTTAAATATTTTGGGAATATTTTTAGGTAATTACCGACTTAAGGCAAAAATAACGATATATCGACATATCGATATGTATATTGTATAGACATATCTATATTTTTCTCGAAACATATCGATGGTGTTTGTAAATATCAATGCGACAATTCATTTGCCCATTCATAATTCCACCTTATCGATAACGCGAATCGACTACCGTATCCGTCGATTGTTTACCGATTGTCAAATTACACTGTCTCAACCTGAGCTCAGACCATTTTGCAGTGACGTCACCACTGGTCGACGCCTTTTGTTCAGAACTGACCCCTTGGGGCTGCCACACTAGCAGATGGCCAGACTTCGCACCAAAGTGCGACTTCCGACTGGAAACCGACAGCTGCCTGCAGTCTTCAACACACGCATCGACTGCCTCAGACACTAAAAAAAAATAATGCGCTTCCTTACAAATGTTTGCATATGTGGTACCGAGCATCAAACACACTCGCATCCAGATATCAACTAAATCGTGATTTTAACATTTTAATAATTTTATCGCGACATATTTATATTTCCGATATATTTTATGAGACATACAATTCCTCATGACATGACAAAACTACACATTTTGGAATTTGAGCACTGATGAACCAAAAACTAAAGAGTGGATTTCATCGGAACTTAGTGATAACTCGAGTCATATATTAAATTTTTTAATACCGATTAATTTCATAGCTCCCAAGAAATAACAGTTTTCGTTAAATGTATTACAACAGTGGTGCCCAACTACTTTTTTCCGGGGACCACTTACAGAAACAGCTCAGCCTTAAAGCTGAAATGAAACCAGTTTAAGATATATTAAATTTAAACCCAATAACAAACGTTACAAAAAAAATGATCAAAAATATATCTGGCGACCCTCATTTTACGTATCAAATACAGGAGTTGGAGAGGGTGCAAAGAAGGGCTGCTAGATTTGTTTCTGGAAATTATTGCAGAATGCAATCAGTGATAGATATGATAAAGGAGCTGGAATGGGATTCATTGCAAGACAGGAGGAGGATGAGGAGGGTCATGGGAGTGTACAGGGCATATACTGGCGATGACGCATGGAAAGATATTGCAGTAGGTATGAAAAGTAGTGCATGGAAGGGAAAAGATGACCATGACCACAAGCTGGCACTCGATTTCAGGCACAAGGGTGTGGGAAGATTCTTTTTTTAGGTAAGGGTGTCAGGGGTTGGAATGAGTTACCAAGAGAAATTATGAATAATTTACCGAACACGTTGAAAGAATTTAAAGATAAAATTTGTAGAGGGCAAATATAGACGAGTGCAGGTTAGGGGGAAGATGGGTGTGTAGGGAAATTGCCACCGGAGCCTGTGCTCCATTGCAATTAAATTAATGTTTTCGTAGTTGTTTCTTTTTAATATCTTAGTTATTACCAGGATTTTCTCTACTTGTTTTTGAGTTGTAATGCTGAATTAAAACACCGATTGGAACTTTCTAATTTAATTTAATTGAATTTTATACAGCATGTAAACGCAAATTCAGACCATTTTCCTAGTTTTGGTCATATTACGATAATATTTATGGTGCACATAGTCATATTTTCAGAAAAAAATCGGGTAATTTTTTTATTAATACTAGGAGTTAGTGAGAAAAAATTATTATTCAAATTATCTTAATTTTTTCTCATCTAATTATTATACACCAGAGGAAAGAAAATTGCCAGCGAGTTGGTCAGAATTTACGTCAAGTAGTACATTGTCACCGTTCCACCCGCCTTTTAAAACTCGACAATGCAGAAGTCGTTTAAAGTGTCGAAACTGGAAACCGAGATACTGGTCAAGCTGGAGGCAGTGTGGCTATTCAGTTACAAAATAAGCTTGATAAAGTGTCGAGTGGAAACACTGGATATAGAACAATTTGTATATTTTACACGGTGAATCTGTTTTGACTGAAGACGACCCACAGTTAAAATGCAGTGACTTGGCACATTGCAACGTCGAACGAAGCTTCTCACACCACAAGATAGCTTTGACAACAATAGAAAATTCCTTCTGAAGATGCATGTGGTGGTATACTGCGATGCTGGCATCAAACAAGAATAAACAAAGGTATGTACACTAATCCAAAACTAATTCATAATAGATGCCCGTTTTTAAAAGTAAAGCAACATGAAAATTTTTTTCGAAACAATTAATTTCCCCAGTGGTACACACTTTAACAATAAATTTGGCCGCCACTGAAAAATTCTATGACTCTTATTTTGCACAATCTGCCATCAATGTCATCCTAAGAAACAGTAACGCAATACTGGCTTGCCAGTATTGCGTTACTGTTTCGTGGGATGACATTGATGGCAGATTTTTCAAAATAAGAGTGATAGAATTTTTCAGCGGCGGCCAAATTTATTGTCAAAGTGTGTACAGCGAGTGCACCGAAAGAAATTATGCTGATCTACACGAAAGCGTCATCAGCCCTTCGACTGGTTTGATGCAATCCACCATACCTTCCTATCTTGTGCAAACCTCTATCTCTACATAAACATATCCCTTACAACCCACGTCCTCAATTATGTGCTTCATATATTCTAATCTCCGTTTTCCTCTACAGTTCTTACCTTAGACTGTTCCCCCCACTAACAAATTAACCAATCCAGCCAGCATGTCTCAAAATATGACCTACCATCCTGTCTTCTTTTTGTAAGACTCTTCCACAAACTTCTACTACATAAAAAATAAATGAAGTATAACTAAGCACGTTTTGATGTGTAGTAAATTTAAATGTTTGGTCATATTGTCATTTTTATCCACTTTTTAAGGTCACATTTGCTAGCATATTTCTCTACTTTTTTAGGTCGTAAAGATCCGAACTACCGTGATCATCTTAGCAAAGAGATTACCGTTTGTACCCCTTGAAGCAATCTCACGTACCCCTGAGGGTGAACCAACCAATGTGTAAGAAAGTTATTCTTATTAAAGAATTAACTTTTATGTTTTTCGAAGGCACAGAGAAAATAACGCCAATTCATTTCGTGAATCAAGCGACTAAAGTCTGTTCTCTTCAATAACCACTGCTTCGACCATTTCTTTACAATTTTTTTTCTTACCGTTAATGTCCTAGTATCCATATTTACATTTAGCAAACAGAGTAAAATGTAGTAAACCAAGTGTGTGTGTGTGTGTGTGTGTGTGTGTGTGTGTGTGTGTGTGTGTGTTCAGAGACCCTACAGAAACAAGGGTAACAACGGGCAGGGTTACGCCCATCTTGAGCCCAAAGCGATTCGTCAATAATCTGTAGTCTGTTGGAAGCTGTCCAGGAAAACATCCTCTAACGAGCTCCAGCAAGTAGGAAAAACATTTCAGTCACCGCCACTGACCTATGCGCGGCTATGCTACACTATTAGTACGTAAACTCTCAGCGGTCCTCGTCTGTCTGAGGGATTGAACGAGCATCACGCAAACGCTACCGCATCAATTCCGATGGGGTTTACACGTTTTTAGAGCTTATTGTCTGGATTAAAATATGCGGTACATCTAATGACTATGTGGCAGGAACGGAGCAAGAAATAACTCGTTCTTACCGAGAGCAGATACGCGCCACAGATCACATTGCTTTACCAGATATCCAAAGATCACGCTACAAAACGGATAAATACTTCACTTTTTTTTATTCATTTTTTTTTTTTTTTTTTTTTTTGTTAGTATGCAACTTCGATTATTTCTTCAGTTTCCTGAAATAAGGTACTTCAATTAAAATGCGCGGAAAATGTTTGCCAAACCACTATAGTCCAGCACGCCGTGAGACGAAATTGTTAAGTTTCGCTTAAACATTTATGCTTTACTACCAGAAAAAAAAGTCAAACGCATTACTACTCACACCTAGGTCCACGCTGACCGATATCTGCACAAAGTGAACTATTACCCGGGGCGCATATTGAGCTGCGTGATGCAGTAGGGGCAAACTGTCGGGCAGTCACCCGCGCGTATTAGAGCGCAGTTTACAAAGCATTGTTGTGTTGTGCGAGAAACCGACAAAAAAGCGTAACCAAAAACATGTCGATGCAAAACCTCGATTTTTGTTTTCTGAATCAGACTGGGATGCCGAGCTTGGAAAATTGTTTTTACTTTAACAGAAGCTGAGTTAGATAAAACTATGCAAAAGTGAGTATATGAAAAGAAGAAACTCATCTGGCTTTCGCAGTGACAAGAGGATTCTCAAAAGATTATTTCCGGATGACTCGAGCGGAGATTCACGCCATAATATAACCTGTTATTTTCTCGACAACGCTCAAAAACCTAATAGAACTGAATATCGCAGTATTTTCGTGGTTATTTATTTGATTATTTAGCGTTTGACGGTACATGACATTTATAAGAATGTTTCTTTTATTTCATATTATTTTTTAAGAAAACTATATAACAGAACATAAACACTTGAAACTTAAAAAGCAGTGTCAACAAATTAAGTGTTTCTCCGGGACACTATTAAATGATGTAGTACAAATAATAAGAAAACAAAATAATAATGTGATAATAGCCTATATATATCAATCTTTTTCGAAGTTTTATTAAAAATGAATTTAAAAAAAAGAAAAGCGAAAATTGTAAGTGGACAGTTGTATGATAAATGCTGAATTTACTCGCATCTCTTGTTTAAATTTAATTTTTATGTATTTATTATGACTGATATTGTGAATCGCAGGTTAGTTACGCACCAGTTTAATCAATTTTCTTATTCCATGGTTGAAAATGATTATAAGTAAAGCAAGATTGTAAATAACGCGTGAAGTGTTAGGTTGTAAACCGGCACGAGTGAGCTGCGTGGCATAGTTTCTGTGTCGTGATCACAACGTGGCGCAGTACTGCGCTGCCCTGCTCTGCGTCTCAATACGCGCTGTTCCGGCCCAAAACAGACACACAGAAACTGCGCTGCGTCGACTGCGCGTCAATGTGCGCCCGGCCTTAGCCTGAGATACGGAAGCGAGATTTCTACGTCCATCTGTTAACAAGCGTCCATAAACCACGTAGCTCCATTTTGGCCTCGTGCGAACACCCCCCACCCCTCACGTAGCCCAACGTAGCTTTCCAACCTCCCCCCACCTCTATACCGAGCCACGTAGTTTCTGGACGCTCCAGTGTTTGATGGAAATTGAATTTTTATGTATCATTAGTAGCAGAATGTAATCTGCTGGGTTACGTGCAGCATCAGTCTATGTTGTCACATTTCATGCCACACTTCATGTCGTATTTCTTGTGTTCGGTCGTATTTATCTTTTTATGAAGATTGTTGTTCTACTTTATATTGCTTTTCTTCCGATGTCACCTTTCGTGCCGATTTGATTTTTACTTTATTAAACTTTTGTTTAAATAATGAGTAAACTTGTCTGACGATTAATTAACATTTATTAAAGTTCAATCATATGCTTTAACTCCGAAGATTGCAGGTTCTTTTATCAATAACTTCACGTTCCAACTCGTGTCTATGCTCTCACGCTAGCTCTAGTTGATAGCCAACTGTTACCATAGCAACCTCTTACTGACAGAGTAATCTATAAACCCTTGTTCTTCGTTCTGCCACAATGTGTAGCAGCCATCTCTGCCGCGAATGTGCTCTTGAAGCTGTGCAAATGAAATTTATATTCGTTACACTATTACTTCATGGGAACTGCAGATCTAGAAACTAACCAGCAACGTTAGCAATAGCAACGAGAAGATTAAAAATCCTTGGTAGCATTTATGCTGTTATATTGCATTTAAATCAAGACCGATTTATGAATTCAAACTCTGTTTGCCTAAACATTCTGCAATCAAGACTCACGTTTCTAACCTTAATAATCTTAAAACAAACATCCAAATACTTACAGTTTGGGGGGGGGGGGGGGGAAATGATAGCAGGATCAACTAATTGGAAAATGAAAAACATCCAAAACCTTCAGCAAGTGCTGCATATTCTCCTGAAGTAGATAGAAGTCTTTTCATCACCTCAGCCAACAAAAGATTATGTCAACAAAGCATAGGCGAATCTTTTGGCATCGTAGTTACCGACAGCAGCCTATTTCAAGCTGTAAACTTTTTCTTTGCCAACGTGATTCCACTACATGTTGTAGAATCACAGAGACATTGGGTAGATGTGTTATTAATAGGGTGCAAACTGAGGAAAAAAACCGTTTTTTTTTCAGATTTGTGAAAAAAAAAAATCATTAAAAAAACCTAACAGCCTTGTTTTTTTTCTTCAGAAAGCAATATATTTGATAAATTATAGTTTTATTTATGGAACTTATATTTTACATGTGTGTACTAAATCATATAATGTCTTACATAATGATTCATAAATGTATCTATATAGGTAACATAATTTTTTATTCATCCTCTATGTCAGTACCACATTCACTAGTATCAGTACTACCATCACTAGTTCGGTCGGAGTTGGAATTTTCTGTTTCTTCTTCTGTCTCCTCTAGATCCATAACTTCAGAAATAGTTATGTTTTCTTTTACTGGTTGTATTGTATGAAAAAGCTTTTGAGATTGCAATTTTAAATTGTGAGCAAAGTACACACTGTGCATAAAGACTGCACCTATAGTTCTGTAATACAATCATTTAGCTTTGAATTTAAATCTATTATCATACAAAATAGGAGCTTTATTTGTTTTCAGTCGTTTGTTTACGCCAACGGTTGAATGGAAATGATTCATAATTACTGACAATGACTCAGTATCACTATACGCTGCGAGTTTAACAAGTATACGAATATAAGGAAAGCACAATAAGTAATAAAAAGAGGAAAAAACCGTAGATAAATTTAAAATGCCTAATTTTTTGAAAAGATTCGTAGGTAAATTTGTAGGGCTGGCAGCACTAGTTCAAATAGTGAGTATCAATCCAAACAATGGGGAACGGGGATTCCTTTCACTCAACCTAGTCTTTTCAGGGAAGTCCCCATTCGTAAAAGAAAACTTCAGTCAATGTTGCCAATGTTCTTGGAATTTATTTTTCTATTGAACCAGAAAAATGTAGTAAATTTAAAAAATTAAGATAAGTACTTAGTATAAACGCTGAAATAGTCATTATACGATAAATGCCTTAAAAATTTGAAATTTAGTAGTTATGAAAAAAAACATGTCCCAGAAAACGTGTTTTTTTTTCACAGTATTTTTTCAGTTTTTTTTCCAAGTCTGAAAAAACCGTTTTTTTACAACACTAGTTATTAATGGTCAACTTTTAACTGATAACTGTAACTTGCGTTAAATTTGCAAAGATTTAACGATTATCGAAGTTAACTTTTGGATCAAGAGTGCCCAGCTATGCTGGAAATGAATAGGGGCGTTGTTGGGAGCATTCGGGAGGACGTGGGTTCGAATCCCCGTCCGGCCATCGAAATTTCGGTTTTCCATGGCTTCCCCAAATCACTCTAGGCTAATATCGGGACGGTTCCTTCAAAAGGCCATTGCGAAATTCTTTCCAGTTACTTCTGCAATTACATATATATCATTGAAAATTAGTTCTCACAACCAGTGTTGGAGGTGGCCAGTCTCCCGATGGGCGGCCTTCTCGCAGTGGCGTAGCTAGGTCAACAAGGGCCCCGGTGCAAAAAATTTATTTTGGGCCCTCAGTCCAGACGGGCGACCTTGTTTTTGCTTTGTGCGCTGGAAGGGGCCCCCTGAACTAAGGCTGGGGGCCCTTGAATTGCTCTTTAGGGGCCCCCCCTGAGCAGCGAGGCCCTTAGTGAGAGGCTCCTGCGTTCTCAGGGGCCCCTTAGACGACGGTAGAACTAAAAAAAAAAAAGGTCGCCAGGTTGCCGTGAAGGCTCGTGGGCCCCTAGAGGTGCGCTTAGGGGCCCCTTGAGGTATGCTTGGGGGCCCCCTGAGCGTGAGGGCCCCGGTGCACTGCACCGCCTAGCCCCATAGTAGCGCTATTCCGGGAGATTTGGAATTCGGATTACCGCTCCGATACCAATACTGGAAAATGCTTTCTTAGATGGTAGAGTAGTAGATAGTAGTAATAGTTTAGTAATATTAGTAGTAGTGGTAGACGTACGAAGTGACAGTGAAATATTAAAATTCTAACCATAAAGTGGACAGGAAACTGCAGACACCATACAAAACTAGAAAACTATAATAAATCAATTATGACAAAATGCAGCAAGTTTAGAAAGTCTTTTCTTGTTGGCACGATACATACGGACTGTTACGCTGTTAACATATATTATATGTTAACAGCGTAACAGTCGTATGTATCGTGCCAACATGAAAAGACTGTACAGATATTGCCAAAGCCATACATAACAAAAATTGGAATTATCTGTTGAAATATCAAATGTAAAACTGTTGTGTTAAATTAAGGCCTATTTTAGTTTCTAGATACTAGGCTGTAAAAATGTGTGCTAAATAAAAAAAAAATCTTTCCAGTATTTTTCAGCCTCTAATGACCGACGTCAACGAGGCACAAAGCAAGAAGAAAAAAATATCATGGTTACAAATACGTTTGCTTCATTTTCTACAACTCCACTAAATTCTATACTACACTCAGTAATACTAGCGATTTGATTTTTTTATTTAGTTTTCAATATCAGACGAGATTCCATTGTAGGTTTCTTAGTTGAGAAATTATAATTTAAAATTTTATCCTAACTGCATTCGGTAGCTGTGCCACTGGCTTTACGCTCCGTCGATATCGCGGTGATTAAAGGCGGGAAAGGAGTGGGCACTAGGAACGGGAAGGAATTCGGCCATGGCCTTACGGAGGAAGCATCCCGGCATTCACCTGGAGTAATTTCGGGAAACCGTCGAAAACCCAAATCTGGATGCCCGGACAGGAATTCGAATTCACGTCCTCTCGAATGCGAGGCAAAAGCGTTAACCGCTCACCCACCACGCCCTTTCTTCGCCTATCAAGAAAATGGTACTGACCTCTTGGAATCTGAATTAATTGATTCGATATGTCGTCTTCATGTTAACCACTCACATTTTACTGAAAAATCGCCGCAAATTTAAAAATACCGAAATATGTGAATGCGAAATACCGCCAGCACTAAAAAATACCACTCATTTTTGGTGGATGGATCATGTCAACCTAAAAAGTTTGTGGATTACTGGATACCACGAGGAATTTGAGTCAATACGGCAGTAGTCAAAAGTAAGACCGTTAGAAATATTTTCCGAAGTAGTATTAGCGGTGTCATTCTGATACACGATTTATTAAAACCAGATTACCGCCCTAAATAATTGTCCAGGCTGTATTACAACCTAATTAACGCATTAAAGTGATAGTCTTGCGATTGACTACCGTAGTACTATGACGTTATTAGTCAGCGCGGAGGAATATTGCAGCAGAATCGCGATCTCTGGTAGACCCAGAGACAATGTAGACTTGTTTTCTTAGGCTGTGGTTACACTGCAAGCGAATTCGCGCGAACAATCCTTCGCGCGAAATAGCGCGATTTCGCGCGAAATCGCTATTATAAACAAACACATACAAACAAAGGCAGGCGGTTACAGTAAAAGCGAATTGGTCGAGCGAATCGCTTGTTGTCGCTAGAAGTTCAAACGGGTTTGTTTTTTTCGCGCGAATGGAGCGATTCCATTGTAGGCTGAGGCAAGTGCTGTAGATTCCGTATAGGTGGAAAAGGTTTTATTTCGCGTGAATCCATCCTTTGGTTATTTCAGTTGTTTTACGTATTATTATGGATTGTGAAAAAATGATATGTTTGGTGTTTGAAAGAAGAATATTGTGGGATCAGAATCATAAAGGATATCATAACCGTGATAAATCAAGGAAGTTATGGGAAGAAATAGCAGCTGAATTAAATGTTAGCAATAAGTTAACGTTTTTTATGTTAACTTATTTTTAATGTTACATGCAGTACATTGTCTAAATGCATAGTAAAGTATTAATACAACTCACATTAAATATTATACTGTTGTGGTATGGCACCAACATCACTATTAAAATACACTTTAAGAGTTTCTCGTACATCATATACCATATTGGTAGACCTATTAGTCACCCGCATGGGCGTATCCAGCGAGGGGCAGAGGGGGGCTGCTTCCCCCCCCCCCCCCTAGAAGAAAAATTAAGTTGCCTTCAGTACGCTTCGACGAGTGAAGAACTAGTTCAGGAGCACTTTGGGAGAGAAAGATTGACAGGATTATGTCTGACGAGCGTGCATCGAAATTTCGTGAAAGAACACCATGAGATATTGACAAACAAATTATTGAAATTGAAAATCCGAGACAATTAATGTTTACATAAAAAACTGACTTACAATCTTAATTAACTACATAGTAGGTCCTTAGATTAAGTAGTTGGGTTACTATATTAATCAATGATAAAAATAGTTTCCTGAATAGGTTTGAGTTTGATTTTGTAATGTCATGTTTCAGGCCCCCACCCCACTTCCTCGAAACAAAAATGAGTTGTCCCCCCCCCCTAGTTCCAATCCTGTCCCCCTCTAGTTCTGATCCTGGATACGCCCTTGGTCACCCGCCTTTTGGAATTACGTTTCCTCTCCAAATTTGACAGTTTTTCAGATGGTGCAATACATTCTCTGAAGTAACACTACCTTGTTATTTATTTCTCTATTGCATTCAATATATATGAGTATGTGTCATAAGTCATATGATAATATTCATAAAACTTTAGTGGCTGGTTCATTAATTCATCGAAAATTTTCAAATATTCACTCAAATGGTGATTCAAGAATATTTAATTAACCCAGAATTGCCTCTTCCTCTTATCAGATGCAAAGAGTTTCAAAAATGGGTTTTCAGCAAAATAAAATTCTTCTTCAGTATCCATATTCTTGAATTTTCGCCAGTCGAGTATGATATGATAAATTTTACTTAGCTTCTAAAAACCGCTTTGAATCGCGTGACCACTTCTTTCGGCGACTACGTTCGCGCGAATGCGCTTGCACTGTCACTTCTCCTTCGCGCGAAATAGCGCGATTTCGCGCGAAGGATTGTTCGCGCGAATTCGCTTGCAGTGTAACCACAGCCTTACTAGCAATTGATGGTTGGTTGAAATGCGGCCTGGACCAGAAGGATAGCTTTATCAAAGTGATACGTAAATTTCCCTCTGTGACGTCCGTCTTGAAATTCCGTAACTTGTATACAATGTAAACAATTGCTTCGCTGAATCTATACAGTAGAAAAGCATGGCGGGAAGTAGCACTTTCAGGACAGCGGCGAATATTTTTTATATGCGAATGTCATGTGACTTATAACAACGGAGAGAATCTAACGCCAAGAGCACGATGCATCGGAGGAATGAACCAACATTTCAAGCGATTTGTGTTAATGTTACAGTGCTGGCGGCATCAGACAGCTGTGAGATACATATTTCGCCATCTTTAATTTTATCTGACTGTGTCGAACGTGAAGACATATCGAAGCATTTAATTCAATTAATTTAATTTAAGTGAAGAAAGGCGCACATGCCCCGGTTCTTCAAGACCGATTCAAATGTAAAATTTTACTTCAATTACATTTTTAGTCTAAAATACGAAGCAGTTAAAACAAATTTCAACAGGTCAGTAACAGTTTCGGACAGGTGGAGAATGTCCCCTTCCACGCTAAAATACCAAAGCAGAGCCAAATGCAGCATATACAAGTACATGAAAAAAAAGACTGCAAAATTAAAATAAAATATAATGCTACAATCTAAATTTATTGTTCAAGCGAAAAAATAACGGTTTTGGAAACATGAAACTCTTAACACTTTTTCAGAAAACTAGGAAAACTCATCGGCAAATAAATTCTTAAAACAGCGTAGAGGTCATTTTCTACCGGCGATGAGATGGGTTCTAGCCATGGTACTTTAAAAGGAACCATCGCGGCATTTGCCTGGAGTGAATTCGGGAACCCATATCAGTTATATTAACATTGGAATTATTTGTGCGCTTTAAGAGAATGGGAGAAGTTTGCTCCGCAACTAGAATTCAAAATTTAACAATCCTTTTGGTCTGAAAATTTGAACGCACATACCGTGGGTGGTATTATCTATACTTATAAGACTAACTCGTGAAAATCTGTACATTTCAACAAAAAAAGGGGGGCATTTTCAATGACCTTCAGAAACCAGTCAACAATTTTAAAATTTTTGTTTGGATTAACGTGATTTACACACAAAAACTGGCTGGATTTTATTGGGTTTTGAATAATCTACCACTCCTGATGCGGGAATAAAATTGGGTATGTTTTACTTTGATGTTAAGATGAGAAATTTAAGAAAAGTTTCCACAAAATACTATCCATGTTTTTCGTTGATCGCTGTTCACGGAAGAACTACTGTTCGGATTTAGCTAATTCTCGCAGTCTAAATTACTATCGTGGTTTAATTTACAATTTCTCGGGAGCTGTGTATGAAAATTTTTACGTTTTATGCAGTTTGATGGCGATTTTGAGATAACAGTGGTGCCTCGATTTGATGGATTCTTATGTAACGAGACTAATAAGTGAAGGATTATTATTTGATGGCTCGATTAGTTCGAGATATTATGTCGCAAAATTGAAGCGGTTAATTTTAAATGCGGCCCGAGCTACAAGAAAAATTTCGTCAACTCCAAATTTTATGGCTTCTCAAAACAAATCGAAAGTGAAGAATAAAATCTTTCGGTGTCTCACTCAGTTCTCGAGATATATCATCTCAAATTTGAGGTGGTTAGGTTGAAATATTGCCTGGACCCAAAAAAATCTGACAGCTACAAGGAACTATACGCTGGACAGGCACAATGGTGCTTTTTTTTCGTAGCTGTTGTAGTTAGGTTGAAATGTGACCTGGATCAAAAGAAAAACGTCGCCAAAGGCACAAGGAACAACTATACCTGTTACTAAGTTCTGACTGTCGATATATAGAGAACTAAACAAGATATCAAAAAAATATATTCACTTTCGGTTTATCTCGTCGAGTTACATAAGAATCCATAATCAAATTGCGGCACCACTGTTATGATAGTGGCACCACTGTTATGATAGTGCTACCAGTTTGATCATACTGTATTTTTTGCTTAGGGCTTTACGCCTCGTCGACGTCGAGGTCATTAGAGGCGGGAAAGGACTGGGGGCATGCAAAGCGGAGGAATTCGGCCATGTACTTTTGAAGGAACCATCCAGCATTCGCTTGGAGTGATTTTGGGAAACCATGGAAAACCGAAATTATGTCCGGATGGGGATTTGAACCCGTGTCCTCCCAAATGCGAGGCCAGAACGTTAATCGCTAACCCACCACGCTCGGGTCAGATTTATTTTAATTGAGATGGAGCGCACGATCCAAGGCTTTCCATAAATACCCATTTTTCTCCCCTCTTAAAATTTCATCTATAAATTCTTTCAGCGTTTTTGTAAATTATCTGTCTGGATAGTTTATTGGAATACCTGACCCTCACCTACGAAAAGAATCTTCCCATTCTCCGTTAGATGGGTACGATTTTGTAAACCAAATGTAATTACTATTCCTCTTATTTTAAAGCATACGCGCGAAAGATTCGTTGGAGATAGTGTAAAACCCTGTAGATTTGTCTCGTCATACTAACTTCAAAATAATTTTCAAGTTCGAATTTCTCGGACGGTAATTGATTGGAATCTGCCCAACGCCTTTCTACAGAAAATGTTAACGAGGTTTCAGAATATCACTATTCACTTTGTCCAATCTACTTGCCGCTTTCGAGATTTGCAAAAACACAGTCTAATTACACATTAAAGCAGGATCATGGGAGAAGGGTGGATTCTTGTAAGCCAAATCCAGACAGTATTTTCCCCCTTGATTTAAAGTATACGTGTGCAACATTTCAGAGAGATCGGGTAAAAACTAGATTTGTGTAAACATTTCAGGCAGTTCTATCATTACCGTGGCGCACAATCTGATGATTAATTCTCGTAGAACTCGACGAAACAAGTCGAAAATAAATAATGAAATTTTTTGATATCTCGCTTTGGTTTCGAGATATAGCATGTTAAAAATCAGTTATAGGTATAGTTCCTAGTGCTTTTGGTGACGTTTCTTCTCGTCCAGGCTGTGTTTCAACCTAACAACCACTACGAAGAAAATAAAACACCTATGGTGCATTTTCACTGTGTAGATATAGTGGTTTTCGTGGGGGAAAAAATCTCGCCCTTACCTCCTCACATTTGAGATACAATGCCTCGAGAACTAAGGGAAACATCAAAAAAAATCTATTTTCTACTTGTCTCGTCGAGTTATATACGAACTCATTAAATTTTTCTACGGTGAAAATTTTTTTCTTCTGTTCCAGGCAGCATTTCAACCTAACCAATTTTGAGATACAATATCTCGAGAAATAAGCAAGATATCAAAAAATTTTATTCTTTACTTTGATTATTGTAACTCGACGAGACAAATTGAATCATCAAATAGCGGCTCCACGGTTATCTTAGAATCCCCCATTTCATATAAAGAGATTCATAGGAATCATTTTTTTTTTCTCCTCTGGCGATATTTTAACAATCTTTAATCAGCATATTAGGTTACGTGTACGAAGCTACAGGTTGCAGATAGTTTAAGAATATGTCTACATTATAGCCACAAAATGTCTACTGATCCTCACATTAAAACTTCTGTAGCGTTAAACTAACCGATAGCTGAGTCATTTTCATCCCTGATGCAATTGGCTTACGAATCTCAAGGGCGGCCAACTGAAACGCAAGTTTATGATCCAGAATGCATTTCTACAGATGCAGTAAACCTCAAAGGTAACATCGTAAAGACGCTACTCGATCTGAGTAATTGCACATTCTTAAATATCGCCAAAGAAATATGTGCACAAATGTTCAGACCAAAAGAACGATTATTTCGAGTATCTCATTGCGGAGGAGTCCGGAAAAAATATATGATAGGAAATATTAGACGCCTCGAAGTCACTACAGGTGGGAAAGGAATGGGGGGGAAGAAATGGAAAGGAATTTAGCCATGGCCTTTTGAAGGAACCATACCGACATTCGCCTGGAATGATTTCGAGAAACCATGGGAAACCGAAATTTGGAAAGCCTGGCGGCATTCGAACCCGCGTCCTCCCGAATGCGAGGCCAGAGCGTTACCGCTCACCCACCACTCTCGGTTACGTGAAAGAAACTCCGAAAGATGGCTGTAGCAGAAGATGGGAAAAAATCATTAGTAGTGTACGAGTTAGGAAGTGCTGAGAGATTTGCGTTTCAACCACACCCGCCAGTGGTCGGAAACAAAATAAGTTCTCCATAAAAACGTACAAGACGTTTCCAGTGCTCGCTATTTCATCTTCAGCAGATATTTACGTGTCTGGTAGAACTCTAAACGTTACAAATCAGAATCTAGCAGGTCGCATGGACACAATGCCTCCGTTGGGACATCCAAACAAACATACCAACGTTCAGATATGGAAAAGCTTATCTAAAATTTACTATGGCTTATGCTGAATTTCTCCCGTATTTGTAAAAACTGTTTATGAACGATATCACAGTACACAAGGTTTTCTTTTTTCAGTAACCAATCTCTCTGCTGAGCTATTATCTTCAACAGACCATTGCCCACTACAACTTAGATCTTCAGCTACCCCTTTATAAATTCTAATTGTGTTTTCCTGTAGTTCTTACTTT